>CAOKZL010001042.1:0-435830 GCA_948472985.1 Iguana delicatissima | reverse complement strand
GGTCTATTTCTAAACCAAAGAGCACAGCCCCTCCCGGGTCCTGGGGGTTGGCAGTGCAACTTTCTAATCCTGATAGTTGTTTCCCCCCTTATTTAAATGAACATAAAATCATTGTAAATTTCTGGTGTAAGGATACTTTTTAAAGGCTTTCAACGCATTCTAAGTTGACTAATATGGCTGTCGGTCTTTTCTAATAGCAGAAAACAGGGATGGGCAACCTCTTGTTCTTTAGATGTTTTGGCCTATAAGTCCCATCAGCTTCATCTGTAATGGCCAGTGGGAAAGGGAATATGTGAGTTGTGGCCCAAGCTGCCATAATACATTAACTTTCTCTGGATGGATAACCTTTCAGGTGAAATTGTTTCCAGTGTCTCCAGCGTATTTGAACGTGACCCCGCCAAAAGCAAAGAGGCAGAAGATCTCATAGAATACATTGAAAGGTGGGGTTGACAGAGAGAGTCCTCTAATCCAGTGTTTCTTAAAATATCTGCTGTGAAACTGGTAATATATTTGTGAACATTGGCTACAGTTGTTTCTTTTCTGCGAACTCTCCTGGATCTAGCAACTGACAGCTCATGGATAAGCACCAGTCCTTAGTCCACCATTTTGAGTAACCATTGCCCTGTTCCTGGGAGCGAGTGGGAAACGTCTGGCTCTTCCAGTGCTTTTGTACTGCACGTTCCATCAGCTCAACTCATATAGCCAGTGGTGAGGGATTATTGGAGTTGAAGTCCAGCAATATCTGGAGTGCTGTAAATTCCCCATCCTGCTTGAACCTCTTCAGTGTCCATCCCTGTAGTTATGGAGAAGCCAGGGTTGTTCAGGCAAAATTAGAAAGATAAATGAAACCAGGGAGATAACTTTAGGCTCCTTCAGATTGGTCTAAAGAACTCTTAAGTTCTCAAAGTATAGCTCCTTGGGTTTTGCTGGTTGTTGTCACCTCCACAGTCACTTGTTCCATTCTTTTGGAGTGCTATCTGTAGTGGTTTCTTGGATCTGCACTATAGTTTTCAAGTGTTTCTCTTTTTTATAAAGCTGTGGCACGGTTTTCTGAAGTGGACCTATGGTTTAAAAAGTAAATTTTAACCAGACAAAGACAAGTAGGTAGTGGACCTATGGTTTAAAAAGTAAATTAAACCAGACAAAGACAAGTAGGAAGTAAGTTGCGTGTAAATTTAATGTAAGTATGTCTGTACGTATAGGTATAGAGTAATGATTAGGAATTTGGAATTAGAGTTAATATAGTATGAGAAAGCAGACAGGTGTGAAGCAAGATTGGAAGATTATATGTTCGTATGTTCTACTCTATGTATTTGTTTGTTTTATTCTTGTATTTGAATTTTTAATAAAAAAAAGTAAATTTTATCCTCTCTGATTTTTTAATTTTTTAAAATTTTCCTCTTAGAGTTATAGCAGTATAGAGTGCTGTAATGGAAAAGTGTTATTTCACTTATGTGTTGGTGTCCTATAGCACTAAAACCCTTTTAAAAAATTAAAAAGAGGAAAGAGGAAGAACCTTTTTTTCTTCTTGTTGTTCTGAGAATTCTTTCCTGGAATGAAAAATAAGCCCATTTGAGGGTGGGAAAACATAATGCAGCTGGTGCTGGGAATGGCTATGAAATAATCCAGAACAACAGAAACACTGTGTGTGTATTTAAAAAAAAAATCCAAAAACTAGAGCAACACATACCACAAACTCCAGCAACCTCCTGAAACATTTACCCCATTTGGAGGAGCCCTTAGTCTCTCTGAGACATCTGTTCAGTTGGGAGCTGTCACACAGAAGATCAGAACTCACTATCATATATTTGTCCTACTTCCCTGTTGTTCTGCCTTATTGATGAAGCTGGGGAGCAGGATACCAGGAAAATGTGGTTTGCTTCCTTTTGTTAAGTGCATATGTCAAGTTTGGCTAGAATATGAAAGAAGAGGATCCCCTATTCAGCAGCTTTCTCCAGGTTACCAGAGCTGGGCCTAGCTAGCAAGTTTCTATTTGCAATGGAAATTGCACTTGTGTGCCCTGTCCACTCTTCAAAACTCTTGTGTTCTTTCCTCTGTGCTAGGTTCAATGAACTGTTTTCCCGTGGTCAGTATGAGGCTGCAGCAATATATGCAGCAAACTGCCCAAGAGGAATCCTCCGCAATGAAGAAACCATGGAGAAATTTAGAGGTAGGGAGAACCTCAGATGTGTCCTTTTTCCTTTAAGTCTTGCCTCAATACTGAGACCAATGAATATTTCAAAGGCATTTAGATTCTTCATGAGATATTGAAATAAACAGTGTACAATTGTTCCTTGTGACTGAGCTCACCTAAGGTTTTGAATAGTAATTGGGTATTAGCCAATTAGGCTGGCTAAATTTAAATTGATATCCAAGAAATATTTTCAGTCTCTCTGCTCCTACTTTTAATCATTCTTAACTTTCCACAACCATTTCCTTCCTTCCACTGTCACCAGTACCAAGAATTACCAGATTCTTTGGCTTTTAGCAGTAGGATAGATTTCATTATTTACTTTGCTCATAAGAATTAAGCACATAAAACAAATACATGCTCGTTTCCTGAATTAAAAATTCACCCTGAGCTTAGAATGAAGGCTCCTATGGTGAGGAATCTGAATTTATTTCTTTGAAAGACATATTAGCATCCTTTTAGGAGAAATATTTACAAGGCAGCATGCAAGCTTTTAAAATCACAAAATACATTACAATAGCTAGCTAAATAAACAAATAAATAAAACATAGCACCACTACTAAAAAATTCAAAATTAATAGTTGAAACCGAATAACACAGAAAACTTGAAAAGAAGTAAAATAGATTTGCTACTCCTGACTCATTAACATTTTCAGTAGTAAATTAAAATTTTGTTACTTTAATTGTTACCTGTCCCTGATTTTATTTTGAATAATTAACATTTCTTGTGACTTTGAATTGTAGCATTTTTAGTAACTGGTAATTTTTACAATTTTAAATGATTTTAATTTTGGTAGTTGAATGAATTAATTTAATGAATCAGTATTGCATATTCCTCTTAACACTTGAATGTTAATGAATTAATTTTTAATTAACCTATAAATGCTAGTGCTAATGTTTCTGAGGCCATTTCTGCACTAGACTGTTATAGCGCTATGATTCCACTTTCAAATCCTATGGAATCCTGGGGTTTGCAGTTTCAGGAGGGCCCAACGGGCCCCTCCCGAAACTGCAAACCCCAGGATTCCATAGGATGTTGAAAGTGGAATCATAGCGCTATAACAGTCTAGTGCAGAAATGGCCTAAGTTATAATAATGTACACAATGGCACTCTAGAATGTTCTGACTCATTTATAACAAGGTACCAATGTACATCTTTGAAGGCCTGTAATGATGAGGCATGGTGGAAATCAGTCAAAAGGATGTTCCACAAACAAGGAGGTACTATCTTAATTTTCTCCAATCTGATAAATTTGATAGGAAAGCATACAAGTGTGGCTGCAGTGCTAATCTCAGAGTGCAAGCATGTTGGTATGGGTGAAGCTGGTCTTCTATGAAACCTAGTTCAAACTATTTAGAGGTGGGAATCATGTGGCCCTCCAGATAATGTTGGTCTGCAACTCCCAGCATTCTTCACGGTTGGCTAGGCTAGTTAAACTTGCTTGAAGTTAAACTCATTGATTTCTCCCTTTAGCTATTGGCCCAGTTAAAGGGATGGTTCTTCCGCTGCTCATGTACTGTGAAGCCCTCATAAGCACAAGCATCGCTGTTAAGCAGCCTCTTCCTCCAAACTTGACAGCCGAAGCCATCAAATGTGCATTGGCTGAGAGACGGTTGGACCTGGTGATGCACTGGTTAACCATGCACAAGTAAGTGGCATGCGGAAACATTTGGAGAAAGGCCATGTAGCTCAGTGGTACAGCACATGCTCGGTATATAGGAGGTCCAGTATTGATTCCCTGCCAACCTCTGTTTAAAAAGATCGGGTGGCTTGTGACAGGAGAGATCCTGGGAAGCTACTATCAATCAAGAGTAGTCAATATTGGGTTTGATAGACCAACAGTCTGATTCTAAATAAGTCACCTTCCTAGTGCTCCTTTTTCCAAATGTGTGCTAGATGTATTTCTTCAGGTAAACTTTCTCAAAGTGTAAAATGTATCTGTGTAAATGCTTGGAAAAGTTATTTTTTGGGAAGGGCACAGCTCCCAGAATCCCCTAGCCAGTGTGGATTCTGGGAGTTGTAGTCTAAAATATAACTTTCCAGCTCTGCTCTTGTGAGGTTGCGGGACAGAATGAGGTGAGGCAAAGGTAGAACAAGGTCAAGGAATAGTGTGCTGACAGAAAGTGTTGTTGTTATTGTCATCGTCATAATTACCATCGTCATCCAGCATTTTCCCAGTGTGGGACTCAAGGCAGCCTACCAAAGTTAAAATAAAGCTAAAATATATTGTATGAAACTTAAAAATATAATGAAACTATCAATAAATTCAAAGCAACTGAAAACAAGACATTAAAAAGAACAAGAGGTATAAACGACACAGCATGCGAAAGGCCCTTCTCCTTCATGCTGAACAGTCAGCACTCAAAGGCCTGCCAAAACAGAAAGATCTGTATGTGCCTTTGAAAAGATAGCAAAGAGAATGTCTGAGTATTTGTTTTGGTGTTATCTTGCTGATATAAGGACTGTCCAGCATGCCACCTTAAGCACACTTCATTTGGTTTGGTTTCAGAAGCAAAAGCAGTGTCAGACCTGATTAATATTTGCATGGGAAATCAGCAAGGAATCCCAAGAACCTCCATGCCCCTATAATAAAAAGAGCATGAAAGCTCCTGCTGTCACACAGAAGTATTTGTAGGGAAGGAAAATCGCAGAGGTTTCCCAGAGATATCAAAGATGGAGGCAAAGGCATACACAAAACCCACTTCATCTTATGATGCTTTCCAGAAGGGCCATGACTGACACACTGTGAGTGGGGTGTTGGAGCACCCATTCATTTAAACCTTGGGCTTTTCCAGATCTGACATGCACTTAGCAGCTGGTATCCAGGAAAAATGCGGTGGTGAAAAGGTGAAGGTATATATCTTTTGCACCTCCTGTCATATGTCCCCTGATGTGTACTGAGGCATTGCTCAACAAATGTGGCAGCTGGGGTCTCCCCTTTTAAGGGTGAGATAGGTGAGCATTACTTTGTTACACTGCAGATTTTAGGAAGGACAATGCATGTGCAAAAGGCTGTTGTGCTGTGGATTCCTTCTTCTTTGTCTTTCCCCTTCCTTTTCCCTTTTGTATCAGGTCAGGTTGAGGGAATGCATGACTCTCAAGGGATTGCCAGACTGCAACTCCCATCAGCCCCACTTAGCATGGATAATGATTAGATTGTCTTAGATTGTATGTCTAATAAAATGCTACACCTCATTATCATTGCTATCCCACTTTAACTTTTAAGTTCTTTCTTGTTGCTGTGTGCCTTCAAGTCATTTCTGACTAATGGTGACCTTTCACAGCATTTTTTTGGCAAGATTTGTTCAAAGGAGGTTTATCATTGCCTTCCTCTGAGGCTGAAAGAACGTGACCTGGCCAAAGTCACTCAGCAGTGGGAATTCAAACCCTGATCTCTTGGTGTCCTAGTCCATCATTCAAACCACTATATCCCACTGGGTCTCTGGAGGTCTTCACAGTGCCTCCAATAAACACCTTCCTTTGTTTCCTGCAGGCTGGAACTGTCTGAGGCAGCTGGTGATGCAATTTACAATTATGCAGAGGTGGACAAGCATCACAAATCCCAGTGCCTCGCTTTGGCTCAGATCGCTTACAGTAATTGTGGGTTACATAAGAAGGCAGTTCTGTGCTTATGCAAACAGGGACAAATCTTTGGGGCCATGGATTACCTTCATCAGTTCCATCGCCTCCCTACAGGTATATTCCAAAGCTGTAATGTTTATTTATAGGTCTGATTGCCCATAAAGTTCCATGCATATTTCTGTGATTTTTCCCAACTACCTTTCTAACATCTGTAGTGTGGGTGGTCTTTTGCTACCAGGTTGATGGTCATGGCCAAATGTTAACAGCTGTCTAATGTCAGAGTAAGGGATAACTTCTATCTGTGACTTTTTTACTGTTTTGCATTGGTTTGTCAGTTTAAGCCTCAGAAGAGATAAGAGGGCTGAGTATGGACTGGCAGAGTGAATTTTCCTCTGTTGCTAATCTACTTGCACAATTCTCATAGCTGGGGGTAGATGGGAATAGGTCACACTTGTGTGCTTCAGTCTTCTTTGTATGTTTCTGTATTATACAACCCTTGGGAGTCTATTTTCCATTGGCCTTGCCTGGGGGGATGTACCCCAGGCCAGGGGCTGCCCATTTAGCCAGCCTTTGGGACTTGGATTGCTGGGTAGAATTAACTGACTGGGGGTCCACTTTTACCATTGGTTATGAGAGAAAGCTGAAACCAATTAGCAAAAGGGCTGGAAAGCTTCCCTTCTGTATACCATCTGCTGCATCCATAAAGCTTATGGCAGTAAAGTATGTCAGTGTTTGAAACCAAGCAAAGTCTTGGGGGAGCTTTGAACTACACCCAGAACTATATCTTTCGCTGCTTGGTTTCAGAGGATTATACTTTCCTACTGAGACATTGTCCTGGGGTGGAACTCATTCGGTGCCTGACTCAAGAGTGGAGAGGGAAGCCAGCCCTCATGTCCTTTGGGGAAACCATCCTCTCGCTCATCCATACAGAGCACAAAATCTACTGCATACGAATGTTGGAGGAGATTGCCAAGGAAGGCAGAGGTGAGTACAGCTGGATTTGCATTTATCTCACAGAGCAAAATATGCAAGTACCTGTTTCACCTCACAAGGTAAACAGCAGTTTGGGGGAGGGATTTTCATCAGGAAGATGGCACAGGGGAAAGGATTAAACTCTCCCCTAGTGCCCCAGTCAGTTCCACCCAACATGCAGCTGCAGTTAAATATCTTTAAGAGCAGTGAGACATCTGATCACTGACTGCTCACTGTCTGTCACTTTTTGTCTTCCTGATCTGGACTTGGTTTGCAGCGTGACTGGCAGCAGGTCTTCAAAGTCTCATCCAAATAAAGGCCTTTCCCCATTAGGCTTGTCAAGATCCTTTGGCTCAGCATCTCTATGGCAGGAATTCACCATGGGCTACACTCCAGCTCTCACACCACTGAAATTTGGCCAGACGAGAGATGCGAAGGCTGCCCCAACCCCTGGAAAATATCATGGGAAAATGTTTTTCCCCTAGTTTTAAATGGACTAGAGTACGTGTGTGTGTGTGTGTGTGTGTGTGTAAAATGCTGAATACAATGTTGAAGACAAGGTATTCATGCACTTACTCAAAACTATTTCTAAAAACTGTGTAATAAGAAGACTTTTATCTTAGACTATGTACAGGATCAGATCATTGCAATTCCCAGTCCTGGTTTCCTTCTCTTTATTCTTTTTATAGGAATACCTGCTACCAATAAAGTTACAAAACCAAAGAAATGTATTACATTTAAGTATGCCATGTAATTCAGTGTCTTGTAGCTCCATTTCCAACAACAAATTTAAAAAAATTAAAAAATAAATTCAGTTTGTAATTATTGTCCAAACCTGTAATGTTAAAATGACAAATATGGTAATTTTATTTAAGCCAAAATATGCATAAAATATTTTACATTCCTGCAGTAACAAAGTGGCTTTCAATGTTTAAATCACATTTCTTCAATATTCCTGAAAATTTCCATTTTTTTCCAGAAAAAAACCCCAGAAAGGTATTTTTTTTCCTCATGGCTTCAAAATTTCCAGAAATGTTACCTCTTTATGGCAAGATTGGAAAAAGGAAATGCTTCGTTTGAATTTTTTTTTTAAGTTTGCCTCTGATTCTCCATGATGCAGCAGCAGGGATATAGCTCATGGCAAGTTCTGGTGGGTGAGTGAGAGGACTTGGTCCTGAAACCTGTCAGAGCTGGCCTCTCCTGCTTTAAGTAGAGATGAGAGGTGTTGGATCTCAAACTTTCTGCATGTGAACTAAGTGTTCTGCTTAAGAGACTACTTAATTGTGTTGCTTTTCGATAACAGAGTTATCACTTAATATCCCTTCACACCAAGACAGTCTGAATAAAATATCAGCATGTTTTAGCTGTGAAATGGAGCATTGATTTATGCTTTTTACCCTTAGCATACGCTCTAACTATCCTGATTTGGCAGGAACAGTTCTGATTAATCCTCCCTCATCTCACTTTTCAAGATCCTTTTAAAATGTCCTGGTTTCCCTCTCCTCTTCCTAATTTCCCACTTTGTCTATAGCTTACTTCAGTTGTTACAAATTGAGTTCAAAGTGAAAAAGTAGTTCACACTTAGGCCATTTTTGCACTACACTTTTATAGTGCTATTATGCCACTTTCAACATCCTGTGGAATTCTGGAGTTTGTGGTTTATTGAGGCCAAAGAGCTCTCTGACTGAACATTTTAAATGTCCTTCCCTAAACTGCAAACCCCAGGATTCCATAGGATGCTGAAAGTGGAATAATAGCACTATAACAGTGGAGTGTTATAGGGGGTGTGGAGGAATGGAGGTGGTAGAATCTTTTCCTTTCCAAGAGACTCTGATAAAACAAAATTGCTGCAGCCTCTCCTAGCAAGTATATCTCTCCTCATTAATAACTTTTGCCATCTTAACTACTTTCTACTGTTGCTTGGCCACGCATGTTCCAATTTTCATCTCTGTAATCTTGGAGGATATGCCTTAGCTTTATTCAGTCTTGAACAGTAATAGAAACTTTGATGCCATTATTGAAAGGACTTCTTCTGTTTTTGCTTCTTATTTGCTGAAAGCCTATGCACACTTATTAAACATTTAATTCTGAATCTGATAGGACTTGGTCTCAGTATCGTTTGTATAGGATTGCAGCAACCAGCAGTTACAGCCTTGTTGAATTCACTGGGATTTAATTCGGGTTTAGGGTTGTGTATGGTTGCAGTGAAATTAATTTAGAATCCTGTCAAAATGAGAGTGTGTTTCAATTTCATATGAATTGTGACGCAGGCAGAATGGCAAGGCAGAAAAATACTCTTTTTCTTTTTTTCTTTGTGAAATGTACTTATAGATGTGCTAGCGCAAATGATCGCAAATGATACAGTCTGCTCTGTGGAAGAATGGAAGGATATTGCTGAAACATGCCTTCAAAGCAGGAGAGAAAAACTATTCAAGCTTATCATCTCAATCCTAGCTGATCAGGAAGGAGTGGTTCAAATTCCCATCGATGATAAAGAAGATGCCAAGTTAATGGATCACATTTTCTTGTAATTTCCCAGAAATGCACAAGGTGGCGGAGTTTGTCTTGGAAGTAGCTTCAGTTGGGTTGCACTGACAACACAACCTAGGGATGTTCTTTTCATTTAAAGAAATTAACATGTTTAATAACTTTGTAGCTGTTTTTGGAGGAGAGTTATTTCCATCCTTGCTTAATGTAACTGTTATTATACTTGAAGTCCAAACTAGCTGAGCATTAATATTTGAGTACAGCTACCCTTGTCTCATATAAAAGTGCTGCTGTTTTTTTTATAATCACACTAAAACACATCTCACTTCATCTTTGTCTTTATTTTGTTTTCCATGCCCTGTGTGTTTTTTTTTCCAAAATAGTTTCTGTTCACCCAATCTTGCCTTTCTCTAAAAATATGCTTTGTTTCTTAGTTGAAAATATTGAAAAAAGAAGCTATATTTAAGGTTGCCAGGCCAAATCTGTGATGTCACAGGCATGATGTTATAAGTGGCAGCCCCTGGTGATGTCATTAGGCATAACATTCAGCATCAACCAAAGTGGCCAATAGGTATACCATTCAGATAAAAAGAACCAAGGGTAACAAACGGAGAAAATATTTGTATACATGCTTTTCAAGGCAGTGCTTCTGCCCAGAGAATCCTCCCCTTTGCCTTGAGGACCAGTAAAGAGGGTCCAGATCCTGAGAGGAGGGCCAGCTTTAAAGATTGGGAATCCTAGCTATATTTGCACAATTGTATTTAGCTGCAAAAATAGAAATTCTCCACTCTCCGGCATATCTGCACATCGAATAGATCTAATAGTTACAAGATCTTCATTGGAGGAGGGTAATCTTATATATTGCTGAAGCCCACTGCATACCTCACATACAATTGTTGTGTAAATTATTAATTTACAAACTAAAACATGCATTAGTAAACTAAACTAAAACAGGCAACTGTGGCCTTCCAAATGTTTTTATCCTGTACCTTCCAACAGCCCAACTGTCCAGCATTGTCAGCAGTGATTGAATTGTGGGAGTTTTTAATCTCTAAGGCAGTGGTTCTCAACCTGTGGGTCCCAGATGTTCGTGGACTTCAGCTCCCAGAAGCCCCAGCCACTATGGTCAATGCTCAGGGCTTCTGGGAGCTGAAGTCCAAAATCATCTGGGGACCCACAGGTTGAGAACCACTGATCGAAGGGCTGAAGTTTTCCACCACAGTGTACAAAAGCACCTATCATCAGTAAAATCCTCTAAAGTTTTACTGCAGATGAACCCTAATGCTGTTAAGATCATTAACAAAGGATATCTTGTTAGCAAGTCCTTTTTCTAGACACATGTACAAACGTGCACATTTTGATATGTACACATAGATAAGGGTCCTCTTAACCTGGGCAGTAACATGCCTTAACAAGCATATCTCAGTCACTCCTATTGATCTGCTGTTTACCTCACATGCAGGAATCAAAATATACACAGGGATTGACATGGAGAATTAGCAAACATAACAATGTAAATTCTAACAGAGAATGAATCAACTCAAATGCAATGGCCAATTCTATGCATAGCAAGCATATAAAGAATTAAAACGATTCTAAGACAGAGAATTAAAAGAATACAATTGAAACCCATAAATGGAATTCAATATGGAAAGATTAACATTGAAAGTTTTTTTTTGTTTTTTGTTTGCAGTTTAAAGTTGGGCAGGACAGGGTTGTTTAGTGAGGCCTGAAAACTAAGGCCATTTCCGCACTATACTCTTATAGCACAATTATTCCACTTTCAACATCCTATGGAATCCTGGGGTTTGCAGTTTAGGAAAGGGCCAAGTGGAATAATCGTGTTATAAGAATGTAGTGTGGAAATGGCCTAGGATTTGGTCATGTGTAGCTGAAACTGAATAGAACAAGTTGGGTCTCAGCTTTTGGGACACTGTGAATTGGGTTAAGCATATTAGGATTCGAGGGCTTATGAGAGAAGCTAAGATGTGTGTGGGTGTACAGGTGGGGAGAATAAAAGAGTCTTGGATTGACTGTTTCCTGCAGATGACCATATCGTGAAAGGATGGCAGAAGTAATAGGGCTAAACCCCACAGGGACCCCTTATCCATTAGGCACTTTAGGCACAGTGCCCAGGGACTACGGAAATTTTAGGGCCTATGAAAACAGGATTAACAAAAAATTTTTGCAGGAACTGGTAAGGAAACAAACATTCAAAATAAAGATATTTTATATTTTCACCCCTGGTGGTACGTTGAAGTGAGGCAGGGAGTTGAATACAAGAGTGCTTATGACCCATGGAAACCTTAATGTGGCCCTGAAACCTCATACAAAATTTCCACATCTAGAAGAGCTTATTGTGCCAGAACAGGCCTGGAACAAAGAAGCCTGGTTATGTTTTCTACCAAGCAGGGAAAGCCTGTCCCTAAATGGTCAAGCCTGCTATACAAATATGAACGAAAGAATTAAAAATCTATGTGTCTGCACAAGCAATCAGACAGAGAAGTCAATGAAAGAATACAAAGCTAACTTGCAGAGATAGGATAGGGGTCAAAGATTTTTTTAGTGGGATTTCTAGATTCTTCCTGAAGCAGCTGGTGTCTTTCTAGAGATACAGTGTTGAAGGACAAGGAATATTAAAAAAGGTAAGGAGGCTTTACCTTGGCAGGAGTGGGTCTGAGAAAGGACTAGAACCAACTTGCTTAGGTAGTTCAGGATAAGAAGACTCTCCCTTAGATGGAGTAGGAATATGGAATAGGATTTGGCAAGCTAGGGGTGTAACTATGGGGTTGGGGGCATTGCTCCCCAATATGTTTTCTGTCCTTTAATGACATTCTCATTCAGTACCCAAATTTCTAGCACTGCAGAGAGACACAGAATAATTTTGAATCATAGAATTGGAAGAAACCACAGGGGCCATCCAGTCCAACCCCCTGCTATGCAGGAAGCCACATCAAAGCGCTCCCAACAGATGGCCATCCAGCCTCCGCTTAAAAACCTCCAAGGAAGGAGACTCTACCACACTCCGAGGCAGCATATTCCACTGCTGGACAGCTCTGACTGTCAGGAAGCTCTTCCTGAGGTTCAGGTGGAATCTCCTTTCCTGCAGCCTGAATCCATCGCTCTTTGTCCTAGTCTCTGGAGCAGGGGAAAACAATCCTGCTTCCTCCTCGACATGGCATCCCTTCAAATATTTAAACATGGCTATCATGTCCTCTCTTAACCTTCTCTTCTGCAGACTAAACATAACATATCCAGCTCCCTAAGCCGCTCCTCATAGGGCATGGCTTCCAGACCCTTCACCATTTTGATTGCCCTCCTCTGGACACACTCTAGCTTGTGGATATCCTTCTTGAATTGAGGTGCCCAGAACTGGACACAGTATTCCCGATGAGGTCTAACCAATGCAGAGTAGAGTGGTAGCATTACCTCCCTTGATCTAGACACTATACTCTTATTGATGCAACCAATGCTTTCTTGGCTGTCCCATCTCACTGCTAGCTTATGTTCAGCTTGTGATCTAACAAGATTCGTAGATCCCTTTCACACCTATTGTTATCCAGCCATGTGTCCCCCATCCTATATTTGTGCATTCCATTTTTACTCCTAGAACTCATATATTTGCTGTACTTGCATTCAATGGAATTTTCTCTGCTCCTTGTCGTTAGGTGCTTATGTTGTATTTCTAAATACTCAGTTGAAATATATCTGCCAACAGTCCCAATTTGCAAGTGACAATCTTGATTAATCCTTTGTTATACCCCCTTTTAAACTCCTTTTATAATGTCTCAATTCCTATTTCCTCCTGCCACTTTCCTCTTTTGTTCTTAGCTTACTTTAATTGTTGAAAACAGACTTCAAAGTGCAAAAGTAGCTTACATTCAACTCAGCAGAGGGGAGAGGGGAGATGGGGATTGGGTCTTGCCCTTCCCAGTAGACTCAGGCAAAAGCAAACTGCTGCAGCTTTTCCTAGCCTGTCTGTTCTTCCTCATTCATAACTTTTGCTGTTTTCACCACACTCTGATGTTGCTGGGTCACATGTGTCCCAGTTTTCACCTGTGAAATGTTGGAGGGTATGCTGAAGTTTTAAGTTACTGCAAAGCTAGAAAGCTGGAGATGTAAGTAAAATTTCGGGGAGTGGGGAAGAATTCTTATTCAGGAGGGCATTGCCTTCATTTTGTCCCCGCCTCTGGTAGCTACACCAGTGTAGCAAGCTAAGCATGCTTTCTGAAGAAACACTGTTCCATGGCACAGTAATTTCAACTATAAGCGCTAGTGGCACGATGCTCGATCAAGTATATCAAACAGATCATGATCAGCAGAATGCTGGGTAGTGTAGAAGTGATAGAGCAGGAAGGCAGCAGCAGAATCAGACACATAGTGGGCACCTGGAGATTTTTAAAGGATTTTTTACACTAAGGCAAAATGAAGCTTTGTTCAAGAGATGGCGGAATAACTATGCAAGAAAAAAATGGGGGAAAGAGGTGGCATCATTGCACAAGGCAGACAAAAGAAGACAGGATACATTGGCTGAGATGGGAGACAATTTCCATTCAGGCTGATCTCCTGATAGTGTGAAACATTTTATTCTAAGGGTGGTGGAACACAGCAGATAAAGGGAAAGAGAAACATCTATAGTCAAAGCAAGCTCCAGTTTTGAAAGGGAGATCACGAGGTGACTAATGTGGTGTTTGCTACTGCGTAAGTCCTATCACAATATAAGCTTCCCAGAGTGCTATACTTGTGAGAGGGGAGATAATGAGATGTGGAGAATTGTCTTGTTGGGTGTGAGGCTCTTTAATGGAGTGCATTCACAGCTCGGGGTCTTTTCACACTATCTAGTTTTACACAGTTACTGCACTTTGACTGCCATGATTCTATCCTACGGCATCTTGGGATTTTCAGTTTAAGGAGAGGAATTTAACATTCTCAGCCAGTTAGTTCTAGACTAGAGCCTCACCACACTATAAACCCCAGGATCCCATAGGATACAGTTGTGGCAGGTAGAGCAGAATCATAGTTCTATGACTGTTTAGTATGAAAAGGCCCCTAATCTCAGACTATTGACCCTCAGTCATAAATTAAACATTCCTGGCAGTGAATACTCAGATTTATATTGCTGAAATGCAATATGTGCTGGCCCAGGAAGCTGTTGCATATTCTTCAACATTTCACAAATAAAAACCTGGACACGTGGTCAAGCAGCATCAGAATATGGTTCAGATGGCAACCTTTGCTCCTTGACCATGACCTAGTGTGCCCTTTCTATCTCATCCTAATTTCCTTTTCCTGACAAAGTAGATCAATACACTGGATGGGAAGGAGTAAGTATATTTAGAGTAAGAGGTTTATTCTTAAGGGGCAGAACAAGAAATAGATGATTTGGCCAGGCATTTTGCAGGGATGAGCATTAATTGATTTCTAATGGAACAAGTTAATACTTTTGCTAAAATCTTTATACATAAAGGAAATTCCCCTTGTTGGGTCTAATACTCTCTGAAACACTGTGTGTAGAAACCTATAAGTCATGCAGCGTAAATTTATAGTTGGTTGACAAATACAGTGTATGGGGATTGTCTTGGTGTTAAAAGGGATGGGAAGCAGATCACAGGATTAAAATCTCAGATACTGATTGGTTTCAAATCTGATCTTTTCCTCCTTTTAGATCTAAATCTGCCCTTCCTAGAGAAAATGTTCTTAGAGTCAACTCCAATGTAATCTCACCCGTGTTAGGTTAAAATAGTTAAAAATAGTTTAAAATGCTATATTGACATGTTGGTGAGATTGCAATTCATTAGGCACCTATTTACATATGTGGCTAGAATGTCCAACCATTCATAACTTCTGGTCTCAAATACTAGATCAAATCACAGCCATCAGGAAGCAAAAAGTGAATTATTGTAGAGGTCTTTTGCTACTCTCTCAACAAATCCTTAAAGCACAAAGATGTAATGAAATTTTGTTTGGTGAATGCTCATAAGATAATAGCTAAAATTTGGAAGGGAGCTAATTTCTCCGTGGTTTATTGGTAGGCAAAAATTTGGGACTCACTCATCGAGAAACTATCCCATAATATGAGAGCAGCTGGACTTGTCCTCAGTGAAAAATTTGTTCAGGACTGATTCCTCTTTATAGACAATGTCAACAAGTGGATCCTCTTTTACATACCCAACTTCTCATCAACTGGCTCTTTGCGAGGACCTGTAGTGTTCGTGGTGTGCCTTCCAGTTGTTTTGGACTTATGATAGCCCAAAGGAGAAACTATCACATGGTTTTCTGGGGCTGAGAGTGTGTGACCTATACCCTCTATTTAATACCAGACTATGAAATATGACAAACATTCTTTGCTCAGTCTTTTATTGATGAATTGTTATAAGTGATTGCATCCCACATGTTACATTGTTTGATTGTTTAATCAAATTATAATATTTTTTTTAAATGGAAATGTTAATGAGGTAGAACACAAAAGCTAGGAGAAGCTTCAGCAGTTTGTTTTGGCCTGAGCCTACGAGGTAGGGTGAGTTTCTGCCCCCTTCTCTCCCTTCCCCTTCCCCTCTCCCCTTCCCCTGATAAGTTAACTGAGAGCAAACTACTGCAGTTTGAACTCAGTTTGCAGCAGCTGATGTAAGCTGAGGACAAAGGGGGAAAGTGGGAAGAGTACAGAGAGCACAGGCCATTTCCGCACTAGAGTGTTATAGCGCTATGATTCCATTTTCAACATCCTGGGTGGCTGAGTGGCTCCTCCCGAAACTGCAAACCCCAGGATTCCATAGGATGTTGAAAGTGGAATCATAGCGCTATAACACTCTAGTGCGGAAATGGCCACAGTTTTGAAAGCAGCTGAAAAGTGGGACTGTAGAGTGGGACTGTTTTTTTGTGTCACATTCAGTCATTAATCACCATAAATGTGAATCCAAAAATTACAAGATCATATGTCCAGCTTACAAACTTAGCAATACCAAACAAGATGCCAGCCCTGGTTTGGGAAAATGTTAACGATAACGAGGAGGAGGATAGCTGTAGAGGAAAAGAATAACTAAAAAGAATAATGAAATCCAATAATGCCAGCACTATCTGCAGCCAAATAAATTTAATATCTGTAGATGCATTCAAAAGCATTACAAAATTCTTGTCACTTTGCCAAAAAAGCATGACAGATGTTTCCTAATGGTTTAATTTTGCCTTGAGGCACGCACTATATACACAGAACCCTCACACCGTCCGTCAGGAGTTGCCCATGGGATATTTGAAGACAGTACTGAATTACAGCTTGTGAAGCAACTATGACAGTCTCACTTGGCTTGCTTGGCTGCTTTTACACACAAGGTTTTGCAACCTTGGGAACAAAAATACAGCATTAAAACACAGCTTGCAGCATCAGACAAATTTAGGCATGCTCAGGTAGAACCTCTGAAATGTGAGGATGTGAGACGATGCTAATTCGAAGAGTGTCACATTCTAGTCATACTTTTTCTGGCTGTCTACTGATACTACTAATATTGTCTACCAGTAGGGCCTTTTTAAAATAAAATATTTCTTCATTAAAGGAATACACACTGTTTGTCATACCCTGTCCATCTGAGGCCCTTTCCCAGGAGAATCATTTTAAAAATTACACCATTTTCTTTTTGCCTCTTACTGCCAATTTCCTGCCATCATTTCCCAAAATATCTGTTCCTTTGCTGCTTTGACAAATCTCTTAATGGCTAGGCGAGATAAAAAGATGAGGCTGTACATTAAAGTAAATTAAACAAGATAACTAAAAAACATGTTTATACAAGCTTGTGGCTACAGTTTCTTATTATTTTTACTTCATGTTCTAATGCCTCAGATATATCCCTAATACATATCCCTTGCTGCCTGCTTTACCCTCTCCTCTTGCCCAGCAGAACCACCTTCCAATCTGCAAACTCTGTAAACTTATAAAACAATTAAACACGCATATCTGTAGTAAGGCCCTTCATAGAATAAGGGTAACCAAGATGGTAAGCAGGGCTGAAAACAAATCTGATAAGGAAAAGTTTAAGGATTTGGTATGTTTAGCTTGGAAAAGATGAAGTGGCACTTGATTTATTAGTCTTAAGATAGATACTACTTCTGCACAGTACTTCTTGACAGTGCGAATAGGTTCAGCAATGGAACCAAATACGTGTGTGTGTGTGTGGACTGTTTCTTGCTGAAGATTTTCAAGCCAAACCTGGGCAGTAATTCATCATGGATTCTTTAGATCTTTCTTCAAGCAGGAGATTGGACTAGAAGATCTCTAAGAGACCCCCTGTCCCTAAGTCTGATTTTATGATACTACTATAGTCCTTCCTCTACATTTGTGGATTTGACCTTCACAGATTCGATTATTCATAATGCACATGCTTGCCTTTCCCCACCATTTTCCTCTTCTCATCCCTTGCATTCCTCACCCCAGGCTTGCAAAGCTTGTGTTCAAAATGGAGAGTTTTTTCCTTTTGAGTGAACAAAGCACTTTCCCACTGCTGAAGGCGTGGCCTCTCTGCCATGTGGTTGCACATTCTGCTGTGTATTGGCTGCTGATTGGTCAGCTGCTCTCTTTCTCCTACGCCTCCTTTCTCAAGATGACTATCAAAAGTAATTAGAACACCAAAACTCTCCTCTTCTCTGTCTGAGGAGAAAGTATGGGTAAGCCTTTTAGGTTGTCTTTTTACTGACCGCACCCCCATAAGCTGGGGCCAGAGGCAAAGGAATGGGAGGTGGGAAGCTCTGGAGGGGAATGGGAGGGGAATCATGGGGAGGGGGAGTTATTCGCAGTTTTTCCACTTTCACAAGAGCTCTGCACCCCAAACCCTCATGAATGTGGAGGGGCTACAGTATCATGACTTTGTCCAGAGCTTGGAGCCATCTTTCAGGGCATATTGGTCCTACATGGCAGTTTATACAATCACAAAACTTGTAAACATCATTACAATTTAAACGCAAACACACATTGCTCAGCAGTAGCAAAAGCTAACAACATTTAAGTACCAACAGCAGGCTAGAAAGACTGTTTTCAGCATTTTTTAAGCTCAAAGGCTATCCCTCTCTTCCTGGGGAGACAGCTCCAAAAAATGCAGAACTACTACATAGAAAGCCTTGTCTTCATTGTCACACACATTGACAAAGACAAATGTCTCCTCAGAGTGCAATTGCTACCTGGATCTTTACTAGGTCCACTTCAGCAATAGTCTGTGCATAAGACTCTCCTTCTAACTTTCTTTTCACTCTTCTTTCTTTCTTTTATTGAATTTGTATTCCACTTTTCTCCCAAGATGGCATTCAAGGCAGCTTACAATAATTTTTAAAAAGATCAAGCCAAAACATTAACGTAGAAAGGCTAAAAAAGAATTAAATAACACTATTGTTTTAAAAACACTTAAAACATCTTTAAAACATAATTTCAATAAAGGATTTAAAAATACAGCACACCACTTTATACACACAGTACTGCTCCACAGTTAAAATTCAAAGGCGTGCCTGAATAAAAATGTCTTTACCTGCTCGTGGAAAGAGAGTATGGTGTGTGTGTGTGTGGGGGGGGGCAACTGGACCTCCCATAAAAGGGAGCAGCCATGGGGAAGACTCTCTCCTGAGCCCTCAACTGTGTCTGCAAAGATGGTGGGACTGAGAGAAAGCCTTACACGGCAAATCTTAAAGCTTGCACTGGCTTGTATAAGCAGATACAGTCTTTTAGATGGTCTGGACTCAAGTTGTGTAGGGATTTAGAGGTCAAAGCTAGCACTTTGAATTCTGCCCAGAAATGGGCTGGTAGCCAATGGAGCTGTTTCAACAGGCAAGTCATATGGTCCCTGTAACAAACCCCAGTCAATAGCCTGGCTGCAGCATTTTGAAGCCATTGAAGTTTCCAAACAGTTTCCAAAGGCAGTCCCATGTAGACTGCATTGTTGTGTGCCTTCAAGTCAATTCTGATGTATGGTGACCCTCAAGTGAACCTATCACAGGGTTCTTCTGGGACTGAGAGTGCGTGACATGCCAAAGGTCCCCCATGGGTTTCCATGGCCGAGCAGAGAACTGAATGCTGGTCTCCAGGGTTATAGTTCAAACCTCAAACTGCTATACCACACCAGCTCTCGTAGACTACATTACACTAGTCTAAATGGGATGTATTCAAGGCATGTGTCACCATAGCCAGCTCTGGCTTCTCAAGGAACAGGTGCAACTGGTGAACTAGTTTTAACCGTGCAAATGCACTCTTGGTCACAGCTGAAACCTGGGCATCCAGGCTCAGATGCAAGTCCAAGAGTACACCCAAGCTTCAAATCTGAGATTTCACTGGGAGTGTAACCCCATCCAGCACAGGTGGAGTCTCTTATTCCCTGATCTGCCTTCTGACAGATCAGGAGCGCCTCTGTTTTGTCTGGATTAAGTTTCAATTTGTTCACTCTTATCCAATCTGACAGCACATATTAGTTTAATACAGAAACAGTTTCCTTGGAATTGGATGGAAAGGAGAAAGAGAGCTGTATGTCATCAGAGTAACTGATGGTAATTTGGCCATAGTGACCAGATAGTGATGAATTGATATGATGACTGAAAACAGTTTTATTGAATATGACTTAAGTTATATTGTTCACTCTTTACACCCTTGAGGCCATTAACTGTTGTTTCATTTGTCTTTAATACGATATTTGCAAAGGCCATTTCTACCCAACACTGTTAGAATGCTATTATTGCACTTTCAACATCCTGTGGAATTCTGGGGTTTGCAGTTTACTGAGGCCAAAAAGCTCTCTGGCTGAGAATTCTAAATGCCCCTCCCTAAACTATAAACCCCAGGATTCCATAGTATGTTGGAAGTAGAATAATAGCACTATAACAGTGTAGTGCAGAAATAGCCATAGTCTTAAACACATACAATCTTCCTTCACGTAGATTTCCCCCGTCTTTTCTTCCAAATCTCTTCTACTATCCACACTACTCAGTCCCTGTCTATGCACGTTCTTCAGATTGTCATTCCTAACTAGCTCTCTCTTCTTCTCTTTCACCTCATTGTTCGAGGATCCCCTCCTTGAAAAATGCTTCAATACACTGGAAGGTGCTACAAGCTGCAGTTTAGGTGGATGCAGCCACACTGCACACTGCACAATTGTAGCACTTTGATGCCACTTTAATAGCCATGACTCCACCTTGTGGAATTCTGAGATTTGTAATTTCGGAAGAGACTGTGAACATTTCCACATAACACTCTTATAGCGCGATGATTCCACTTTCAACCTCCTTTGGAATCCTGCAGCTCTGGAAGGGGCTGGAAATGGAAATGTCATGTGGAAATGGCCTTAGAATTCTTCACCAGAGAGCACTAGTGCTGTACTTCGGGGAAAGACATGAATTTGAAAGGGGCTGATCAAACTACAAATCCCAGGATGCTATAAAACAGAACCATGGCAGGTAAATACAGTATCAAACTGCTATAATTGTACAGCGTTGATACAGCAGTATGTCATCACATATGGTATCTTGCACACAGAGCTATGGATTCCTACACCCAATGGTGGGGCCAGTCCTGCCACTAGACAAAGTGAGGCAGTTGCCTCAGGCAAAAGATTTTATGTGTCAGGAAAGAGTAGGAAATTGTTAGGCATTTAATTTGTTATTTTATTTTTCTACTGATAAAGAAGTGATCATAGAATTGTCTGGTTCATGTGCCAGAATAACAATGGCTTCGGGTGTTGCAAACCTTAATTTGGGTGAATGGGGATATAGCTTGGAAGTAGTTAAATAAAACGTTAGTTGTGATTATTTCCTCTTCTCCAATATCTAAATCATAACTGTATTATGCTGTTGGTGTAATTTAATGAAAGATAACTTGACTCCTTTTGGGGCATAACAGTAACTGATTTTAATTATTTTTATAGTTAATAGGAGATGTGGCCTTACTACTTATGTGAGTTTTGTATCACAGGCCAGTGGTTTGTATCATCTCAATGCTTTTAAGATAGAGTATAAGTCAGTTGCAGAAAAAGCTGCAATAGCTATTTTACTATTTTCATTATGCTTCGACAGTGGGAAAACAAAGTGTTTCCTTTCCAAATTGTAACTATCCAGGAACTAACAGGAACTAAGGGCCTTTCCGCACGACACTGTTAAATGTTGTTACAGTATTCCACTTTCAACATCCTTTTAAATCCTGGGGTTTGCAGTTTAGGTTTGCAGTTTAGAATTCTCAGCCAGAGAGCTC
Organism: Iguana delicatissima; assembly: GCA_948472985.1. Lineage (NCBI taxonomy): Eukaryota > Metazoa > Chordata > Lepidosauria > Squamata > Iguanidae > Iguana > Iguana delicatissima. The sequence continues at coordinate 414,392 of CAOKZL010001042.1, read as the reverse complement.
TTTGGCCTCAAACCCCAGAATTCCACAGAATAGTGGAATAATAGCACTATAACAGTGTAGTGCGGAAATGGCCTAAATCACTGTGGGGCAACTATACTTCCAAACTAATTTTTGAGGTTTGGGTGGGTGGAAACTTCTGCTGTTCTACCTCAGGCAACAAATAGCTCCTAACACTAGGCTAGGCCATGGGTAGCCATACCCACAACTAGGGCCATTTCTGCACTACACTCTTATAGTGCGATTATTCCACTTTCAACATCCTATGGAATCCTGGGGTTTGCAGTTTTGGGAGGGGCCTAGGTGGGGCTCCTGCATTCTCTAACTTGCTAAATTTGCTGCTAGAAATGGCAGCTTGGGAGCAGTTGAAAATGGCAAACTGCTGCTTGATTCAACTTATCTCTGTGTGTTTTTTCTTATCACTGTAAAGAAATACAGTTTCCACCTTCCTTTTGTTTTTTTAATGAAAGCCGAGACATTAAAAAAGCTCTCCGAGGGAGCCACTCTCTCCCCACACGGAGAGAGAACAGCCTGTATATCCCACATCCAGAGAAGCACTGTAGTGCTGTTTCCTTTATTTTCTGAGAAATTTAGGAAGAGCACTTCATCATTTTTTTTTTCAACCTGTAAAGGCTTTGTTAGCAAGAGCTTCCCTGTGGGTACTGTAACTGATGAAAAAGCAGTCTGGATTGCTGAACCGGCTTGCCTGGTGTACATTCTGACTTTGCCACTGGCTAGGTCTAGAATGCAAGTCAATGTCTGAGAGTGAGGGATTGAAATGAAACCACTTGGCAGAAAAAAAAAAAAAATCCATGGCAACCAAAGGCAGAGCTGAGAATTTTCAGCTCTCACAATCTGTCTCCATCAAGACTGAGCTGGTTACTGCATGCACAATCGCAGTAAATATTCTCTAAGAGATTTGCAATGAGAGTGGGGGACGTCCAGGAAAAGATATAGTAGTTTGGCTCTAATCCCACAGAGGAACCTTTGGTTGTGTGAAACTAGTTTGGTTGTTGACACTTGGCATGTAAAACACTTATAAAATGCAGTTACGTAGGGACAAGGGACAAGGGCGGTGGTTCGTCCCGGGCGGCAATGTTTTTGGGGTGTCCTGGCCCATAGCCATGCCCCCACATGCCCTGGCCACCCTCACACGCCCTGGCCCCGCACTCATACCCCACGCCCCCCACAGCGGCCCTGCCCCATGCCATAGCCCCACCCACTCCAAACTCTGCCACTGATAAAATGACAAACAGTATCGATAGAGAGTCCATCACCATTGCAGCACTTGACTGTTATAGCACTATTGTTCCACTTTCAACATCCTATGGAATCCTGGGGTTCGCAGTTTAGGGAGGGGCCTTTGAGGCCCCTCCCTAAACTGCGAACCCCAGGATTCCATAGGATGTTGAAAGTGGAATAATTGCGCTATAACGGTTGAGTGCGGAAATGGCCCATACCTCCTAATGCCACAGCCAGCAGATTGGCAATATTACCAACAGTAGAGCAAACTGATTGATGGGACACTGACTGAGAGGAAATGGATCTTTTTTTGTTTCTTTGTTATATTTTGATGCTGCCTTTGTTCCAAAGAACTCTAGCCAGCAAGTGTGTGTGTGTGTGTGTGTGTGTGTGTGTTTCCATATTCATTCAGACCTCACAACAATCCTATGAAGCAGGTTGTTTGAGAAAGAGTACCTGGCTCAAAGCCACCCAGTGAGCTTCATAACAGTGGAGTTCTTTTTAATCTTTGTCAGAAATAAATCTCAGATAAGTGTGAGCAGAATTGTGGTCTGACTAGGACAATTTTTTAAAAAAACAAAACAGAGCAGTCAGAAGGATGTACTGTGTTGTTGTTGTGTGCCTTCAAGTCATTTCTGACTTATGGAAACCATAAGATGAAGGTATGATAGGGTTTTCTGTGGCTGGGAGTGTGTGACACAACCAAGGTCACCTAGTGGGTTCCTATGGCCAAGTGGGGAATCAAATCCTGGGGCATTTCTGCACTAGCCTGTTATAGCGCGATGATTCCACTTTCAACATCCTGTGGAATCCTGGGGTTTGCAGTTTGCAAACCCCAGGATTCCAGAGGATGTTGAAAGTGGAATCATTGCGCTATAACAGGCTAGTGCGGAAATGGCCCTGGTCTCCAGGGTTATAATCCAATGCTCAAACTGCTACAGTTTCACACTATGCACAATTAAAGTGATAGGATCATAATTGCGTGACACACAGTAGTGACCAGCAACTCCGATAGCTTCAGTGAAGGGTTAGACCAATTCATGTCAATAACTGTTAGCCATGACCGTTAAATTAGACGCCTGCAGCCAGCAAATTGGTTGCTGAACTCAGATCAATACATGAAATTCATCTCCCTCCAAGCTGCTTCTCGGCCCTTAATGTTTAGGCTTATAGGCTCAAACTGTCACACTGCGGAAGCTGGTGGCTCCCACGTCAATATGGTGGGGAATCCGTTTTGAGGGTGAGGCCATTTCCGCACTACACTGTTATACTGCTATTATTCCTCTTTCAACATCCTGTGGAATTCTGAGGTTTGTAGTTTACTGAGGCCAAAGAGCTCTCTGGCTGAGCGTTCTAAATCTCCCAGGATTCTATAGGATGTTGAAAGTGATATATGGTTGTTAATAAAGTAAGTTCTGGTTAACAATCAACAATGAACCCTGAATTACACATGTATTCGCTCAAGAAAGTATAAGAACCTTTATTACAGAGAGCACTGGGAACTGATGCTGGGAACCCAGGCATTGACTTTGCCAGTTAATGTCAGCATAATTTTAAGTGGGACAAGAGCCTGACAACAAGAACAATCTTTAAAGTTGACTGGAAATCAAAATGGAGGAACTTTACTTATGCAAATGCAGAGAGACAGATCCTTTAGTTTGGACATTTAAGCAGGCAATACCTTCCGTGATTGAGCTGTCCAGGGCACTGAATCTCTAGCAGCCCTGCAGAGTAGACCAAGGAAAAGCTGAGCAAGCCCTATCTATTTTGCCTGGACTCTTTTACTACTTATAGCAGGACTGGGCAACTTGAGGCCTTCCAGATGTTTTTGGACTACAGCTCCCATTGGTCCTAGCCAGCATTGCCATTAGTGAAGGATAGCATGAATCTCAGTGCAAGACTGAATCACTAAGCAATCCAGTAAAAAGTTAAATAAAGAGATGATGACTGGATATGATTTTATCATTATATTTGTATTCCGCCATCTTTCTCCAGAATTGGGACTCAAGGCAGCTTACAGATTAAAAGAACAATACAGTTAAAAATATACAAAAAGTGAATATTGACATAGAATTAAATTAAATTAGGCATAATATTAAAGCACTTTAATTTAGTTAAAAAAATAAAATGCAATTAAAAAGATTAAAAACAATACAGTTTAAAACAATACAGTACCCACTAGTCTGTTCTTTAAAAACTTTCTATATTAGAAACTTGTTGGAATAGAAAGGTTTTTGACCGTAGACAGAAGGACAGCAGGGAGGGGGTGTTCTGGTCTGCCTAGGAAGAGATTTCCACAGAGTAGGGGCAGCCCTCAAGAAGGCCTTCTCTCATGTCCCCACCAACAGTGCTTATGAAGGTGATGGATTGACAGAAGTTCCTTTCCTGATGCTCTCAGGGCCCAAGCAGGCACATACAGGGGAAAATAGTTTACCAGACAGTCTGGACCTGAGCCATATAGAGGTCATAGCAGCACTTTGAATTGTACATGAAAAAATAGGCTAGTTCTGCACTACACTGTTATAGTGCTATTAATCCACTTTCAACATCCTGTGGAGTTCTGGGGTTTGTAGTTTACTGAGACCAAAGAGTTCTCTGCCTGAGAATTCTAAATGCCCCTCCCTAAACTGCAAACCCCAGGGTTCTGTAGGATGTTGGAAGTGGAATAATAGCACTATAACAGTGTAGTGCGGAAATGGCCAAACTGGGAGCAGTTAAGCTGTTTTAACAGCAGAGTAATATGTTCCTTGACCGGTTCCAGCCAGCAGCTAGACTAGGGTATGGAAGCATGCAACTCTCTGGATGTTGCTGGACTGAAAATAGTAGTGTCTCTAGCCAGCATTGCCAAGAATGAAGGACGAAGGATGATGGGAGCTGTAGCACAACATCTGGAGGACCACAAGATTTGTGACAAGATCCCTTTGCAGCCAGTAGTAGAGAGATAAGAAAGGAACGGACAAGTCAACACAATTCTTGGTTGCATCAATAGGAGTATGGTGTCTAGATCGAGGGAGGTAATGGTACCACTCTATTCTGCTTTAGTAAGGCCTCGTTTGGAATACTGTGTCCAGTTCTGGGCACCTTAGTTCAAGAAGGATATCGACAAGCTGGAACGTGTCCAGAGGAGGGCGACCAAAATGGTGAAGGATCTGGAAGCCATGCCTATGAAGAACGGCTTAGGGAGCTGAGTATGTTTAGTCTGCAGAAGAGAAGGTTAAGAGGGGACATGATAGCCATGTTTAAATATTTGAAGGGATGTCATGTCGAGGAGGGAGCAAGCTTGTTTTCCATTGCTCCAGAGGACAAGGAGCAATGGATTCAAGCTGCAAGAAAGGAGATTCCACTTGAACCTCAGGAAGAACTTCCTGATGGTCAGAGCTGTCCGGCAGTGGAATATGCTGCCTCTGAGTATGGTTGAGTCAGCCATCTGTTGGGAATACTTTGATGGGTGTTCCTGCATAGCACGGGGTTGGGCTCGATGGTCCCTGGGGTCTCTTCCAACTCTATGATGCTATGATTCTAAGTGCTTTAAGACCAACTGGTTTTTATTTTAGCATGAACTTTTGGGGATCTAAATCTACTTCTTCATAGGCAGTACAGAGCAAGGAAGTGTATTTATAGCCAGGAAAGCTCATGCTAAAATAAAAACCAGTTAGTTTTAAAAATGCTGCTATATTCTTTACCCACCTTCCTCCTGTTTATGCTGCAAAAGACTAACATGGCTACTTCTTTGAAAAATAGTAGAGAGAGACTTCCTGACATCTCATCTTCCCACAACTAGTCTTTGAAGAACTGATGTTGTGGTGCAGAGACGACAGCACTGATTTTAGTAAAATGTGTTGCTGAAAAACCTTACTAATTGTAGAAGGATGGCTTTGTTTGTGGGTGTACTTTAAGCTGTTGTTTCTTTAGGGATACCAACAAAAACATGTCCATTTCTTGTTCACTGTTTTGCCCAGCAGGGAGACCTTGTACAATATGGCTGCCAAAATCCATACAAGCATTTTTCACTTGCTTGCTTCAAAGAAATGTGCTGTGTGCGTGCTGGCTTTCCCTTGTAATGCTGTATTGATTTTTTTTTAGATCAGGCTTACTTTCATTAGCCAGAGCACAGCATATTTCTTGTCAATAAATGATATCATTCCTTCCGAAGAATGCAGATGTTTATATTGTTCTGGATGGAAATGAAGAGAGACTTTCCATGGTTTTCTGCCTAAAGACTAGAGTTCACTGAGGGAATTAGAACAAGTTTGGCTCAGCCTCTCAAATTATTATTTTTTCTGTATTTAGCACCATCAGTGTGCATCATGCTTTGAAGAATAAAAAGGGGAAGATCCCTGCCCCAAGGTGCTTATCATCTAAAATTCAACACAGTTGAATCGACAGAGAAAGCAGGACAGGGGGATTATATGCGTGCACTGAATTAAAGAGGAACATGTCTCAGATCTCTCCCCTTCCTCAAAACTGCCCACTTTAGCAATATTTTATGGGACAGACAATATTCTTTCGGGAGGGAAACAACTGGGAATGACTTCCAGTTTCTTTTCTCTGGTTCTGAAGAGCTTTTTGAGTTCTGAGAAAGCTGCTTGCTTTGTCATTCACTGGGAAGTGCCGTTATATCAAACAGCTGCTGAAGATTTACCAAACAATGAACACACAAAACAAACAAGCCAAAATCAACAACAAACCCATACCATTTTTAAGGAACGAAAAAAATCATTCCTTCAGCAGATCGTTATACTCAAGTGGTGTGATGTTGTACGTCCTTCCAAAGAAAAGGCATTGATTGAACCAGACTTGTTAAAAATATCACATTACAGTGTGCCACACTATGCAGTTTTGAATATGAACTTCTAGGGAATATGTGTTTTACCCCTGGACTAAAAAAGAAGAATGTTTTGCAAAGAATGAGGGTGTTACAGCCCCGCACATCCCCCCAAGATTGATGTGGTATAATTGGCAAACATTATTTAATTAGCACACTACTTTAATTGGCATTGATATAAAATGGAATTTGAGGTGACTGGGAGATCAAACCAGACAAAGGAAAATTATGGACCTAAACATGAGATTGCAAGGAAGGTCAGCCCACATCCCCCTCCAGGTGCAGCCGAAGTCATTGTCAGGCAGATTACAAGGCAACCTCAGAGATAACAGACTTATGCAAAAGCTGAATCTCTCCAATGGAGTACAATGGTCAAGCCATGTTCCCACCAAACAGTGATTATTTTCAGTCCTCTTACCTCACACCTGTATGTCTCCCTGCATTGTCCTGGAACATTCCTGAAGTACAGAGCTATTACAACAGCCATTACCTCTTTGTTACTTGAACACTGAGACCTCTAACTCCATCTGGTCCCTATTGTTTGTGTTGCAACTCCCATTGTCCACTTGGCTGGGAAAGTGAGCCACAAAACCTCAGTTCTGAGTGATGCAGTGCAGTCTCTCGCCTTGCTGAATGCCATGCTGTCCCCTTGATTCCTAAACAAGAATTGTCCTTAGGTGTGAACCTAAGCCACCTTGCCACTTTCCTTGCTGCTCTTCGGATTGATGATTTTCACCCAGATCCCTAAGACTCCTCTATCCACAACTTTTCTCCCTTTACCCTTCAGTTAGCTCTTGTGTGAGTGTGCAAGTGTTTGCGCAAGTGTTTGTACAAGTGTCTTTTTGAGTGCCTCTGTGAATCTTTCAATAAAACACGATTTAGCTTACTTTTGGAATCTCTGGGAGGTTCTTTCCTCCGTGGCCCTGTAAACATTGGTGGTGAGATCTTGTTAAGTTACCCCCCTTGCAGGCCTCCTAATTTTGAGCTAATTAATTCCCCCACCTTGAATGGAAGTACTGACATTGTGGGTGGACCCCTGAGTCACCCACATTTTGGGGTAATGGGGGGTAGAAATGGTGCATCTAAAAATAGATCCAAAAGCAAAAAGTTTCTTTTGCTTTTGGGGTGTGATTCTTGTGAGAGCATCAGAAATCACCTCCTACTTCTATATCAACATGCTGGTCAGGTTTAAAGATGCTAGACTTCTCACAGTATAGCTTTTTGGATTTTCCTGATTGTTGTCTCCTCTGCACCCATTCATCTGATCCTTTTGGTGGACTGTTATTTGTATCGTAGGTTGTTGTGGATTTTCTGGGCATTGAGGTCATGTTCCATTAGTATTTTCTCCTGACGTTTCACCTGCATCTGTGGCTGGCATCTAAAGAGGATCTGGTGGCATGGAACTGAGACAGAGTATATACACTTGTGTAGTCCCTGGGTGGAAGGGAGCAATTTGCATGTGTTACAGTTGGCCTGTGTGATGGCCTATTGTTAAATAGGATATCCCCCAGGGTTGTATTGTTAGTCAAGGGATATGCCTAACAGTGCGTTAATTATATTAGCCATCCATTGTATTGTTTCTTGTAGAGGGACCTCCAGAGTCTGGGTGGTGTTCATTGGCATATTTTTGAGTCTTGATTTTAGTGTTCTTCAGTACTGGTAGCCAAATCTTGTTTACTTTCCATGTTTCTTCTTTCCTGTTGAAATTGTCCATGGGCTTATGGATTTCAATGGCCTCTCTGTGTAGTCTGACATGGTAGTTGTCAGAACGGTCCAAAATTTCTGTGCTTTGAAAAAGCATTCTGTGTCCAGGTTGGTTTATAACATGTTCTGCTACTGCTGATTTTTCTGGGTGGGTCAGTCTGCAGTGTCTTTCATGTTCTTTGATTTGTGTTTGGATGCTGTGTTTTGTTTTTTTTGTAATAATTTTTATTACTATTTAATCTCGAAAATACCCCCTGCCCCACACACACTTCCAGGCTTAAATCTTCCAGTTGCAATTACTTATTTCCATTACATACAAACATAATTTCCATTTTACAGAGAAGAGAACGATTACATTATTTCTTCTTGATTTCTTATACATTTATATCTTTGCCCAATCCAATACTTCTTTCCATTCTTTTTCAAAATTCTGGATAGATTTATTCTTCAAAGAAAATGCTAATTTTTCCATCTCTATCATATCCAGAACTTTCAACTTCCACTCCTCAATATCAATATATTTCTTTTCTTTCCAGGATGCTGTGTTTTGTAGTCCCTGTGTAGACCTGCCCGCAGAAGTTAGAAGATCCCTCTTGTCCTTGATCCCTCTGAAGGTCCCTCTACAGGGAACAATACAATGGGTTGCTAATGTACTCAACGCACTCTTATGCATATCCCCTGACTAACATACACCCTGGGGGATATCTCATTTAACAACAGGCCATCACACATGCAAATTGCTCCCTCCCACCCAGGGACTACACAAGTGTGTATACTCTGTCTCACTTCCATGCCACCAGGTCCTCTGAAGATGCCAGCCACAGATGCAGGCGAAACGTCAGGAGAAAATATTAATAGAACATGGCCTCAAAGCCCAGAAAACCCACAACAACCTATGGATTCTGGCCATGAAAGCCTTCGACTTTAGCCTATTTGTATCGATTTCTTGGATCTGCACCAGGGTCCTTCCAAAGGTTTTTAAAATTAGAGCATGATGTGGTCCTATGATCTGAAGAGCAAATGTTCTCCTCTCTGAATTTTTGTTTTAGATTCATAGAGTTATAGCGCTATAGTGCAAAAGTGTCCTTTAACTATAATTATTTTTAAAAAATAAAGAAAGGAGGAGGAGAAGAGAAGGATACTTGTTTGTTCCAATATGTGCCAGAATTAAAAAGAAACCCATCTAGGTTTGAAAATAAAATGCTGCAACTAGTCCAAGGAATTGCCAGAAAATAGTCCAGAACAACAGAAACACAGTTTATGTGTATCTATTTTTAAACCACCCAAGAACTATAGTAAGAAATACAACCTTGTAACACATTTGTCGCAACCGGAGGAGTCGATTAGGTATGAAAAGTGTGCACTAATAAATATAAGAAAGAGAGGGCCCTAAACACTCACCCTCAGAAACTTGGAACTGTTTCTAAAGTGTGTGTGTTGAGGGGTCAACACTGGCAGGCAGTTTGTTATTAATGTTACCAACTTGCAGATACTTTCATGGGAAAGGCAAAATACTTTTCCTATCCATTATAACTGAAACAACTTTAAATATGAAGGATCTTACATATACAATGTTTAGAGCATGGTCTGCCTAGCTTACTCCCAAGTAAGTATGCATAACATAAATTGCAAACTCCCTTTATTATTGCTGGGAGGGCTTAACAACCATCACTGTCTTAATATTTCTTATTGATTGATCATTTACTACCCTACTGATTGAAAATGCTTAAGGAAGCTCAGTTTCATAGGAGTCTGAGGCCATTTCCACACTACATTGTTAGCAGGAGAGAAGAAACAAATTTTGTGAGGCCAACGGTTTGTTCTTTGCAGTCATGTACATGCTAACTCCAGTCCCAAAAATTAGGCTTAGAAGTTTACAAAAGCTTCATTCTGGAATCTCAGAGTGACAGTTGCACATTCTGGCAATTGCCAAGACTAAGCACCTATTGATTTTACAGTGTGCTGTAAGATTATAAATTTGCATGTGTAAGCCCCCTATTCAATGACTAACTAAAACAACTATTTTCCCAGGCTCACTTCCCACCTACCACCTTGCATCTATGTTTGTTTTCTCTTTGATCAAAATTCATTAAAATAGCATTCCTTTTTTCCCAACACACTGTCTTTTCATTCATTTGCTATTATCCCCTTCCAGCCCCTTTGTTCCAAACATTACATGGCATTACATACCATCAAGCATCACAACACTACATGACATTTAAATGCATTGCATGGAGAGCAAAGCCAACATAAGATGTGCAAACATATTCTTCAAGCAACCCAAGAGGCAACTGTATACATGGACATCACTTAAACACCAATACAGAAATCAAATAGACTTCATAATTGGAAGCAGAAGATGGAGAAGCTCCATCCTCTCTGCAAAAATAAGACTAGAAACAGATTGTGGCACAGACCGTGAACTGCTGATATCTGAAATCAGAATAAACTAAAGAAGAACATTAAACCAATCATTGTGCCAAAATACAACCTGAAGAACATCTCCATAGAATTTAAAGATTATATAAAAATAGATTTGCACTATTAAGCTGAATTGAATGGGAGGCAGAAGAATCAGGGACTTCACACATACTTAGCTATGCATCAGAGGAGCTATGAACCCCCCTACTGAATTATGAAGATGAGTATCAGAACATCAGCAAGAGTGTCCTGATGTGCATTGGATTCTACTGGTCCTGTTACTGCTATTGATTCAAAGCAAGGAGCCTGTGTGGAAGGCAAACGTGAAACAGCCATCTTACCTTGGCTGATGGTTGGGCTGGCCTTGATATCTTGTGCATATTGCTTAAGCTTAGCCCAATGTACTCAGTAGAAATTATTTCTAAGTAACACTCACAGGATTTGTTTGATTTCTCAGAGTGTTTTTGCAATTTTTAATCAGGCTAGGGAGTGTTCAGTGTAAATCATTAATATTTGAACAAACAAGTAGTTAAAAGCAGATACAAAGGGGGAGAGTGACTGGTTTTACTAAGAGAATAATTCAGGGGAGTTTAATCAGACTGTCTAAGCTTGCTTGAGGGCAAGAATCCCAATTTCGTGTATTCTTTCTCCATCTCATGCCATTCCCTGAATTAGCTTTCATTTCAGATCTACGTGGTCTACCCATACTAGAAGTATGATGTCACTTGCAAGCTTGGCTCATCAAATTGAAACAGTCATGTATTAAATTTATTTGGGCCTTATTCCAAAAATAGAGTATATTAACATGTGTAAGGCCATTTCCGCACTACGCTCTTATAGCGCAATTATTCTACTTTCAACATCCTATGAAATCCTGGGGTTTGCAGTTTAGGGAGGGGCATTTAGAATTTTCAACCAGAGAACTCTTTAGCCTCAGTAAACTACAAACCCGAGAATTCCATAGGATGTTGAAAGTGGAATAACAGCACTAGAACAATGTAGTGCAGAAATGACCTCATTTCTCTCTTCTCTCTCTCGTTCTGAGTTGCGAACTATGATAGTTAATCAGATTTCAAACCAGTTTGAAATATGTAGATGTGACTTCATGAAGGAAGTGCCACTGACTTTCAAGATAATGTATTGTTTTGTTGAAATGCTAAAGACTTTCCTACTCTCTTTCCAAAAACTGGAATTAATGTAGATAATGGCTTGGGACTTCAGTCTTTGTAAAACCGCCTTACACTTGTGCAAATCTGAACTGGGTAGTTTTGCAGCATCTGTATTCACCTAGGGGCTGCTGTGATGTTACAGCATTCCTTATCCAAAGGTAGACAGTGAAATCACTGGTGCACCATAGCCCAAAGTGCAATGGGCACTGATGCGAATTGGAGTGCTCACCAGTGTATATCTAGAGACTAGGAAGTTCCAAAGCACAATGGGAACCCTCGATACGCATCAGAAGCCCCTGCGGCACATCGACATGAGCATTGGAGCACTCCTGCTGCTGCCCAGATGCACATCTTCACAATTCAATAATGATGTTTCATTGCATTTCTGCACTGTAGCTGTGTGTGTGTGTGTGTGGGGGGGGTCCTTCATACCGCCTGTTGACTTATGGCAACCCCATGAATGTCATAGAGCAAGGAATACTCAGAGGTGGTTTTGCCAGTTCCTTCTTCTGAAATATAGCCTATAGCACCTGGTATTTTGTGGGCAGTCTTCCAACCACTAATCAGGGCTGACCCTACTCATCTTCCAAGATAAGACAGGATCTGGTGCCTTTACAGCATTACAGAGTCATAAAGTTAAGAAACATAGTCTGTGATCTGAAATCTCAGCCAATGTTAGCATGCCAGACCTCTGCTAGGGAGTCTGAGGAGATATGAAATCTACTCTTGATTCAGCCATGTAGCTCATTGGATGATGGTAGATCAGCCGCTATCTGTTGGTTGAAATTCTTGCACCGTGTTGTAGTGAGGTGGAAAATGAGGAGATGTAAGTGAAATACAAAAACTGATACAGACGTACATCTCTTATATCTTCAAACTGTTGAAGGGTTAACAAGGCAGCTGCTTTGCTAAAATAGATCCCATCTGCTAAAGCCATGAAATATAAATCATGCCAATTGATACTGAGATGGTATTTACCCTTATAGAAGTACACATGGTCATTATAGCTACTTTGCACGTACCACATGCTTCCTGTGGGGATTTTTTGAATTTGTGCCTAAAGCCCTATGCAGACACAACATTTGATGGACAGAGGCTATGTGCCATGGGCCAGTGGGATTCACTCATTGGTGTGCAGACCTGGGGCATGGAGGCCTGATCCACAAAATCTGTACATCGTAAAATCAATAGGCACAGATAATAACACTGGGTCATATGGAAAAGAGATGCGCAGCACAGGGTCCCATGCAAACATGACACAAAAAAGGGAGATGTCACAGACCCAAAGTACAAAAAAGAACATTTCAGAACATTGGACTACATGGCCCTTGTGGTCCCTTCCAATTTTAAGATTGTGGCCCCTGTTGTCCCTTCCAACTCTGAGATTCTATGGGCCTTTCCACACTGCACTGTTATAGTGCTGTTATTCCACTTTCAACATCCTGTGGAATTCTGGGATTTGTAGTTTACTGAGGCCAAAGAGAGATCTCTGGCTGAGAATTCTAAATGCCCCTCCCCAAACTGCAGTTCCCAGGATTCCATAAGATGTTGAAAGTGGAAAATAGCACTGTAACAGTGTAGTGTGGAAATGGCTTCCGATTCAGTGATTTTGCAGATGGAAGAAAACAGCTCACAACTATAAGCTTGCAATGTTATGACATGTTCCCAATTTGTTTCAGGCAAAATTTCTCTCTCTTCCCCTCTCTCTCTCTTTCTTTTTGGTACAGTTTCTAGATCTCAAGGAACTAGCTGAAGACTTAGGGGACTGCTGGGCCCCTTCAGACATCCACACAGGGAGAAAATTCTCTGGGTGAGCAGCACTGAAAGAGGAAGAAAGCCCTGAGATGTGTGTGCATGTGGTGGCATGAAAACCTAGGAACCCATCTCTACCCATTTCCAGCTGGCACTGGTGCTCACTGGCTTAGTGTCAAAGTGGGTGTGAAGGGAGAGGACTGGGGAGAAAGCTGATGGGTGCATGGATGCATTGTAGTTTGGCAAGGCACTAGTGCTCCGTGGCTAAGAATTCTAAGTGCCCCTCCCTAATCTTCCAATCCCAGGATTTCATAGGATGTTGCCATGGCAGCTAAAATGCAATACAGCAGTATAATACTGCAGTGTCAGTGAACCCCTGGTCTTAAGAGGAGGTGTCCCTATAACACATGCTTAAGAATACCAAAACTTGCATAGGCCAACATAAATCATTGCCAGTTCTGGGACAGTGTGGCAATTTAAATGAGACCGAGTCCCCATTTCTCAGGGAAGAGTCTGTTCCCACAAGCAGCTTGAACCCTGAATGATTGATGAGCAGTATCTTCTTGATCTTTATGTATATATACCCTAGGTAATGGGCTAAAAATCAGAGGACTCTGTATGAAAAAGTGCCCATTTTCATAGTTCGAAAAGGGCACCAAGAGTGCATTTACAAGAAGTGTTTGCACAGTGTGACTAACTGGGAAATGCCCAAGGCCATTCATCATGGTGATAGACTGGAGACTGTTTACCTGAATATTAACCAGCTATTGTTGCAGCTTTTTGAGGGCTTACCTGATCCCACAGGCATAAATCCTGTTGTTACTTCTGAATCCTTTAGGCCCACTGAATCATCTACATGTTAATGCACCATTCAAAATTGATTCAATAATCAACTGTAGTTGGAAGTAACCCACAGAATTGTGGCCATAGTGTTGCCAGGTCCAGTTGTATAACACATACTCCAACATTTCACAGATGAAAATAAGGATATGTATGGCTAAGGAACAACAGAGTGTGGTCAAGATTGCAAAAGTTATTACTGAGGAAGGACGCCTAAGTTAGGAGACGCTGCAGCAGTTTGCTTTGGCCTGACCCTACTGGGAAGGACAAGAGTTCGTCCCCTCCCCTGTTGAGTTAATTGAGTGCAAACTACTCTCACACTTTGAATTCAGATTGTAGCAATTGAAGAAGGCGAAGGACAAAGGGGGAAAGTGGGAGGAGAAGTCGACAGCTGAGACATTTTAAAAGCAGCTCAGAAATGGGACAGAATCACAGAATCATAGAGTTGGAAGGGGCCTCATGCGTCATCAAGTTCAACCCCATGCTCAGTGCAGGATCTTCAGCTAAAGCATCCCCAATAGGTAGCTGTCCAGCCTCTTTTTGAAGATGTCCACAAAAGGAGACCACTCTGCTGCTCTGTGCAGTTGGTTCCAGTGTCAGACCCCTCTTATTGTGAAGATGTTAAGTCAACAACGATGACAGAAGATTGATAGGAACTGGCCCTATCAAATGGAGACAGAGAATATTGTGTATTGGTACATTTTGAAATACGAGCCTTCATAACACTAGCCCCCATGATCATACCTGCAAGGATACCTGGTTTGGAGATTTCTAGTGGCTTGGTCTTGAATGGGCACCTGAAAGCCATTAGCTTTGGAAAAGACCAGCACCTGATGGAGAGGACAACTGTTAGAACTGCTTTGTGTTGATATAAATCAATATAGCTCCTTGGATTTTTAGGCAGTCCTTGAGGTACGGGGGCTGTCATGATGAATGCTTGCACTTCAAAATTCACTGCTGCTGATGGAATGTGCATAGACCATTGTCTAGATGCCAGCCCCTGGCATTTGGGACTGAAGAAAAGTGAAGAAATGTTTAATTAGCCTCTTGGGTCAAAGTAAGAAGTGCCTTTATGATGATTATAATAAGGCCTATATGGGGAACATATGGCTCTCCAGATGTTGTTGTTCTTGTTATTTATTAGTTTTCATCCT
This sequence comes from Iguana delicatissima, assembly GCA_948472985.1. Taxonomy (NCBI): domain Eukaryota; kingdom Metazoa; phylum Chordata; class Lepidosauria; order Squamata; family Iguanidae; genus Iguana; species Iguana delicatissima. Next base: position 399,288 of record CAOKZL010001042.1, on the reverse strand, counting down.
AGTTTTCCCCTAGTATTAGAACTTAAGATAGTGATAAGAATTAAATACAGTAAAAAGCAGTTTATTGTTAGTTGCTGTCAAGCTGGCTTCAAGTGCAGTGAGTCCTCTGTATCCATGGGTTCTGCATTCATAGATTCAATCAACCATGGCTTGAAAATATGTGGAAAAGAAAATTCCAGAAAGCAAACCTTAATTTTGTAGGAATGTTGAGTATCTATATGAAGCAGAGTGCAGTATAGCCAGGGCAATATGAGCTTGTGGTAGGAAACAGGAGAAAAATTCTCTTGTAAGGTAAAAAGGGAAAAACTTACATTTATTGTTTCAGGAAATCCATTTTTACTGAGACATACACACAGTCAGCCCTCCATGTTCGTGAAGGTTAGGGCACAGGACTCCCCTTCAAAAGTGGAAAAAATGCAAATATCAAAATGTGTGTCTCTAGGAAGAGGGCTGAGGCACCACGGGGAGAATGGGCATCAAGGAACCAAACCAGGGCCATTTCCGCACTAGACTGTTATAGTGCTATGATTCCACTTTCAACATCCTATGGAATCCTGGGGTTTGCAGCCAGTCAGCCCCTCGCGAAACTGCAATTCCACAGGATGGTGAAAGTGGAATCATAGTGCTATAACAGTCTAGTGCGGAAATGGCCCAGGTCAGGGAAAGGAAAGGGGAAAGGGGGATCAGCACAGTGGCCCTGTACTTCTTCTTTCTCACCCATCTCCTTCCTTGGGTGGAGGGGGCCTTGGGAGAAGGTTTGTGATGCTGAGAATTGGGCTATGAGTCATCCTTAGCTGGCCAAGCAGCTGCTGGTGGTGGAGGAGAAGGAGGAACAGATGTAGGTTCTTAAAGTGCTGTGCAACCTGATCAGAGCCTTCAGGAAGGAAGGTTCCCCCAAAAAAGAAGGGGGCAGGGGTTGGAGAAAGTCACAAATAATCAAATCCATGAAAGTCAAACCCACAACTGTGGGGGGCTAACTGTAAACACATATTAAAAAGTAATTGTTGAAAAGCAGTTAAACCATCCAAATCTGTTTAAAAACAGAGGATAAAGCCCAGCAAAACAGCATGCCATTAAAAGCCCTTGCAGTCAGTTCCTAGAAGCCTGTCAGAACAGAAGTTTTCATTTCCTAAAAGAAGGAGTGCCTCTCCCATCCCAAAATTGTTGGACTGCAGCTCCTGTTAGCCCTCATTACTGACAAGGCTGTTGAATGCTAATGGCAGTTGCAGTGCAGCATCTGAAGGTCCATGTGTTCCCCTTTCCTGCAATAAGAGAAGTACCTTAAAATAAAGAATATATAACAATCCCAGCTAGAACAGGCATTCCTATGTCAGTTCCTAAAAGCAGTGATGGGGATAGCTTTGTTGCCAAGCTGAAAGAAGTAGGTTGAATGTTCTGGGAATACATTCAATTGTGAAACACAGACATGGCAGGAGGTAATTACCAGTGGATCATTACACTTAAAATAGGTTGGAGTTCAGCATATGCACCAGGGGAACAAACAGAAACACAGCGTCTGTTTTCTGCTTAAATTAATTCATTTTAAACCAATCCTACGTACAGTCAAACCAACTGAGATTTTTTTTGTAGTTTCCCCTTCAAGTATCCTCTGCCCTTGGAACTGTTGAGGAATCATTGTACCACAGCGGCCATTTCCGCAAGGAACTGTTATAGCGCTATTATTCCACTTTCAACATCCTATGGAATCCTGGGGTTTGCAGTTTAGGGAGGGGCTGACCAGCCCCTCCCTGAACTGGTAAAAATTGTACCAAATTTCTATAAATCAAGGAGTAGTGCGGAAGGGATAGAAAGCACAAGAGAAATGCATAGACGGACCCTTCCCCACCTATTGTCTTCCAAAGCCACCTCTTCCCAAAGCAGTTTTGCTCAGTCATGGCTGCTTCAGTTTCTGAATACCTCCCTCCAGGAGCAAAACAGGTGCAAAGAGGTGGTTTTGGTGGGGGAGAACAGGGGTGAAAACAGAAAGATTCATGCTTCCCCTGACATCAGTGTGTACACCCCCACATAGATGGGAGAATCTGTCAGTTTTGCACCTGAATATTTTTAAAAACTCAGGTTCTTTCCATTCTGATTATGAAGAAATTTGCAAATCATAGATTTGGAAGGGACCACAAGGGCCATTTTGTTTAACTGTCTGCCATGCAGGAATACAGAACTAAACTACTTCTGAAAGATGCTCATCCAGTTTATGTGTAGGTAGCTTAGGAAGGTAGTTCTTCCTACAAAAAAGAACTCCAAAACCAAAGACCTCTAAAAATGAAGAATCTACCATCTTCTGAGGCAATCTAAATTTATAGTAAAAAAAGTTCTTCTTAATGTTTAGGAAGAACAATCTTCCTAAACTATCAATAGCACTTCGTCCCCCGACGCCCAAGCAAAGCAGTGGCGCGGGGGGCAGCCTTTGCCGCCCTCGCGCGAGAAGAGACCTCTGGGGAGGGGGGGGCGGGGCGCATCGCCGTTTTAGGGCCGCCCCGCCTCCTCCCTCGGCCTCTTTGTCCAGCAGGCGACGAGAGAGGACGACGCTGGCAGGCTCTCCACCTCGACCGCGTGGTTGGAGTGAGGCCTACCGGCCACGTGGCGAGCCTGAGCGTCGGCAGCCGGCCTCTCCGTCTTTGTTCAAGCAGCGGAGGGGGACTCGGTTGGCGCGACGCTGCGGTGCTCCCTCGGTTCTGCCTTCGGCGATGGGGAAGGGAAGAGGGCCGCGGAGGCGAGGGCTCAGCTGAAGAGGCAGTCGCCTCAGCGGCCGCCCTGGTAAAGGCGGGGGTGCGGGGTGGCCTGCATCCGAGGGCCCCATCTTCCCCTTATTGTTCCTTTTGGTTTCTTTAAGTGACGGTTTAGGGTTTGGGACGAGTTGCAGGCGGTTGCGCTAGGATAGGCCGCCTTCCTCTCCAACTAGTTAGATTGGGGGTGACAAGGCCTCCCGGGTTGGGGAGGGTGCTCCCTATTTATATTTCGAGGCCCAGCTCGCAAGGAAGACTTCTTTTTGGTTACTTCGCTGAACGTTACAGTTGGGTTGAGAGAGTGTGACTATTAGTGAGATTTGGCGCCATAGCCCCCTTCCCTTCCTGGTGAGTGGTTGTAGGGGGAGAGGGCTGAGACAGTGGGCCCATATTGGGGAATAAACATTAAATAAATAAATAAATAAAAATAAATTAAAAAATTATAAATAAATAAATAAATAAAATTTAGAAAGCTTTATCGCAAGGGGGAAGTTGTTGTGTTGAATATGGCTTCTGCACAACCGGCAACATCCAAGGGGAAGCAGCCTGCAGGGAAGGCCAAGACAACCAAAGGGGCTGGGGGAGCGAAAGGGGCCACGCCAGCCAAGAGGCGCAAGCCGGCTAAACCTGCGGCTGCCCCACTAGTGGCTTCTTCCTCCGGAGGAAGAAGGGGGGCATATACATCGGCCATTTCTAAGAAGCTTCAGACCAAGGGGAAAAGGCAATTTGCAGTGATGGGAGGAGACAGTGACGAGCAGTTGGTTGTCATGCCAGTGGGCACTATTAACCGCATGTTGGCGCGACTAGATGCCCTTGAGAAGAGGCAATCGGGAGAAAACAGCAGCCAATCGTTGTCGGAGGGGCAGAGTCAGGCTTCTTCTTCATTGCAACAAGGAAGCGGGGCGGCCGGACCCTCAGGGAATTCAGTGGCAGCAGGAGAAGTACAGGGTGAGTATATGCCCGGGGGATAACGGTGCGCCTGTGTCTTGGCCTTGGAACCTAGCCACACCATCAGGTAACACGGGAGGGGCCCAGCCTGCTAGCATTTCCATGCCATTGGCTTCTTCCTCTCCAGCCTCACAGGGCGAGGCAGAATCGCCCTCACAGCCGCATTCAAGGGGGTAGAAAATTCTCACGTGACCCCGGGATTCCTTCAGGGTAGGGATTATGGGACACAGGAGAAAGACAAGGGCACCAGCTTTGGGCAAATGGAAGAAGGACGGCTGGGGGTGCTGGATGAACACCTCGCTGTGGCCACTATTGAGAAAATACTGAAGGGAGATATGTGGATTTGTTCACCCTTTTATATCGTGAGCTAGACAAAAAAGAGAAGGAGGATTTGGATGCTGGGGAGAAAGAAAAATTGAAACATCGTAGGATTGAGAGGAACTGGTCTAATTGGTTTATAGGATACATGATTTACATGGATGTGGTAATTAAGGCCCAGCCTTCCAGGGGGCACTCTATGTTAGTGTATTTGAATACCATTTATCGGGCTCATACAGAGTTTTCAGGGAATGGCTGGCTGCATTACGATGAGAAGTTTAGGCTGAGAGCAGCACGACAGCCAAGCCTATGCTGGGACGAAATCATAACCGAACTATGGATGCAGACGCTGACCTCAGCGCGTCCAGTGTACGGTGAGCGAGCCCAATCAGGACACCTGGTGCAGTTTAGTAAGCTTGTCCCCCCAAAAGGCCCAGGGATCTCAAGAACAGCAACAGCATCCACAGCTGTGCTGGGACTATGGGACGCAGGGGTCTTGTGTCCGTCGTCCCTGCAAATACAAGCACATATGTGGGATCTGCTGGGGCCCCCACCCCGCTCGCTACTGCAATAAGGGGAGAGGGGGAGGAACGGGCTTCAAGGAGGGAGCCAATAAACGGGGGCCAGGGAATCAACTGGCTGTTTACAAAGGGTCCCAGTCCAATTAAATTGGAAAGGCTGCAAGCATGGCTCCAATTTTATCCGGACCAAGCAGCAGCACAATACTTGAAGGAGGGATTTACTGAAGGTTTCAGGATCCCAAGTACGGGTCCTCGTAAGTTTTTTATGGCTAATAATCTTAGATCTGTGGTAGGTAATGAGCATGTAGTTAGAGAAAAAATTAGTAAAGAGGTTTCGGAGGGCAGGGTGTTGGGCCCCTTTGATCAGCCTCCTACTCCTAATGTTAGGATTTCCCCACTAGGTGTAGTCCCAAGAAAGCCCCGGGTGAATTTCGGCTAATCCACCATTTGTCTTATCCCAAAGGTGAATCCGTTAATGATGCCATTCCAGCAGAGTTATGTTCAGTCAGGTATACTTCATTTGATACAGCAGTGCGGGTAGTGCGCAGGCATGGTGTTGGGGCTGAGTTGGCTAAGATCTGACATCAAGTCAGCCTTTCGCCTGCTACCCGTTCATCCCTCTGATTTCGAGCTACTAGGATTCGCCTTTGAGGGTAAATTTTATGTTGATCGCTCCCTCCCAATGGGATGTTCAGTGTCGTGTTCTGCCTTCGAAAAGTTCAGCACCTTTTTAGAATGGGCCATCAAAAGAAAATCTGGCCTTTTGGGCATTGTGCATTACTTAGACGATTTCTTATTTATCGGACAGGCCGGTTCTGGGCAGTGTGCATTCTTGTTAGCACAATTCACATCGCTCATGGGGGAGCTGGGTGTGCCATTGGCACACGAGAAAACTGAAGGTCCTTCACAGCAGCTCACATTTTTAGGCATTGAGTTGGATACAGTGAACCAGACATGTAAATTACCACTTCCTAAGGTTCAAGATTTGAGATCGAGGGTGTCATCATTTCTAGGCAGGCGCAAGGCCACCCTTAGGGAGCTTCAGGAACTCCTGGGACACCTTAATTTCGCGTGCAGGGTGGTTGCACCTGGCAGGGCGTTTCTTAGGCGTCTGTGTGATGCCACCAAGGGCGCCACCAAACCGCATCACAGGATTAGGGTCACAAGGGAGATGAAATTGGATCTAGAGGTATGGCAGGAGTTCTTGGCAGGCTTTAATGGGTCTCCTTTGGCGGGATGAAATCAAGGTTAGGGACGCACTACAGGTATCATCAGACGCAGCAGGATCTGTGGGTTTTGGAGTCTTTTTCAGGGGCAGATGGTGTGCGCAGAGATGGCCTGAGAGCTGGGTGGAAGCGGGCATCACAGCTGACCTTACATTTTTGGAATTCTTTCCAATTTTGGTGGCAGTTTACATCTGGGCGCGGGAGTTGGCAAACGCCTCTGTCCACTTTTGGTGTGACAATCAATCTACTGTCAGGGCGATTAATTCCCTTTCTTCCAGATCACAACGCGTTATGCGTCTGGTTCGGGCTTTTACACTTCAATGTCTCCGCTTTAATATAGTCTTTACAGCTGTACATGTGGCTGGCGTGGATAATTCCTTGGCTGACTCTCTCTCCCGTATGCAGATGGATCGTTTCAGGGAACTTGCACCAGAAGCTGCAGTTCGTCCAGAGCCGATGCCCTCCCACCTGTGGAAGCTTGGCGGGGTGAGGTAACACAGATGATTGGTATGTCAATTGCACCGAGCACCAGAAAGAGTTATAATAGAGCTTTTAGGGAGTTTAACAGTTTTCGTGAATCCAAGGGATTATCTGATGCTTGGCCACTCCCGGTGGACCATGTTTTGCAGTTTTGTGTGGCTCTCAAGCAAGCGAACTTATCTCCACAATCCATTAGATCTCGCATTTCAGCACTGGCCTTTTTCTCTAAGGCGAGAGGTCTCCCTGATCCAACCGGTGATTTTAGGATACGTAAATTTGTGGAGGGATGGCACCGGTCGAAAGGGGTGACCCGTGATAGCAGACAGCCACTCTCCCCAGACATCTTGAGAGGTCTGAGTGGTGCTTGGAGGGTTTTGTGTGCTTCGGCATATGAGGCTCTCTTGTTTCATTCGGTGGCTCTCACAGCATTCTTTGGGGCATTAAGGGTGAGCGAGCTGGTTGTTCAGAGTAAAGGGGACAGGTCGGGCAGGGCCCTGGAGTGGCGTGACCTGTACTGCGGCGAGCGGTATTTGCGTCTGCACATTAGGAGATCAAAGACAGACCAGGCCAGGAGGGGCAACGTGATAACTTTACAGGAATGCTCTGATCCGACGTTGTGCCCTGTCAGGGCACTGAGAGCTTATACGGCCAGCCGGGGGACCCATGCGGGGCCACTGTTTTGTCATGCTGATGCGACTCCGCTCACCAGGTATCAGTTTTGGGCTGTGACAAAGAAAGCGTTGTCACATCTGGGGCTGCACGGAGCCAATTTTGGCACGCATTCTTTTCGTATTGGTGCAGCCTCTACTGCAGCTTTGATGGGCATGAAGGCCGAGGACATCCGGAGGATGGGGAGATGGAAATCCTCGGCATACCAGCGGTATGTAAGGCCCATCCACCTGCCCTAATGTTTCTGGTTCTTTTCAGAATGACCTGCTTCAAGGAGGAAGCGAGTGCTGATTTGTGGTCACAGTTTCGTCTTTTGGGCTGAACGGCGAGCTCGAGAGGGCCAATTGGGGCCAAATTTGGGATTGGGCGAGCGAGCCTCGATTCAATGGCTTGGCAAGAGAGGCCTTTGCTGGCACGGTTTGTTACCTGAGTTGTTTAAGGGGGGCTGTTTGCCTCCGCCTGACGTGTTGGTCATTCACCTTGGGGGCAATGACCTTGGACTTTTGAAAGGAAAGGCGCTGATTATACAAGCCATTCATGATATGCCACACATTCAACACACATGGCCTCGCACTTGCATTGCTTGGTCGGCTCTGATTCAAAGGAGGGTATGGCATGGGGGAGGTGACCCACAGCCTTTAGAGTTTGCACGTAGACGAGTGAACAAAGAAATTTACAAAGCTATGAAACAGGGCTTGGGTTATTTTATTCCACACCATGACATCGTTTTCGATAAGCCAGAGTTGTATAGACATGACGGGGTCCACCTGTCACCTGCAGGTAATGACATCTTTTTGCGGGATTTGCAGGTGGGCATTGAAGCCATCCTGGAGGTGGGTTGGGGGGATAAGGACTAAGCAGACGCTTGACCTTATCCATGACCGGTAGGGGGGGTCAATGGTGTCGGTGAGTACCTATGGCACCATTTGGTGTAGGATAAACGCTATCCTTGAGGAGGGCTCAGGACTGGCCCTCACTGGCGTGAGCCCGGGGGGTGGCGGTTCGGGGCTCACCTCCCAGACAGGGGCCGGCCAAGGTCTTAACGCAGCTTCAGCGGTTGGCTTTGGGGCCCGGTATCTCGCTATACGGACTATGGAAGATGGTCGGGAACTGACTCTTGCCATAGTTCACACAGGCCTTGACCCCCCGTCTTAGGTCAGAAGTTCAAGTTCAAGTTCAAGTTCAAGTTCACCTCATAATTATGTTAATTAGGCATATTAATAAATTGCCCTATTTCAACCCAAGCCCTGTGTGTGGTCTCTTCTGCAGTGATGGGATTGTGTGCTCTTGGGAAGCAATAAGCTATGCTGGTGGCATCAGTGCTGCTACTAGGGTCTCTCATGTCAGACAGGCTTTTGCTGAGAAACCAGACTATATGTGCCAAATACCTACTGGACAGCAGCAGTAATGGGGGGGGGTGACACTGGTGGAAGATCTCTCCGAGACAATGGCAGTGGCACTGTAACTAACACTTGTTAGTAAACTCCTTTTGAATGTCTTTTACCATGAAAACCTTATGATGAGACAATCCAAAATGAAACAAGAGATAGTGCCAGCAGATGAAACAAGCTGCTGAGACAGAGCAGATGACAACTATGAGTAGTGCTGCAGCTAATGATGCAGCTAGACTCAAGCCGAAAGGGCTTTCAGGCCAAATCAGATCCTGACGCTCTATTAGCTGCAGCACTACGCGTAGTTGACATCTGCTCTATCCCAGCAGCTTGTTGGGTGCCATCCTACCTGGAAGTTTCATCTGCTGGCACTATCTCTTGTCATTAACAAGGCAATTGGAAAGCAAAAGTAGGAAACAGAGCAAAATCGAAGGTTGTAGGAAAATCTGGCCTAGGATGAAGAAATGAAGCAGGAGATTGGTTGAATTTTAATGGAATAATAGAGTTGGAAGAGACCACAAGGGCTGAGTCCAACCCCCTGCCATGCAGGAATGCACATTCAAAGCACACTATAGTCCTATTGATGCAGCCTAGAATTGCATTGGTTTTCTTAGCTGCTGCATCACACTGCTGACTCATGTTCAGCTTGTGGTCTACTAAGACTCCTAGCTTTCTTTCATGGGTACTGTGGCCTAACTAGGTGTCACCCATCCTATATTTGTGAATATCATTTTTTTCTACCCAATTATAGTACTTTACATTTTTCCCTATTGAAGTTAATTTTGTTAGTTTTGGCCTAGCTCTCAAATCAGTTAAGGTCATTTTGAATTCTGATCCTGTCTTCTGAAGTGTTAGCTACCCTTCCTAATTTGGTATCATCTGCAAATTTGATAAGAATGCCCTCTCTTCCATCATCCAAGTCATTGATAAAAATGTTGAATAGCACTGAACCTAGGACAGAAACCAGTGGGACCCCACTAGTCACTTCTCTCCAGGATGAAGAGGAGCCATTGGTGAATACCCTTTCAGTAAAGTCAGTCAACTAATTACAAGTGCACCTAACAGTAGCATTGTCTAGCCCATTTGTAAGAATATCATGAGAGACCTTGTCAAAGTCCTTACCGAAATCAAGATATGCTACATCTACAGGATTCCGCTCACCTACCAGGCTTGTTACTGTATAAACAAAGGAAGTAAGATTAGTCTGGCATGACTTGTTTTGGAGAAACCTATGTTGACTTTTAGTGATCACAGTACTTCCTTCTAAGTGTTTACAGACTGTTTAAAGATCTGCAGTAGATTTTTTCTTGGTATTGATGTCAGGCTGCCTGAGAGGTCATTCTTTCCCCTTTTCGAAGATGGGGACAACATTTGCCCTCCTCCAGTCTTCTTGGACTTCACCTGTTCTCCAGGAATTCTCAAAGATTATTGCTAGTGAATCTGAGATTAATTGTGCCAGTTCTTTTAATACTCTTGATGTAACTCATCTGGCTCTGGACATTTAAGTTCATTTAGAGTAGCCAGGTATTCCTGTACTATCTCTTTAGCTATACTATGCTGCATTTCCCCTAACCCATCATCTGCTCCACTTTCCTTCTGGGAGAAGAATGAGGCAAAGAAGGTGTTGAATGGTTTTGCCTTTTTTTGTGAGGCCAATAGTTTATTGCAAACACATTTTTCAAGCAACCCAAGAGGTGACCATATACATGGACATCACCTAATTGCCAGTACAGAAGCTAAATAGACTACATAATTGGAAACAGAAAATGGAGAAGCTCCATTCTCTCTGCAAAAAACAGGAGCAGATTGTGCTGCACACCATGAACTGTTAATATCAAAAATTAGAGTAAAGCTAAAGAAGAACACTAAACCAACTCTCTTGCCATTCCTCATAATATTTGGTTTCCAAACCTTTAATAATCTTGGTAGCACTTTTTTGGATATGTTCCTGCTTGACGATATCTGGACATAATATTCCAGGTGAGGAATGATCAAAGCAGAATAGAATGGCACTGTTACTGCCCACTGCTGCTACTACTACTATTGTTATTGTTGTTGTTGTTATTATTTCTTACCTGCCTCTCCCCATGGATCAAGATGGGAGACAACAATAGATTAATATATAACATATATCAGTTAAAAACAGAACATCAATTAAAAACAATAGTTAAAATGCATGTTATCATCTTAAAAGAACAAATAATGCAAATACTTAAAAGCAGTCAATACATATTTAAAATTCATTGTAAAAATTCAAAGTTTAAAATCATCTGGATATGCTTTTTGGAAATCTTCTTGATACAGCCTAGAACTATATTGGCTTTTTTGGACACCACACGATACTGCTGACACATTTTCTAAGACACTTAGATTGTTTTTTGAAAAATTTAAAAAATAATTGAAAGAAGCAGACGGAAACAAAATCCTTCTCTGTTTGCATAATAGCTGCAGCTATTCCCGGCACGAGAGCTACTCTGGTGTAGCGGTTTGACTGTTGGACTACAACTCTCAGGACCAGGGTTCGAATCCCTACTTGGCCATGAAAACCCACTGGGTGGCCTTAGGCAAGTCACACACTCTCAGCCTCAGAGGAAAGCAAAGGCAATCCCCTCTGAGCAAACCTTGACAATGGGAAAAAAAACAGTGATAGGTCCATATCAGAGTTGCTGCAGGTCAGAAACAACTTGAAGGCACAAAACAACACGAACAATTCCCAGCTTGGAGAGCACCATGTTGTCCCTACATGCTGTATAGATGTCAAGGATGGGGAGCTGGTTAGACAAAAGTGGTGGCAGCCCTAATTCAGCTCTGATATGGTTAAACGGATAGGGATTTGATCCCAGGCTTTTAAGAACTGAGCACACATAGCCCTAAATTTGGATGGATGAATCCCTAAGGGTTTGTTTCTTCCACATTTAGGCCTACATTTGGTTGCCAGCCCCAAGTAAAGTTGATCTACTGAACCAATGGAATTTATGTAACTGCTGACTTGCTATTCAACAATTGATCCAATGAACCTACGCTGGTTTGTATTAGCTTTTTTGTTTTTTAATCTCAGTTCTTTCCTTCCAAATGGATAGAAATATAGCCTTTGTGAATTTTGGTAAATTCACAAACTGAAACAAAGATTTTCTCCCTCCTCTAGTTCATAGGGATTTGGTAGCGAACCAATTACGATACGTGGATCAACTGCCGTCACGTCTAGTCTGGCTCTGTGCACTGGCATTTAATTAAATCAATTAAATCACACACACACACATGCAGTTACTTCTGTTCAGCTTCACTCACTGAAGAATTTTCACTCAGATTGGGTTTGTTGCTGGCTTAGTGTGCTGCTGGTACCAATCTGAAAGGTTTTTTTTTTAAAGAAATGCCTCATCTGTTTACATAGCAGAATAAGGTAAATTATGCTGTTTTAATGTTTAGTATTCGCCACAGTTTTGCTAACAGGGTACCTTCTGTGTTTGCCAATTAGAAGTTTGTTGTTGTTTTCCAATCTTCTCCTGTCACTCAGTTATTAAAGAAGGGAAGCTGTTTCTGTTGGCCAAAAAGCTGTTAATGAAGGCGTTATGAATGACCCGATTGTGTTACACTTTGCATAGGTTCCCCCTCCCTCCTTTTTCATTTGCATCAGTACCAGGCACGGATCCCAAGAATATTTCTCTCCCTCCCTCAGTCTTCATTGTCCTTTATTTTGCCCCCTTAACTGACCTGAGCTGGCAGGCTGAGCACTGGCTTCAAGAATAAAAAGGCAAATATTTTCTGTTCTCTCTTTGCCATGCAGAATGATACATCTGTGGAGGTGTCAATCAGCATCTCCTGAGAGTGAAGGCCTGTTTTGAATCTGAGAGATTAGGTTTGAAATCACCCTCAGCTATTAACATGCTGAGTTGACGTGAGCAAATCTGTCTGCGAAATGGGAATAATTTGGCGTGTGTGCATATGTATATGTTTTGAAATCTTTGGAAAAATCACTTTCTTTCAGTGGAAACACACATGTGCGCATGCACACAGACACACAGAGTATATTGCATAGTTACTTTCATGCATAATAAATTGTGATTTATGTTTTGAAATCATTTTTGAATTTAATGGCAAGGAAAGTTATTAGATAAGCAATTTGAAGAAGGAAGAGCACTGAAATATTTTACTGCAGCCAAGAGGACTAGAAACTTGATTGAATCCCACATAAAATAGAGAATTTTGTGCCAGACAGAACTGTAGCAATGAATTTAGTTGATCCTTTTGTGGAACCAAGCAAGCAAGCAAGCAAATAAACTCCTCGTACATTAGAATCAGTTTGGGAATTGTTGACCTCTCCCTAGTCCCCAGGATGATTTAACTTGCATTAAGCCAACTTTTAAATTAACATTTATTATTATCAGTAACATTATTAAAAGAATGGGTCCTTTGTATCATTCCCTCCATTCAAGAAACAAACCGCCCCTTCTCTGAATGCCAGGGAGAGGCTAATGCACCAACCCATTACGCTTGCCTGCATCTTTTTCTAGTGAAAGTCAGCTGCTCCCAGATGGCCATTGAAAACTGTCAACATTGGCCGCAGCTATGCCAGCGGATGACTTCATCTGTGTGATTCTGCATGTGAACACCAAGACTTTCTTCCTTTCTTGTTGTTAGAAGGAGATTGTTTCAAGACTTTTCCAGTTCCGTAGTGGAGGGAGATAAGATACAGTCCTCCAGGATTGCTTTTGTGGTTCTTCACTTCTCCGTTCTCTCCAGAATGCATACGTTCCAACTGATCCAGCTTGGGAATGACAGTCCCAGTTAAACTTCTGGCATCCCCCTTTTCAGCTGTTTTTAAAATGTTCTGGTTTCTCTCTCCTCCTCCCACTTTCTCCTTTGTCCTCAGCTTATTTTAACTGGTGCAACTGAGTTCAAAGTGTAAAAATAGTTTGCACTTACTTAGCAAAGCGGAGAGGAGGAGGAAAGAGAGAGGATTCTTCTCCTTTCCAGTAGGCTCAGGCAGAAGCAAACTGCTACAATCTCTCCTAGCTTGTATGTTCCATCTTTTACATCTTGAGCACATTCTGATGCAGTGATGTAGATGTGAGTCAATTTATTTGGACTCAAGTTGGACTCAAGTTGCTCCAAAGATTCCCCTTGGCAATAAATGACACACTGACTCGATTAGTGACTTGTATATTTTTAGTCATTGGCTTGCTGCCCTTGGTTCAGAAAGATAACACATTCATCCAGAAACCTTACAACTTTGAACAACACTTCAATCACTTTTTGCCTGCTGGTCACATGAAGATATGTCTCAAGCCCAAAGCTTGGGCCATTTCTCAGAGGGGAACAACAAATGTGTTAGGCAACAGGCTTGAGGTCTGCTCAGCAGCCAGCCCTCCTTCGTATCAGAGGAGCCTTCTAAAACTTCCTAACAGAAGGCAGGACTCACCTCCAGAGCACAGGGAAGGATCCTTCCTTCTAAAGGTTTTGAAACTTCAAGTAATCGGGAATAAGAAGGATCCTATTTCTCACTTCTGAAACTGGCTCCCAGACTTAAGACTTGACTTGAAAGTATCTTGGAAGGACTTGAGACTTGACTTGAGACTTGAAGGAAGAGACTTGAGACTTGGACGAAAAGACTTAAATACATCACTGCTCTGATTTTGACCACATGTGTCCCAATTTTCAATTGTCAGATGCTGTGGGGATGGGGGTATGAGAATGTTCTTTTCCTGCCCAACTGCAGAAGTGAATTCCCTCTCCCAGAATCCCCAATGAACAGCAGATTTAAATAGGTTGCATTGCCCCACGGTACTTTTTTACGTTAAAAAACAAGAACAAAACAGAATCAGAAATAGACTTCAGTACCCAAGTATGCATACTTTCAGCTGGGTTCTAGCAGGTCAACAGATAAATTTTATAAACGTGAAATTTGTATGAAAAGCATTTAGATATTTCTGAAGTCAGCATTTAGCTCTTCTGAAGTCAGAAGTACATCATGTACAATATACAAATACTGATTTCCCTTGTCTGATTTTCACTGTAACCTATATGGCAGCAGCTATGCACAAAACAGAGGCCTCAGTACTGATCTTACCAAATGAGAACCGTCTCTTCTTTAAGGTTTTCCCCACCCACTAGACCAGTGGTTCTCAACCTGTGGGTCCCCAGATGTTTGTGGACTTCAGCTCCCAGAAGCCCCAGCCACTATGGTCAATGCTCAGGGCTTCTGGGAGCTGAAGTCCAAAAACATCTGGGGACCCACAGGTTGAGAATCACTGCACTAGACCAAACCAACAATTCATAGGTGTTACAAGTGCAGAGCTAGATGCTTCTCAGATCCCCCTCTCTCTACCAACTGTGGAATGGCTCTGGAAAGGGGGGTACATAGTGAATAAAAGGTTAGTTCAGGGTGTCAAGTCAATTGCACTCTCCCTGCCATATTTACAGACATATGGTAGTGCTTGGGTGCTTTGCTGTGTAGCGAGGACGGACAGGATGAGGTGATAGATGGGAAGCTGGGAACCGAGGAATGTTTGGTTAACAACGTGTGATAAGAGTGAACAGACCTGTTTCCAAGGCCACACTGTTGGCAGGTTGTGAGAGAATATGAGAGAAGGGGGAGAGTGAATTTAAAGTTTTGTTTTAGGCTATCAGCAAATGGGATTATAGTGTGTGCTAATTTTGAAATCATAGAATCATAGAGGTGGAGGAGACCCCAGGGGCCATTGAGTCCAACTCCCTGCTGTGCAGGAACACCCATCAAAGCATTCCCAACAGATGGCCATCCAGCCTCTGCTTAAAAACCTCCAAAGAAGGAGACTCTACCACACTCCTAGGCAGCATATTCTACTACTGGACAGCTCTGACCATCAGGAAATTCTTCCTGAGGTTCAAGTGGAATCTCTCTTCCTGCAGCTTGAATCCATTGCTCCTTGTCCTAGCCTTTGGAGCGGCAGAGAACAAGCCTGCTCCCTCCTCAACATGACATCCTTTCAAATATTTAAACGTGGCTATCATGTCCCTTCTTAACCTTCTCTTCTGCAGACTAAACATACCCAGTTCACTAAACCACTCCTCATAGGGCAGGGCTTCCAGACTCTCCACCAGTTTGGTTGTCCACCTCTGGACACGTTCCAGCTTGTCGATATCCTTCTTGAATTGAGGTGCCCAGAACTGGACACAGTATTCCAAATGAGGCCTAACCAATGCAATTACCTCCCTCGATCTAGACACTATACTCCTATTGATGCAACCAAGAATTGCATTGGCTTTCTTGGCTGCTGCATCACACTACTGACTCATGTTCAGCTTGTGATCTACCAAGACTCCTAGATCCCTTTCACCCGTACTGCTATCCAGCCAAGCATCCCCCATGCTAGATTTGTGCATTCCATTTTTTCTGCCTAAATGCAGGACCTTACATTTGTTTCTGCTGAAATTCATTTTGTTAGCTTTGGCCCAGCTCTCCAATCTGTCAGGGTCATTTTGAATTTTGATCCTGTCCTCTGGTGTATTAGCAACCCCTACCAATTTAATATCATCTGCAAATTTGATCAGCATGCGCTCCGCTCCTTCATCCAAGTCATTGATGAAGATGTTGAATAGCACTGGGCCCAGGACAGAACCCTGTGGCACCCCATTGGTCACTTCTCTCCAGGATGAAATGTAATGTCTTATGTAGTACTGGAAATCCAATAGTTCTTTAGTCTTGGCAATTGCCAAAGTATGTGACTGTTTTCTTTAATGTTCCAGAATAAAGCTTTGAAAACCTCTAAGTCTAATTACTGGAACAGGAAGCTATCCTGTACATCACACGAGATATTAAGTGGATAGATGTAGCATAGTTCTGCATGCAGAACGAACCTGTGCCATATTGGATCTTGTCTATTGGCTATCTTTTCAATTAAAAAAAGTCAGCCACCGTGGTGTAGAAGTTTGAATTTTGGATTGTGATTCTGGAGACCAGGGTTTGAATCCCCACTTAGCCCTGGAAATTCACTGAGGTGACCTTGAGCAAGTCACACTCTCTCAGCCTCAGCGGAATGCAATAGTAAACCTGTTCTGAACAAATCTTGCCAAGAAAATCCTATGACAGGTTCACCATAAGTCAGAAACAAGTTGAAGGCACACAACAACAGTTGAATTTGTATATACAATGCAGTCCTGCAACAAGGCTACTGATCAGATAAAACACAGCCTTCAGAAATGTCTGAAGGTGCTGACAAGCACCTGTTGCCCAACTGTCACTTCCTGCAATGCTGAATCATCTGGCCAAACCCTCACGTGATGCAAAATCAAAGTGATCTAAACTGCTATTTCTTGTGCTGGTATGCATGAAGAATTGCTTCCTGTGCCAAGAAGTGCCACATATGTTTTGCCCATCATCTTTTAAATGAATTGACACACCATGCTTTTGCAACTGCCAAGAGAGGGAATGAGGCATATTGGTTTCTACAGCTCCACCATCTCTGCCCTCAGATATTGTTGTTAGTTGTCATCAACTTGAGTTCGAACTTATGAATAGAGACCCCCCCATGTCACTCTGTTATTAACAATCCTGCTCAGGTCTTCAAGACTCGTGGCTGTGGCTTTTGTGAGTGAGTTGGTCGACCTATAATGCTGCCTCTTTCTTTTCCTGTTGCTTTCTACCTTACCAAGTACCATTGCCTTTTATAATGAGTCATGTCTTCTTATAATATGTCTGAACTATGGGAGTCTCTGTGAAGTCATCTTGGCTTCCAGGGACAATTCTAGTTTGGTGTATATCTGATCCATCATAAGCAGGACTTAGAAAAGAGAGATTATGGCTGAAAATGGGAGAAAGAAGTCCTGAGTAAGACTGGAAGAAGTGGTCTTTTTTGTTTATATCTTTTTTGTATATATCCCACTTCTCTCCCAAGATAATGTCCAAATTGGCTTCCAACATAGGTTAAAACAAAATACAGCTAAAATAATTTATAGTGCAAACGTTTTTTAAAGCAATTACGCAATCTCATTTTAAGAAGACACTAATGGAGAACTATCTAAAACCAATGAAAACATAAGCATGGAGCTAACCAGGCCTCACCCTTCTGAGTTACTGAGATTAGAGAGCATCCAGTGCCTTTAAGGTATTTAGGTATATTCTTCAACATATCACAGATGAGAACTGGGATGGCTATGGCTAAGCATCATTAGAATGTGGTGAAGATGGAAAAAGTTATGAATGAAGAAGAATAGACAAGCTAGGAGAAATTGCAGTTATTTGCTTTTCCCTGAGCCTACTGGGAAAGGTCAAGATTCATCTCCCTCCTCTTCTTGACTGTCTGCTGAGTTGAGTGCAAACGACTGTACTTTTGCACTTTCAGCTCAATTAGTAGTAAGGGAAATAAGCTGAGGACAAAGAGAGAAAGCAGGAGGAGGAGATATAAACTGGGCATTTGAAGAACAGTTGACATGGCCAGGGGTTGCAGAAAATCAATTGGGACTGTCCCTGCCAAATCGGGAGATTTGGAGGGTATGATTTAGGCTGCTTGCCTTTAAGAAATGATATAACTGGCATGAGCTTTTGTGGAGTTTAGTTGTGGAGTTCAAATATGAAATCCACAAATGTCCATGTTGAAAAAAACAAGTTCCTTTTAAAGGTGTCGCTAGATTCCTCTCCACTTTTTATGTTGAAACAAATGAACATGGCTATCTCTTTGAAATTTAGATTTAGGGGATTGATTGTTTGAATGATAGACTGAAAAGCCCTACACCATGCTCTGAAACCTGAAAGAAGTGAACTCTCCTTGCTTTCAGATTCTGAGATAAAAAGGCCTTTGTTGATGATCCCCAGACAAATCAGAATTGTTGCAAAAGTCCAGCTGCCTGACTAACCATTTCATTTGAAGATGTGTTAAACCTATGAGGCCGGTTGGATGAAAGAAGAGCTACTAACTGTGTCTTGTATGTAAAACTGGATATTGCAAGTAAATCAGAGGATGGTCTGTGCTATCAAGCAGATTACAGGGAAAAAACGGGTTACAGAAATGAAAAGTTGTCCCTTGGGACTTGGCATTTTGGCTGCAAGGAGAGTTTCAAATGATAGCTCATGGTTTTCATGCTAATGCTTGAATCACTCCAACCCCAACTCAGCAGTGTTTGCTGTCAAAACCTGGCATCTTCCTTGTGTCCCAAGAGCCTTTCAGCTGGGCAGGAATGCTAGTGGCAAAAGTGGTCTATAAATAGCTCAAAGACAGGGGGACATTCCAATGTATTTTAATGCTGCTCTCATGCTGTGATATAGTTCAAGTTCAGGATCACATAATGCGATGTGATAATTAAGAGACCACACATCTCCCTGAGCTATTTGATGAAAGAAAAAAAGGGAGGGAGGGAGAAAGAAAGAAAAAGAAAGCAGGCAGGCAGGTTGTCCTTTTATCTGCTGGGCTTCTCATTCGATTCCAAAAATATTTATTTATCCTTTGCTTTATTTAACTTGATTACTATCTTTCCTTTCTCCCAGAACCGGTGCTTCGTTTGGCTCACAACAATATTTTCAAAGGTACAGATAATAAAATTAAAAGTGATAATATTAAAACATAATTTTTAAAAAAGGCACAACTGCATTTTAAAAAACAATTTACAAATCAAAAAAAGTGAAGCATTTTAAAAGCCATCTCCTAAGTGGCCAAACTATTGTCTAAAGCTGACCTGAATAAAGAAGGTCTTTGTTGTTTTAGGCAGCAAACAAAGACAACAGGGAGAGGGCCAGTCTAGCCTTGCTTGGAAAGGATTTCTACAGCCTAGGTAGAGCTATGAAGAAAGCTTTTATCTGAGAAATTTTTGTTTTATTTATTTGACAGCCACAATCGTGTTGGTGTCTTACACATCTATCACTTCTCCTATGAGAGCAGTTGGAGATTTTTGTCTGATGCAGAACATCTGTGTTCTGTTCAAGATTGTAGAAGTAGAGTTGTGCACATTGTGCCATTATGCATGGTTGTACATTGTTGTGGGTTACACGTTGTGTGTGCTGATGTGCATTTGGTTGCATATTCAGTCATACAATGTTGCAGTTTACTGCCACAGCCATGTTCCACAGCTGCCCCGTAACTCTGTGGGAAAGTCAGCCATTGACTTAGTGAAACCTTAAACTCAGCACTCGACCGGCTAAGGAGCCTCAGGAAACAGCAGGAGTACTTCTTTCAGTTGGAAGACCCAGCCATGGGATGGTGCTTTCCTGATACACCTGCAGAAGTATGGAGAAGTAGCAGTGTTTCATTTCACTGCCACACACCATTTTTAATAGGGACTTACAAGCTTCATTTGCAGTTTCTCAGTCTCACGAGGCTTGCAGTCCCCATTAAAAATGGCATAGGGAAGCAGCAGAGGTGATGGCAAATAGTCCATGAATAATCAAATCCGCAAAAGGGAAACCCGCAAATGGGGAAGGTTGGCTGTATGCCGAATAAAAAAATTAAACATTAACTGTCCATACAATTAAAATAAGTCAAAACCATAAAACTATAGCTATTAAAAACAGCATATCTATTAAAAACAACTTCTGTATTATCCACTGTTTTAATTGTACTTTCTTTCCATTCATGTGGTAAGCCACTTTGGGTCTCATCTTGGGAGAATCACAGAAGCATCGAGTTGGAAGAGACCACAAGGGCCATCCAGTCCAACACCCTGCCATGCACGAAAGACAGGACGAAAATTCAACCAACCAACCAACCAACCAACCAACCAACCAACCACTGAAATGGAAGCCATCAGCTGTCTGAGTTTGTAAGATAAAATCAAAGCAATCCAGCACCTTTTGCTTTTCCCAAATGGGAATTCTAAGCAACACTGACCAAGCCAAAGGATTGCTCACTTTTCATATCATACGAGTAGACATTGAAAGCTCTTGCTGGCAACTTCATTGTAGCCAGAACTTCCCCTATCTCATGTTCAGGAACCTGCAGAATAAATGTGTTAGAATTAAGTTTTTTAAAAAATAGACTTAGTACTGAGCCTTCGCTAAATAGCTTTGCTAAACAGGAGCAGCACGACTTTTAAAATGGATCTCCTGGCTCTAGTGCACTGCAATTGTGCATTGCCTGCATTAAATCAATGTAGCCATCAATGAGAGCCCTACTGCAGTTAAAAAAACAAACAAAACTCTGCTTAGCCTGAGTGACAGTCTCTGAACACTTTCGAATCTGACCAGCTTGAATATGTGACCTTATTCTAGAAATATTGGTGCTTAAAGAGGGCCAGTTCCTAAAAATACATATCCCCCAGCGTTTCCTCTGCTGCAAAAAGCTACTCCGGGTCCTCTCTCAAGTGCAAAATCAATCACATCTTACAGGGTGTTTTCACAGTCCTTAACGTGACTGGTAGCATATTGTGTCGACGCAGTACTGTGCTCTGAAGCAGCAATTCACAGAGGTCTAATTCATTGTGCTCCTTCTGACACTAATTTCCTATTCATTCTACCATGTTCTAGGAATGGGAAGCTGTTCCATAATGAGAAGGCATGAGAAACAGAGACCCTGATATAAATCTTGTAGAAGAGGAACCATTTCATTGTGTTAACAGGAACTAATTGGATGTTTCAGGAAGCCAACTTGGCTGCTAATTAGGTGTAGGTGAATACCAGGACAGGTGAAACCTCACGTTTCTTTCAAACAGCACATCACAGTTGGATACCACTTTAACTGCATACTGACTTCCAATGGAATCTTAGGACTTTTAATTTGGTAAGGCACTAGAACTTTCTGGCAGACAGTTCTAAATATCTCATGAAACTACAAATTCTACAGGTTGGAGCCATGGTAGTTAAGGTGGTATTCAAATTGCTATAACTTTGAGGCGTGAAGAAATAGCACTTTAAAGAAGAGACAAGCATGGTGGCCAGAGCTTGGGAAAGTTACTTTTTTGTACTACAGCTCCCAGAACCCTTTAGCAGCACGGCCATATTTCCAGGCTTTGGTGGAGATTGTGAAAATGGAATGTTTTTAAAAGACATTGTAAAAAATGCTTTGTATGAAAAAATGCAAAGAGTAATTTGACAGGGACTGGAGTAATGATAGCTACAGATCACAAAGCTAATGGTATACACTCCAACTGACCCAATTTGATAGGAATTGTCTTGATTAATCCTCTGTCATCCCATGTTTTCAGCTGCTTTTACAATGTCCCAGTTTTTCTCTCTTCCTCCCAGTTTCCTCCTTTATCCTCAGCTTGTTTGAGTTGTACAAACTGAGTTCAAACTGCAAATGTGCACTCAAACTCAATTGGAGAAGAGAAGAGGGTGGGTGGAATTTTGTCCTTCTCAGTAGACTCAGACAAAAGCAAGCTGCTGCACGCTCTCCTAGCTTGTGTTTTCACCCTTATCAGTACCTTCTGCCATCAACATACTCTGCTCTTCCTTGGCCACGTGTGTCTTAGTTTTCATGATATGTTGGAAGGTATGTAATGGGTGCATTCCACAGGAATTCTCCTTCACCAGTCCAACGGAAACTGCTGCAAATTATGCAAGAGTCTTACTGTGTATGTGTTAAACTGTTGAACTGGGGTCCATTGTCAGGCTCCCTAGCATTTGGCATTATGGAATACCTTTTTGAAATGCAGTTCCTAAATCTAGTTGCTAGTCCAATCTAGAATAGATCCGTTGATCAATGGAACTTGCATCATTATTGAGTTACCACCCAACAGTTAATTTGATGAGTCTATTTTAGCTGTGACCAGCAGTCAGATTTAGGCTTATATATTCAGGACTTTCTCCATTTTGGGGAAGGGGTCATGCCTCCACTAATACCCTGGTACCACGATTTGGCTTTCCAGAACCATCTGAACTATTTTGATGTTGGGAAATGTGAGAGACAGTCGTGGGGTAATTAAAGCACTAGGTAAAAGTTGAACCCACTCCATTCTACTCACAGGGTCTAGCAGAGAAAGGAATGAAATGTAGTCTTCTCTATAAGGTATGTAAAAGTCATTTTACTCATAAATATTTGTGCATAATCAACACATGTTCATCTTCCTGAAGAAAGGTAAGAACAGATATTTGTTTTTGTTGTTAGCTAGTGTATTTACTTGGCGTTGCCTGGGATTTTATTTTCGTCTTAAGAACTCACCAAACTGTCTTCTCCGGTAGCTGTAACGTTTACCCATATTTCCCAATCCAATCTGTATTCAGAGTTATTTACATACACAGTTTGGGTTCCTGAGGGTATACACTATCCTCCTTCTTGCTGCTAGGCTTCATCTCCATAGCAACCGGCCTATTCCAATACCTGTAACTTTCCCCCATATTTCTCAATCCACTATGAATCCAAAGTTGTTAACATGTAGAGGTTGGGTTCCTCAGGGAATATACTGTCTTCCTCCTTGTTGCTAGGTCTCATCTCCATAGGAACTGGCCTATTCCAGTACCTGTAACTTTTCCCCATATCCCCCAATCCAATCTGCATTCAGAGTTGTTAACATAACAGAGGTTTTGTTTCTGAGGGAATACACTGCCCCCCTTCTTACTGCTAGGCCCCATCTCCATAGCAACTGGCCTGAGGCCCAAGAGCTCTCTACCTGAGAATTCTAAAGGCCTCTCCCTATACTGCCAACCGCAGGATTCCATAGAATCTTCACAGCCAGCCAATCATACGAGGTCTTCACCTGCCTGATGCGTATAGACAGACAGACAAACTTGCAGACAAACTTTGACTTTTAGATAGTAGATATAAAAGTAATTTTACTCAAACAGTTGTGTACTTCTTGAAAAAAAGTGAGAAAAGACAATTGTTTTTATTGTTAGTTGCTGTCAAGTTGACTTTGATTTATGGCACCCCTATGAACGGATACCTCCAGGACAACCTATTACCAACAGCCCTGCTCAGGTCTTGCAAATTCATGCTGTGGCTTCCTTGGTTGAGTCTATCCATCTGTAATGAGATATTCCTCTTTTCATACTACTTCCTACCTTACAAAGCATTACTGTATTATCTAATGAGTCATATCTTCTCATGATATGTCCAAAGTATGATAGTTTCAGTTTAGTTATCTTGGCTTCTAGGGATAGTTCAGGCTTGATTTGCTCTAGGACCCATTTATCTTTCTTTTTAGCAGTCCAGAGTATCAGTAGAATTCTTCTCCAGTACCACATTTCAGATGAGATTTCTTCCTATCACCATTCTTCACTGTTCAGCTTTCACAACCATACATAGAAATTGGAAATATGTTGGCATGGGCAATTGTGAGTTTTCAATGATATATCTTGACAATTGAGGGTCTTGTCTGGTTCCTTCATAGCTGCCCTTCCAAGTCCTAGTCTTCATATTTCCTGACTACAGCCTTCATTCTGATCTATGATCTATTTAAGGCATGGAAAATCTTTGGGCCTTTCCACACTACACTGTTATAGTGCTATTATTCCATTTTCAACATCCTGTGAAATTCTGGGGTTTGTAGTTTACTGAGGCCAAAGAGCTCCCTGGCTGAGAATTGTAAAGGCCCCTCCCTAAACTGCAAACCCCAGGATTACATAGGATGCAGAAAGTGAAATAATAGCACTATAGCAATGTAGTGCAGAAAGGCCCTTTAACTATTTCACCACTCTTTCCATGGTGGTGGGATTGCATGCTCCTGAGAGGCAAGAGGCTGTGCTGCTGGTAGGGTCTCCCATATCCAACAATCTTTTGCTGAGGGGCCAAACCAAATGTGCTAAACAGCTGCGGAGCTGGGGTGTGTGTGTGTGTGTGTGTGTGTGTGTGTGTGTGTGCATGACATTGGCAGAGGATCTTTCAGAGACAATGGCAGTGGCATCACAGCTAACACTTAATAGTTTAATTTAGAAAGAAGCACTGATAAACCAGGTCTGAGTGTCTTTTACCACGAAAATCCTATGATGAGAACATCCAAAAAAAGGCAAGAAAAGATATGTATCAGGAAGCATCTCACCC
The DNA here is from genome assembly GCA_948472985.1 of Iguana delicatissima. NCBI lineage: Eukaryota > Metazoa > Chordata > Lepidosauria > Squamata > Iguanidae > Iguana > Iguana delicatissima. The sequence goes on along the minus strand of CAOKZL010001042.1, from coordinate 375,113 downwards.
AGATCGACTCTTACAACACAGGCTTCATGGTGGAAAAAAGCTAGGGAGAGGTGAGGGCAGATGAGACCCCAAAGGACAAGGGAAAGCCAGATGATAGAGGAAGAGAATGACTGTGGACAAACTCACAAAAACAAACAGGAGATTGCCATAAACATGCTGTGCCTAAACTCCTAGAGATTCACATACAGTTTAACTACCAGTTGACATGCAAAGTGTGCTAACTTCAGCATTTAAAAACGTGTTACTTCTAATGTCCTCCAAGGCTGGTTGTAATATTGTGCTTAAGCTTCTAAGGTGTCTGGGAAATGCTGCCATTCCCTGAGAGCAAGAGCCTCAAAGAGGAGCAGGTAGTTTCACCTGTGTTATCGGCAGGCCCAGATTTTCAAGAACAGAGATGAGGTCATGCTAATTAGCACAACTAGATCTGGCTGGTGTTCAAAGGGAAAGAAACATACATTTAGCAATGGTGCGTGCCATCATTCTGAGGAGATACAAAGTGCAGAAATACTAGGGCTATTCAGGCAGTCGTCAGCTAATTAAATCTGTTGTTGGGTGTTGAAGGTTTGCGCCACACTTTTCTACTCCTGTCTTATAGAGATGCAGACAAATGTGAACAAATAGTTCCTGCAGTATTCTCCCCACGGGAGGAAAACATCAGTTTCACTATTTGTGCTTTGGGGAGTACTTATCTCCATAGAAATATGGTTTTTCTGTACAATGCCAAAGATATATTTGCTCCACAGGGAAGAGCGTTTCCTTCCCCAAAATACATTTTATGCGAGGAAAAACCACAAGTATTTCTGTGCAGACTGATGCTTATCAAAGCACAAAGAATCTCACAGCAGCCTCACAACTGCCCCTTCTTGGCCAGGAATTGAATAATGACAAATATTATTTTCATCCTTACTGTCTTGTCTCTATTTGAACCTAAATGCTTAAAGGTTTACCTTTCACACTACACAGTTATAGTGCTGTGATTCTACTTTAGTTGCCATGGTTCCATTCTTCTGTTTGCAGTTTAGGGAGGAGTGTTTAGAATTCTCAGCTGGAGAGCTACAAACTTCAGAATTCCATGGGATGTTGTCGTGGCAGTCAAAGTGGATTCACAGTGCTATAACTATGTAGTGTAAAAAGAACCCTCAGTGCTGTTGTTTCCCAGAAGCAGAGATGGGGATATTGTTGGTTAGTCAACTGAATCAGTTGTTGAATGGTGAGTCAACACGTAGGTAAATCAAACTGATTCAATGTCTCTACTCTAGTCAAGACTAAAATGGGACCTAGGGATGGGTCATACCCATACTTGGTATGTATAGAATAGTGATATAATTATGCTTTCTTATTTTTGTTTGATGCCCTCTTTCTATATTGTTCTTTCTTCACTGTACTTTAATAAACCTATCTCCTTCGAAGATTGTGCATGTGGTTCTTCTGAAGAGTCTTAAATCTAAATCTGGTACTTCCTGGCAGCTTGCTACTACATAAAGATTTTTCCTGAGGCCCTGGGAACAATAGGAACAGTTGCCCCTTTTTGTTTGTTGACTTTCATGGGCATCCTTTAAAATCTAGGAACTCCCTGACCCAGATCTAGTTGGCATAATGGGTGGTAATACCTTCCAGAGTTACTTCCACCTGCCCTGGTACTTATTTTCCAGGTCTGGGGCAGGAATGAAGGCTCGGTCAGGCTGTTTGAGTTTCCCCCTTCTTTCCCTTTTCTTTCATAAATGGAGTGAATCTGAGTGGTATGTCTATATGGATGTACCTTCAAGTTGCCTGTTGACTTATGGTGACATGGTGAACTTCAAAGTGTTTTCTTAGGCAAGAAATACTCAGAGTTGGTTTGCTATTGCCTTCCTCTGAAATATAGGTGACAGCACCTGCTATTTCCTGGTAGCCCCCTTCCAAGTACTAATGAAGCCTGACCCTGCTCAGCTTCCAAGAGCAGATTGGATCTGGTGTCTTGAGTATATTTAAGCCTCTAACTATTCAGTAATGGCCAAGTTTCAGGTCTGGTTCAATGGAAGAATAATGTAAAAACCATGGTTTGCCAGTTGGTAGCTTACACATGTGCTCATTAGCTTCCCCTGCTTATTGGTTTGCTTCTCTCCTTCTTAATTTTTGTGAATCACGATTATTTGTTGCAGTGTCAAAAAATGGCAATCACTTCAGCTAGCCATTTGTTTCTAAACCACAATGTTTTTTTTTAAAGTGAGTTTGTTTCCAAATGATGGTTTGGAAGTGACTGCTTACCACTGTTTGTTTATCCAGACTTTGCTGGAAACTGTGGTTAACAATCACAAGGCAAGAAGAAGAAGAGGAACTATGAATATTTGGTATGATTTTATGTTGAAATTGGAACTTGGAAACTTAACTTTTGGGGGCCACAGTTCCCATTGCCAATGGCTATGCTAGCTGGGGCATTCTGAGAGCTATAGTCCAAAAGTATCTTTTTCCCAAGCTCTTGTCTGAATGGAGCAAATGGATGCAGGAAAAGGGACTGCTGCGTTGCTCGCTCACCCCTTAATTACAGGCAAAATTAACAGGGCACTGACTTATTTGATCATGTTGAGGCACCTTGAAACAGCTCACAGAATTATTCAAAATGTTATCTGTAATGTCATGCTGACAACAAAAAAGCAAAGGGCAAAGGACAAAATCTTCAGCTGCTTAGCAATAATGGCTCTGTCTAGACATTGAGATGCCATGCCAGGTTGTTTGATGACCCAGCCATCCATGTTCAAGACCTTTACAGAGGCATGCCTATCGGACAGCATACAGCAATGGGAGAATTTGTCCGATGCTTTAGACTGCAGCCTGCTAATTGGAGGTTCAGCTCAAGATTCCACAGGACTTAATGGGCTGCAAGGAAGCACCTTGGAGCTTGATGGAGATTGTCTGGCTGTCCAGGCTAACTGAGCCAGGAAAGGAATTATAGGCTCACTGCAGTGCTAGTGCCAACAGGAATCCTGGCAGCATCCCTTCTCTGCGGTAACAGCAGATGAAGCTTCTTAAATCCTTCTCTTACACACAGCAGGAAAGATAGAGGAGGAGAAAGTGAGAGAAAGGCTGCTGTAAATGGAACGAAGCATAAAGAAAGTGCATTAGCAAGCATTCATAAAGGACAGAAGGATGCTCTAATACTAGAAAAAAGAAGAACTCATTTTGGAACAAGTATGAGTACCTCATAAATTAAATTCAGTATTAAACACTAGGATAGACTGATATGCAACTTATGTTCTTAGCTCTCTCATTATTAACTTACTTGGGCACTGAGATCCAATGGAAAGGCCCTTCTTTCACTTCCACCACCTTCCCAGCATGGTTGGTTTGTCAGACAGCCTGGATCAAAGCCATATAGAGCTTTACAGGCCATTATCAGCACCTTGAACATCTGGAGAGCTGCACAATTATCACTCCATGTCAAGGACATTTGGTCTTGCAGATGTTTTGGACCTAGAAATCCCATCAAGCATACACAACAGTCAGGAATTCTGAGAGTTGGTACAAAACATTTGGAAGACCAAAGTTTCAGAACCTCTGCTCCAGGAAATATAGTTTTCTATGAATGCTGTTTTGAAGTATCCTTACCCTGAGACTGCCAAAATTGTTCTTAAAAGCAACTTTGGGTCATAAAAAATGTCATTTCTGATGACCCAAAGTGGCACAAATATAGCTTTCATAGGGTCAAAAAGGTGCCCAAAACAAAACCCTGGACCAATCAGAATTTTACAGAATGGAGCAGGGAGCAAACTTTCAAGTTCCCTTGAAACTCTTCATTGAGACAGATGTTAAATAAAAGAGGATCAGGGAAGAGCATGTGTTTAGAGTTGTAGAAGCAAGAATGGAGAGACACCAGGATGCAATTGCTCTATAGTACCTTCCCTGTCCAAGGTGACAGACCAACTGTTCCAGCTTCCTAGACATTTGCAAGAGAACCTGGGACAGACTGTCTATAGTCAGTCCAGGGCACTCTAACAAACATGGCCTGAATTGAGAAACTAGTCTGCCACAAACATTGCAAGGTCATTACGTTGAAGCTGTGAAGTCTGCATTTAGTCTTGGGCCGTTATCAGACATGAAGCACTACCTCTATCCCATAATTCTGTCTGCTACCCATGCACTGCTCTGCCTTTTTCTCTTTAGGCCAACAAGATGGAGAGAAGAAAGATGGAACAGAAAGATGGCAGCAAATGGAAAAGGAGAGGGGAAGAAAGAAAGAAGTGTTGTACTATGTTGCTTTCCTTCCTCATCTTTATTAATTAAATTAATTAAAGTGAGTATTAATTTCCTTGCATGCCAAGTAGATTGCCCACAGATTGGATAATTTTTCTAAAGAAATGGAAAGGGAGAGTCAAAACCAAAAACTTCATCCAGCACCTGCAAACTCTGCTCCAAAGTGTGATGACTCCATAAGCATTAACATAGCATTGGTGTCAAGTGTTTAAGAATACCATAGGTACAAAGAAAAGAAAACTTTATGACGATGATGATTGATGATGATATAAAATGAGGTCAATGATCCAAGCATATTAAGCATTATCAGAAGGTGTGTCCCAGTTGTTTTGAGAATTATGGAATCCAATCAAATTGTTGCTGGTTCCATTGGGCATGGGTGTGATTTCATTCCTGACCCATAATGAATAGGTACAAGAAGACTGAAACACATATGCTTAAGGAGGAAAAAACTGTTTCTATAATGGGCTAGCCACTTCCAGTGTTTGTTGGGGCCAAGCTTCACAAAGTCACATTTCCTAAGGAATTCCAGCTCTATAGTTTCAACCTGGGGCCTCCCTCTGAAGCTTTTATTGTTGTTGAAAGTGTGGGGACTTCAAGATCTGATCCAGATTTGGCCTCAGAAAGAGGTCATACCCATGCCAGTTGATTCTAATATCCATTGGCGCTCCTATGAGGTTGCTACTTGCCAGATTTAAAAGGCAGAGAATGTGAATAAAACTTTACATCTCCCAATGTGGTAGTGAAATGAGGTAACCATAGCTTCATCTGTCTGTTTGGTCCATCATCCGCCTCTAGCATGGATACATGCAAAAGGAGCCAGGCCTTCCTAATTATGTAAGAGGGAGTTTAAGCAGGTTAGAAGGTCATTCAAGGTAGCCCTGCTGAAATCCTTGCTGAAATCCCTCTTCCATGGAGGTACCAAAAGCGCACCAGCCCTGTCCTCTTTTTCGTCTGGTTACCCTATATATACTCCTTACAGTAGTGGTGGTGGAAGTTCTACAAACAGAGGTATCCAGTGGTTTCCACACAGTGGAGCAGCAAATCCACTCCAAGTTTTCACCCAAATATTAAGTTATTCATAGCATAGTACCGTATTTGAGGTACTGAACCCTTGGTACTATCCAAGGGGCTGAACTTAATATCCCAAATAGTTTCAGGACCTTGTACTAAACCCTGGTTTATATGCACTGCCCCGTCATCATGAAAGTCGTCAACTGCTACTGCCTACATGCGGAAAAACTGTGCCGGGGAGAAAATTAGACCAAAATTGTTCCCCTGACTTCTGTGCTTTTGTGTGCAGGAAGTTATTTTTCTATGGGAAAATGTTTAAACTACAGATCCTCACTGCTTACCTGAACACTGGGCTGGGAGGAAGCCGGGGTGGGTGTGAAATCTCAGCATAGAGAAGTGCTTCTCAAAATTTGTCTTCCAAGTATTTTAGACGTCAACCTTCAAAAACCCAGCGTGGACAATTTATTTATTTATTTGGACAATGGTTATGGATTCTGGGAGTGAAGCCTCTGGAGGACTAAAGTTTGAGAAGAACTGGTGTAGAGCACTTTGGCTGGCATCCTGTATAACTCAGCATGGCATTATAGTTCCACATGTGGAAATATGCTACAGTTGGCCATTCACTAACTCCCTGACTTACTATGGAGCTGCTGCAGTGCCCTCATGATCATTCTGTACTTGGTGGAAAATGAGTGGGAGGGAGAGAAGCATCTGGTTATGTCCCTGTAGCCAGACATTAAATGATTACATAATTGACTGAGATGTGCTAGTGTTCTCCAGAGGGCTCAGTAGATGATGTAATTATTTCACTTCTGTCTATGGAGACACATAGACAGCTAAATGCTTCTCCAACCCCCCCCCTCACTCTCCACAAAGCATGGAATGGCCCTAGACAGTGTGTGTGCAACAGTTCGACAGTAAGGGTGGGGTAGGCTTTGGTAAGTGTGGAGGAAAGAAGAATCAACTAAAAAAAGGCATACACAAGTTGACTTATGCCTTTGTATGCCATTAACAAGATGCCAGCTATTATCTGCATGTAGTTGCCCCAGATTCATTCCATGAACCTCCAAATAGTGTCTAAAATCCCAGAAAGCCACTATGAGTCTGAATACTGAACTAGATGGACCAAGGATCTGACTAAGGACCTCTCTGCACTTCACTATTATAGTGCTATTATTCCACTTTCAACATCGTGTGGAATTCTCAGGTTTGTAGTTTACTGAGGCCAAAGAGCTCTCTGGCAGAGAATTCTAAATGCCCCTCCCTAAATTGCAAAGCCCAGGATTCCAAAGAATGTTGAAAGTGAGATAATAGCACTGTAACAGTGTAGTGCAGAAATGGCCTAAGTGTAAGCCATCTTCCTCCATTTCATGGTTTGACCTTTTGTTTGTGAAGAAGATAGAGATGCAAACAGTCTGAGTAATTTTCCAATGCTCCTGAGCTAGTCTGTATGCAACTCTCTCAAAGTGTAATGCCTCAAGCTGAACACTGTATTCTGTCCAACTCTTAATTCTTCCCCTAGCAATGTTCTTCTATCATTTCTTCGATATAATTCTTCTGCTGATGCATCCAAAAATAGCATTTTGCCTCCTTTTAGTACAGTAGATCCTGCTGACTCATGCTTGCTTTGCAAATCACTGTAATATCCTCATCCCATTCTTCTTGGCTTGTGCTGCTGCTGAGCCAGATATTCTGTGCAGGATTAATGCATTTAGCTCCCTCAACAACTCCCCCACCCTACCCTTTAAATCACTAGCACTTCACATCAGGAAAACCCATGTGGGCAGTTATTTCCTGCGCCTATGACTGAGATGCTGTTTCACGCATCCGATCAAGCAGGTCCTAAGGCACAAGAGCTTTTTGCCACAATATGTCTGTTGGTTTTAAAACTGCAATGATAAAGCTCTTGTGTTATTTCAGGCAATAATTCCCCAACACAGTAGCTTCAGAGAACTGCTAGAGAGCTGTGAGAAACAAATAAACAAAACAATTAAAGACAGGTTTGGTCTTGGACCAAACTATTCCTCAGGCAAAGAGCATCTTTATTCCTTCCCATCTCCTTTTGTTCAGCTTTGAGCATTTTGTTTGTAACTGCCAGGTGTTGCTCATTGAACAGCTTTGACGCATGATTTGCTCTCATGATTTATTTATCCTTGTCCTATAATACTGTACATCTGCCCCCATGGATCTGTTCAAAAGTCACTTGCGCGTTTGTTGAATGGGCACAAATTTCCCTTTGAATTAAAACACAAATACAAGCAATTTACAGAGCTTGGAAGACTTGGGTTTGGGGCCACAACTCCCAGAATCCCCCAGCAAGCATGTGGCCATACTAGTTAGTGATTTCTGGGAGTTGTCATCCAAAAATCTAACTGTTCTAAATTGTTCAAACAATTGAACATGAATCCAACTTTCTAGTAGCACAGATCAGACACATTTGCTTTACAAGAGAAGATTGTGTGTTATCCGTGTTTCATTTGTGGAGGGGACAGTTGACTGAATAGTTCATGATGGTTACCCCCTGAGCCCAGTGACTTATTTCCCCCCAAGCTTGGTTCTCCAGGCAATTTCCCCATTGCCTGCTCTGAAACCTAGCTCTGTCAGTCTGAATCATTCCTCTGGAATGCATCCCCTATCAGTCAGTTCCTCTGTAGTTGGGTAATTCTGCTATCTCTTGTGGACGATTGAATGAGACAATCAGATTCAGTGCCTATACGCAATATAATTAGCTGCTCTTAAATGAGGCTGCCTGGTGAGTCTCCGTGTGGCCATTGCTTTGGGCTTTCCTTTTTCAATCATCATACCGAGATCAGCGGCTGATGCAGAGATCAGACTGGTGGTAGCAAACCACTCTGCTAATGTTTAGGCAGTCTTATTTTAAATTATTGTAGCCCATACATTGACCAATGATCTGCATACATTGCACTACACTGAGGTTCAACACCGGGATTATGTAAAATAACTCTTTCAGCCCCTCTTTACAACACTCACAAACAGTGTAAGCTTTTGGCTCAACAACATTAAACTGTTTACCTAGCACTATGATCTTTGACTGATCAGCAATAGTTTGGTGAATGGCCTATATTAAAAATGGAGTCATCTTTGGTTTATCCATGCTACACAACTGTTGCATCTTGGTTCCATCTTACCAAATCCTGGGTTTTGCAGTTTGTTGAGGTATTTGGAATTTCTTGCAATGGACCACTAGTGATGTCGTTTAGGGAAGCAAAGGATTCTGAATACCCCACCAAACTTCACATCCCAAAGGATGAAATCATGATAGTTAAAGTGGTATCAAAATGCTATAATTGTGCAGTGCGGACACACCCTGTGTCAGTACTTTCTGCATTTGATATCCCGCTGACCTCAGTATTCACAATCCCAACCCCGATAGACAATCCATGCATCTGATGAAGAGGAATTTAGTAATCATTGTAACCACCATCAGCATCTTACAACAAATTTGTTAGTTTTTGAGGTGCCAAAGGATTCTGATGTTTTCGCAGCAACAGATTCATGTGGCTGCCTCTGCAGAAATGTATATAAAGCTGTCTCTACTGCAGCATTGAGATCACAGCACGTTCTCTGTAACTCCATCCCTTGAATTCTCTTGAGATGCTGTTGCAATTTGCATGCTGTCCTCCATGAAAGGTGGATTAATATGATTCCCCCACAGAGACTAAATGCAACATGTTCTCATTTTTCTCTTTGCACATCAGCAGGGGAAAAATATTGGAAGAAAAGGCAGAAATAAGGCAAAAATCGCTTTTGTTGCAGAGGGTTTGTTGTATCTCTGTAATGCCTTTGTAGGCTTTCATCAAACCAGTCTGGAGTATTAGAAGTGTTTATACTTTTGAGGATAATAAAAAAAATGAAAACGTTTCAGTGAATAATACACTCATTAGAAAACAGTAGCCACTTCCCAAATGTCCTGGTTGTTGTTGCTGTTGTTGTGTGCTTTCATGTCATTTCTGACTTACGGTGACTCTAAGGCAAATCTATCACAGGGTTTTCTGGGGGCTGAGAGTGCACCCAAGGTCCATCCAGTGGATTTCCATGACTGAATGGGGAATTGAACCCTGCTCTCCAGGATCATAGTCTAAAACTCAAATCACTACACCATGCTGGCTATCACGTAGTACTAACTGGAATACCAAAAAATAACTTTGGTTAAGAAGGTATACTGGACAACCCACGCTCCACAAAATTCACTCTGATGTAGACAGTCGTTTATTTTGATGGATAAGCATGAGCTGCGTAGTACACTTCCACAAAAGTGTCCAGAGGAGAGTGACCAAAATGGTAAAGAGTCTGGAAGGCATGCCCTATGAGGAGAGGCTTAGGGAGCTAGGTATGTTTAGTCTGACAAAAAGAAGGTTAAGAGGAGACATGATAGCCATGTTTAAATATTTGAAGGGATGTCATGTTGAAGATGGAGCAAGCTTGTTTTCTGCTGCTCCAGAAATTAGGACATGGAGCAATGGATTCACACTACCAGAAAAAAGATTTCCTCTAAATATCAGGAAGAACTTCCTGACAGTCAAACCCCTTGACAATGGAATATGTTGCCTCAGAGTGTGGTCAAGTTACCTTCTTTGGAGGTTTTTAAGCAGAGGCTGGATGGCCATTTGCTGGGAGTGCTTTGAGTGTTTGTTCCTGTATGCCAGGGGGTTGGACTTAATGGCCATTGTAATCTCTTCCAACTCTATGTTTCTATGATTCTAGGATTCTAAGTTGCTGAGAATAAAGCATACATACAGCTTTCATAGGTTAACATTACAAATTAAGATGTGCAAAGCAGTGATTGATGAGAATCATAAATCTATACACCACACTACCTCCCCAACACTTTCTGAGGCCAGTGGCTGCCATCTACCCCCCATATCCTTGAACAAGATGATATTATTGTGTATTTCCTGCTCTTATCTGAAAAGCACCAGGTTCTCAAAATGAAGCGCCTCTTTAGTCTGCACTTTCATTTTCACCCTTATCTGTTCTTCTTCCTCTTACCATCCTAGGACATTGTTCCAATAGGCAACCTATATTGGATGCATTATAACAGTAACGGCAATTAGCAATACCTAATAGAGATACATAGCAGAGTCTATGCAATGGTTAAATACAATTACCCCAGTACACATCCAGCAGACTACACTCATTTCCATGTGAGAGGCAGCCTAGCAAGCTGACAGGTGCAAGGGCAGGAAGGCAAGTATCAGCAGTGGGTACTTGTGGAGCTCTGAGCGTGCACAAGCATGTTAGGGTGCCTCAACAGATTTTGTATGATCATGAATGGGCAGAAAATTGGTTGGCTTAACTTTGTTTTACTATGGCAAAGATTCTATATCACAGTCTCTGTTTCATGACTTTATGAATCTACAGTGATATTGCAAAACGCAACAAAACCCTGATAGGGAACTGTGACAATGCACCTGTGGGTACTGGCAAGAATGCTCCAATGTGCATCATTTTGTAATTATATTGATAACGCATAATATAAAATAATGACTTGTTTTAAATAGTTGGAAAATATTTGGCATATTGGTAGATGAATATATGCCTTTGAGCAAGATGATGGGAGCGGCAGTGTGACTGAGGGAGCATGCTTTTGGCAGAGAGAGAGAGGAACTGCCTTTTTGTAGGATGTGAGAGAGAGAGAGAGAGAGATAAAGAGACATCAGAGTGAAAGGCAACCTGTTACTGGCTAGCCTGAGCTGGGAGATAAAGATTTTAACTCTCCGGGGAGAGAACGGCAGCAATGCAGTTCTGGAGATTAGAAGTGCTTTACGTACGCCTGCGTATATAGTTTACAATCAATGGAATCCAAATGTGTATAATTGAAAGGACAAAGGGAATATAAATTTCAAATGGAAAATATGTCGAGCACTGACTTGTTTTTTCAGGAAACACAAACCCTGGTCAGTCTGATTGCACAATTGAAATCTTTAATTGTAATTTTTGATTGTCTTAATTAAAATCTGCCTTCTTGCTTCACTTAAGATTCTCTGAGTTTCATTAGGCTCCAGGCAATTTTGAGGCAACAATATGGAAAACAGTAGGAACAACGTATCTGAACAACAGGAAGAGTAATAAAGAGAGAAGATGAGCCAAAAAGATAGAGAGAAAAATATAAAGCCATCATAGATGGGACACAAATTCTAGGTCATGTTGAGTCATTTTGAGATTATCAGAATGGATTTTTCCAACACAATAGGTCCCCCATAACCACAGTAGACATGTTCTAGGACTTACCATGGATGGTGGAAATGCGGATAATACAAATATTATTTTTTCAATGAGATGAATGATAATGGTATTGAGATGGGTGTGCAGCTTGGAAAGGAGGCTCTGAAACTTGACAGAACTTGACAAAACTTGCCAGAAAGACACTGTATTGTGATCATATCACAAAGAGTATCTGAGAGGCCTACTAAGGGACTGGGAAGTGTTAGAGCACGTGGAGTACTGTAACATGAGACAGTACGGACAACATGAGACAGTACAATACCGCAAGCAAACGGGGTCCCATTTGCTTCAATTTTACATTCCCTGCCATTTTCCATGTAATACAGCACATATTGTACTGTATTTCACTTTATTTCACTTTATTACTTCAATTTCTACTTTATTACTAGTAAATTCAAAGTAGATATTTTTAGACCACATCTCACTGTGAGAAACTGAAATTGTGTATGTCGGTCATGCAGCTATGGGTGACTAACAGTATTTACGTTGTAAGGTTGGTGGGAAGTACGGGGATGTTTCTTTGCAATCAAATAAAATGAATGTGCACCAAATTGTCTCAAATGTGTCCTTTTCAATATGTCCATGTGTTCTTTCTTTTTAATTCTGAATGCCAGGTTTTCAAAAAGTACTAAGGATCACACTCTGTCCATCCATTTCCTGATAGTTAGGCCTTTCAAATATTTCCACTTCTCAGAAATCTGTAATTCTGAAGCTTCTAGTAGCAGTATTATCAAGGTCTTGTGTTGTAAATTTTCATTTTGACCCTCAAAATTTGACAGCAACAATAATAGTTCTGAATTATGGATAATTTGATGTATTACTTGACTATTCGAAGATTCTCCAACTTTTGGGCAGTTAAGCCACATATACAGTACTGTAACTTTGTCCTTATAACCATGCCAGCATTTTGGGGAGGGGAATCCTTATTTAATGTATTTAATTTTGCCAGGCAAAGATGACACTTATAAACAACTTTTAATATAGTTTCTCTATATTGTGTAGTAGTAGATTTGTTGGGGGGAAATTCAATATTCTATTCCATTGACTTTCAGTAAAAGATTTTGTGACTTCAAACTCATGTGCTCTTTTAAAAACCAGGAGAAGGCAGTAGGAAAATAGGAGGGCCACATTACAAATGGATAGACTCAATCAAAGAAGCCACGGCCCTGAGCTGCAAGGTCTGAGCAGGGCTGTTTATGTTAGGGTGACCTGAAGGTCTTTCGTCAAAGCATCACCATAACTTGAAGTTGACTTGACAGCAGTTAACAACCACAAACAACAATATTTTCAATATGTATGGTTAACTAGAATTTTGTACAGTTTTGATACTTGACTCTTGGTTATGTTGTGGGAAGCTATACAAAATGTTTCAGATATCATTACAGATCTTAATGGAACTTTTTTCCTGTACAGGCTGGCTGCCAGTTTGTTTCTGGGCACAATTCAAAGTGCCGGTTATGACTATAAAGCTCCATATGACTCAGATCCAGGCTATTTGGCAGACTATATCTCCCTGTACAAGCCAGCCTGGGCTCTAAGATAATCAGGAGAGGCCTTTCTCTCAGTCCCACCACCACCATCACAAGCATGGCTGGTGGAGATGCAAGAGAGAGCCTTCTCAGTGGCTGCCCCTAGAATTTGGAACTCCCTTCGCAGGGAAGCCCGAACAACCCCCTCCTTGTTGTCCTTCTCTCAGCAGACTAAAATCTTTTTATTCAGACTTGCTTTTAAAACAGAACATTTTTAAAGAATGGGCTAAGGGGTGCTGTATTGTTTTAATTGTTGTTTTTAAGAGTATTTAAATCTTTTTAAATTGCATTCTACTCTTTTGCTGAGGTATAATTGTTTTAATAGTGTAAACAGTTTAATTCTATTTTAATACCTACTTTTCTGATGTTTGTAATTGCACTGCTATTTTAAATTGTGAGCTGCCCTGAGTCTCACTTTTGGAAAAAGAACAGGATATAAATATAATAATAATAACAACAACAGTAACAATAATAATAATAATGATTAGCAAATGTTAAGAATGTAGAAGTTAGGGGGCCAAGACATCTGGAGGGCACATCAGGCACTTGCACATCAGGTCTTCTGTTGTGCTCCATACTTCCTTGCCTGCATCCAGATGCGCTTTGGGGAGTGTCCATTGTGTGTCAGGCTTTGGCACATCAGGCATTTCACCACAGCACAATGGACGGGATGCCCATATGTTGTAATGTCACAGCAGCCCCTGGGTGAATATGGATGTTGTGGAATTGCTCAATTCTATTTTGTGCCTATGTGAGGCTATTTACAAAGACTTACTTCCCAAGCAGAATGTTTTATGGCCACGGAGGGAGAGAGGTGCTTGTGAGTTTTTCTCCCTTATCTGACAAAATAACTTGCCTGTTTTTAGGTGCAGTCATCCCTCTGCATTTGTGAATCTGACCTTTGTGAATTTGATTATTTGCAAGGTGCACATGTGCCTTCCCCCTGATTCTCCTTTTCCCATTCCCTTGCATTTTTCTGAGTGTGGAGAAGGAAGGCAAACACACTTGGACAAAAGGCAAGGGAATGGCGGGGAGGCATGTGCACACCTTTCTTCCACCCTCTGGAGCTCCCCCTTTCCATTCCCTTGCTTTTTGCCAAGCACTGGGAACACGTGCTGAGGCAAAATGCAAGGAAATAGGGGCAAGGGAAAGCACACCCATGCCTTCCTTCTCTCTCCTGGAACTCTCCCTTCCCATTCCCATGTATTTTGTCCTGGTGTGGAGAATGTGGGCCAAGGCAAAAGGCAAGAGAATGGGAGAGGGAGTGAGCAGGGGAAGTTATTTCCAGTTTTTTCCACTTCAGTGAGTGTTCTGAGCCCCAGACCCTCGCAAAAGAGAAGGGGCAACTGTGCTGTGTACTTTGATTTGGCTGGTCAGATGACAGGTTTCCAAGTGAAATACAGGACAGGGCATGTCCATCTGTAACAGTTATGTACAAGAGGGAATGTTAGCAGGTAGTGATTGTCACAGAAACTACCCCTGCTAAAATTCCTTTGTCTACACAACCATTAAAAGTATAGAAGCCCAGTTTTCCCTGGAAAGAGTCCTGTTGCTTTTCTTTTCTGTCTCAGGCAGCGAAATGCTTTGGGCAGAGCCTAATGATGTCATGTACTTGAACAGCTTGCACTGACAAATGCTGGACTTGACTGAATAAGAGGAAAGTTTTAGTCTGTGGTGTTAATAGCTTGCATGGCTCATTTGCACTTTGCAAAGCCTCAAATGATGACATGTTCATCATCCTCTGCTGAAAATCCTGACCAAATCCTGAACTCTTCTGCCATCAGCTGCTTAATCCAGTGTTTACTATTCCAGGCTCTTCAACATTTTATTATTTATTTATTTGTAAAACAAATAATAAAATTAAAAAATAAGGAACACTTCCCAAGTGAAAAATGGGACTTGTGTGGCACAAATTAAGAGAGACTGCAACAGTCTGCTTTTGCCTGAGCCGATGGGGAGAGATGAGATTGCACCCTCTCCTCTCCTCTTCTTCCATTCTGTTGTATTAATTGAGTGCAAGCTACTTTTGCACTTTGAACTCAGTTTGCAGCAACTGAAATAAAGAAAACAAAGAAGGAAATTGGGAGAGGGCGATAGAAACTGGGACATTTTAAAATCAGCTGAATAAGTGGGACAATAGAGGGTTAATTGGACTGTCCTGATCAAATCAGGATAGTTGAAGGGTATGTTATTGCCATGCTGTCATGTCAACCTTCTCATGTATGTGACTGAACACAGCGTCAAAAACTGGCAGGCTCTGACTGAGTCACAGATGTGAAAAGCTAGCGGCAGAGCAATCATACTTTTCAAAATGCTACAGCTGTTACATCCTCAAACTGTTTTCTCTTTATGCCACTGGTGGGGCCCAACCCAACAAGAAGCACATGGTCCAAGCAAGAATGAAAATAACTGTGTGCACCACTAATTAAGTTTTAGACAGCCATTAATAATATGTTGTGGGAAAGGAAAACAAAAAACTTGCACAATGTCACCACTAATAGACCAGGTGAACAAACCAGTTTGGCTAGTCTGATTTTGAGGAGGGGAATTTTTTCATGAGACAGCTGTTCAACAGCAACTTCACAGAGATAACTAAAAGGATTTTTTAAAACGACTCTAATTCTATGCATATTTACCTGAGAATTAACCTGACTGAATGTAGTGAGACTTACTTCTGAGTTGAGTGACTTTTGAGGACTGGGATAGATAATCGATTGCACAAATAATACATTTCAGACATGGAGCACTCAGAGGTTTCCATACCTTCCAACCATTCTGATTTTGCAAAGTCAGTCATGATTTATCCTCTATTGGTCCACTTTTCAGCTGCTTTTAAAATGTCCCAGTTCCCTTCTTTCCTCTCCTCCTTTGTCCGCAGCTTACTTCAATTGTTGAGAAATATATGGGAGAGGAATAAAATGGAGTGGTACAATCTTACTTAGTGATACAGGTTTATCTGCTTTCCTCTTTTCCATCCGGTTTGCTACCCATACATGCTTAATAAGGAATTCTGGAGACAACTGCTGTTTACCTTGCCAGCTGTAGGTAGGCACAAACAGCTATCATAGGATTAGCGAGAACAGAATACCATTCTTTTCTTGCCAAGCTGAAGTGTTACTGCATTGTTTACTGCAGACATGCTGCTGAGACTCAGCACAAAAAGTTGTTTCTCCAGTTTGTCATCATCTCAGTGCTGATGCTGCTTAAAAAATTCAGCTAGACATGGATGAAGACAAAAAGGGGGACTGGGCAAACTCATAAAAAGGAGCTGCACTGTCAGAGCCTCTGTGAACTGAAGTATACCTGTAAATCTCAGGATATTTTTCTATTCAGGATTTACCACAAAGGCACAAAGTTTCAGACATCAAAGGGTGGATTGCTGGTTTGTTCAGGATGTAGACATTGGCACAGGATATCCCCGCAAACATGCTTTTGTACAATTTAATTTTTTTTATTATAAATGGGGCAGAGCTCCCCGTTTCAAGGTAACTGATAGACTCAACCTCAAACTTGCTTTGTAATACTCATGAAGAAGCAGAAAGACATTTGTCCAGCCCTTCAAGTAATTCCCTTTTGCAGTTAGTCCATTTTTTTTTTGTCATGATTGTTCATTTTGTGTTACCATCTGGATCCAAAAGTACATATACCCATATACTGCCCAGAAAAATCTAGTTATAGGGTAATCGATAAATATATGAAATAAATATCCAGTATATGGTGCAGCCTGTATTTTTAATTATTATAATTTTAATAATTTAATAATTTAAATAATTTCATACCTCTAATACAGTCGGTTCTGGTATATGTCATGTGCTAGTTAACTAGCTTCCCAAGAAAATACTCAAAAGTGCAGCGGCAGCATTTTATTGAGGTAGAAGAAACAACATAGCAATTTGATAAAAGTTGCTAGGACTGAGGTACGTTGGTTAGCAGTCAGGTTATATAGTTGAGTGTCAAAATTTGGGTGCAAACCATTTTGATTGGTGAGAGTCCTACGTGTCACCTTACCCCCAGACCCCCAATTTTCCTAGGCACTTTGGAAGTGTACATGCTTTCATCTTGACAATCCAAATGCTTCCCTTGTTCTTATCTGGCCCTCCTAGTTATTCTCACAGTGGCTCCCTGGGATCATGATGTTCCCTCCTTCTCTGGCCTGATGCCCTTGGGCACTTTTCCGGACATCTGAAAGCCTTTGATCCCATGCCCAGATACATACAGCAATTGGTTTTCAATACATTGTTGCGAGTTGATTGATATGGAATATCTTGTTACAACTAGCCATTAGCATTTATTGCATTGTTGCCACAGCACGATCTATTTCTAAAAGCTAGCTAGGCAAAGGGTTTTTCCCTTAATACCATGAACGGAGCTGAGCCTCCTAAAATAATAAGCAGTTTTTTAAAAAAAAGGTGTTACTGGGTTCTTTGTCGTTTTTGTAAAAATAATTATGGCTGTCCTTTTGTTATAGTGAAACTGCAATGTTTTGTAATCTCTGTTTATTTACATTAAACTTTACGAGTACGGTATACAAGAGCATAAGAAAGAACTCATAGGCACACAATTATCTTTGAAATCAGTCTCCACATTTAAAGGGAAAATCCCTCAGCCATGGGATTATCTGGTGGCAGCAGTGGAAATTTTCCTTCAGTCCCTGAATTTCTTGCATTGCAGTTACTCAAAATCTCCATCAAACATTTAGAAATAGAGGTTAGGTGTCCAAAGAAAAAGTGGCAGGCAAAATTACCAAAGGGATGCAAAGACAGCAAATGTAATGGTTCTAGTGTTACCCTCAAAAGGTGGGTGACTCAGAGGTCCACCCATGGTGCCAGTGCCTCTGTGGAGTGGTGAGGAATTATAGCTCAAAAAAGGAGGCCCGTGAGAGAGGGGTAACCTTACAGGATCTTTCCACTTTTGTATACCAGTACTAATGCAGGGACACCAGCTGGAGATTAAAAGAATGTTTTATGGGGGAATATCACAAACACACATAAGATTCAGGCAGTCTCACAACCACACAAGGCTAACCAAAGGAAAGGAAAGGAAATGGACAGTGAAAAATTGGGGCAAAGTGGGTGATATTTACCTATCCTGCAGAGAAAAGATGAAGCAATGTGGCTCAGACTAGAGGCCCAAGGGTAGCACATAAATGGGAATTTGAGCAGCAGAGTGGCTGCCTGTGTCCAGAGTGCTACAAGTTGTCTGGCTCAGAGACAGGGCTTAAATACCTTGTTTCTGCCTTGATGAGGGAGGTATTAATGGTTCTCTGGCAGAGCAAACAATGGGCTCCAAAATGGACTAATGATCTTAGCATTAGGTGACAAAGCATTGATGGGAATTGTAATAGCTTCTTAATGTCTGGGCAGGTGAGGAAACAAAGGAGAGCTTTGGTGGGAAGGGGAAACAGGTTGATGACCATCATTTACTATATTGAGACAACTTTGTGCACTATTATGTTGGCAGGTTGAGTCGTTGAGGGGATTACTGCAAGCTCATTAGCACTGGAGCTTCCTAACTGATATGACCTGTGTCAGGAACCAAATTCACACACACAAATATAACAGTGCAAATACACTATTTATTAGCAACGTGATACATAGTACAGGACTTCAGTGAGCGAACTGGAGGCAATTAGCAAAATCCAAAACATTAAAAGCAAAGAGTTTCTCATCCCGCCCACAAGAGACCTTGGAGTTCTGGTTTCAGCCTGGCAGCGCTTATCACTACATTCCTAGCTTTGTTTATCTAACGGTCTCTGGTTCTCATACCTTGTTATAAGCAAGCCGCTAATTAGCTCCTACTACATGTTCCATAACTGAAATATGGAGGGCTACCTGACAACCTGGCCATGCCTTGAGGTCCCATCAGATCTGCTTTTGCATGTGTTCAGCCAGTCCTCTTTGCCAGCATGGCGTTTCAGCCATAGCAGTGTATGATCCATGTTTTCTATGCCAATTAAATAATGTTCATTGCCAATTATATCGTATCATGGAGTGAGGGTGTATAGCATGGTAACCCTAGGTGCAAATGATTCTCAGTGTCTCACTCTCTGTAATGCTAGAAATTTGGGGACTGAAGGGAAACTTAACTGGAGGACAGAACTCTTATTTTGGGGGAAATGTCCTCATTTTGTCCACCTCTGGTGCCCAATCAGTTCATTGCACTTCCCATCATGTAGAGGCTTAGGCTGATCCCTGCTATTAATCTGAAGCCCTGAAAGCTGCCATGGGTTGTCATGTGCCGATACCATTATCATCTTAATACACCACTTTTTCCCCAGGCAGGGGTTCAAAGTGGCTTACAGCAATTAAAAAGACATAGTTAAAAACCACAGAATATGAAAATTAACTCACAAACAGTCAAAAGGAATTAAAACAAAATTAAAATACATAGTTAAAAACTCACACAACCATACACATGAGCAACACAGTTAATGATATCCAGCACATTCTGTCAAGACAGGCCACATATAATCACACATTGAATGCCTATCAGAATAAAAACATCTTTACTTTACTTGACTGTGGAAAGGAAATAGGGAAGGTTCCAGTCTGACTGGGAAGAGTGTTCCAGAGCTTGGGGGCCCACTGAGAAGGCCCTCTCCTGTGTTCCCCAACAGGTTTATCTGTGAAGATGGTGTGATGGAGGGAAGGGCCTCCCCAGCAAATGTCAAAGCCTGGGCCTGTTCATAAGGGAGAATATGGACCTTCAAATAACCTGGACCTGAGTTGTGTAGCCACGATACTTATCCTTGTCCCTTTCCCCTCCAAAAGACACATATACTGGCCTCTCCTTAAAGCTAGTAATTGCTAGCCAGGTCAGGAAACTGATTATTTTCTCTTATCAGGTTCAAAATGCTTCCTTTGGTTTGTTGTTTTCTGCCTTGACAGACAACTCACAGGCATACCCTATGGTTTCAGTTCATCCTAGCAGGTAAGTTTATAACGTGTGATTTTCTAGTTGTCTTAGGGCTCATCCAGAAGGGGAAAAAGATCTCTGGAAGCATCAAGGTTTCCAATCTTTTTTAGGATAACCCCCCTCCTTTATTACTACAAAGCTCTGCCTGTGTGTCTCTGAGTGTGCCAGCCAGCAATTGCCACCTGCCCAAGAAGGGCTTTCTCCTCCCTCTGAGTTCATGCCAGTTTATCAGGCTTGCCTCAACAACTGAGTTTGGCTTGAAAGCCAGCCATCATGGAGACAGAATGTCCCAGGAAAACAGAGAAACAAGCTGCAGGGCCCAACATGGCTGAAGCCAGCCCTACAGATAAACAGGCAGCTCCTTCGCAGACACAAATGGGTCATCCATGGGGCTGTACCTCTTGACTGCCTGTCCCTCTTTGTTGATGAGGAAGTTCCACTTTATTGCATTTCTCATTGGGCCCTTGGCCTCAGGCTGGCTCTTCATCCATTTCTGGAGGGATGGGCACCCCCTCCATTGATGTTAGTCTTGCTGTCTTGCTGAACAGGTTGAACTCTGTAACTTGCACCAAAGGCCTTGATCTCCTCATTAGTACCTGGCTCCTGCTTGCCAAACTGGTTGCAGGGGAAAGCAAGGCTCTGTAAACCACACTCAGAGTGTTGGCTCTGCAGCTCGACAAACTGAGTGTAGTTTATGGGTGTTTTGCCTCATTTCGATGCAGTGTTGGTGATGATGTAGACGTGGCCCCAGAGAGACATCATTGCCATCAATATCCAAGGTGTGGAACCTGAAGATGGATTTGGCTGATTGCCAGTCGGTCTCTTGGGCACACATTGCACTGCAAGCACTCCACAAAGCTTTGCACTGCAAGCACTCCACAAAGCAGCATCCTCTTCACAAGATACCCAAAAGTTTCCCATTCTTCTTGTTTTGATTTCACCAGTTTGCATCCAAACTCTTTGTTGACACATTCTGGGTTTCCCATTTCCCCCTCCTTCTTTGTTTTCTTCTTTCTCCCCTTCTCACTGATCATGTGCCACATCTGGACTCATGCAACGTTTCAGATATTGATTTTTTAGCCATTTCCACTGAGTCTTCTTTATTGTTATTCAGGAATTATAACCATCAAAGCACTAAAGTGCATTAGCAATATTACACTAGTTAAATGTTAGGATCATTTTGTTTTGGTGCAAAAGTTCCTCTTTCCCTCACTTGATCTCTGTTGAATCTGTGTACTGGAAACAATAGTTGTGTTTATTGGTGGCAGACATCTTAGCTAGTTCCAGGATACAACCAGCCAGCCAGCCAGCCAAATACGATACATTTCATTTTAGAAAATATTGGGTTAATTTAGACTGACCTGAGAAGTAGGAATGAAAAATCACTGCTTATGCCGAGAGTTCTGGAGGAAATGCTTTGGAATGAGGAAAACATTGTGGAGATCTCCAAAATAAAACTGGTTTATACAGGAGCAAAATCTGGAACTTTCAGAGACTTTTTTCTTGTCTGGAGGTAGTCTTAGCCTGTCCACTCAGAATGCATTCATAGCTAGAGAAGGATAGCTGTTAAGGAGGATAGAAATGTGGTCACAACAGCATGTTGTACTCTGAATTTGTTCATACCATATGGACAAGAATTGTTGCAGATTCTTTGCACACTTCTCCACCCACAGAAGCGTAGCTTGGTGGAGCAGGTGATGTTGTGTGTTTCAGACTCTCCTCAGAAAGGCGTCGATGATGATCCAACACTGCTATATGAAGATCTGGTTTCAATGAATAAATACTGCCAACCCAAGATAAATGGCTATCACATTAGCAAGAGCAGAAACCTGATCTGAACAAGCACCTGGTTGCAAAAGGTTGGATTGCAGAATACATTCTGGGACAGGGGATCTGCCTATTATTGTGTGTTTTTTTTTCTTTTGGGCAGGAGATAAAAGTCAGAAATAGCTCATCTGATCTTGGCAAGAGCATCTGCATTCTTTCCAACATGTGCTTATTTATTTCAAGGGAGTGCTTTAAAGTTTCGTCCTGCAAAGGCCCAACTGCATGTTATATGCCAGCCTTCTCCAACATGGTACCCTCCAGATGTGTTAGATGACAACCCCTATCAACCATTTCTATTTGTCATGCTTGCTGAGGGTGATAAGAGCTGTGATATGAAACAGCTGGAAGCCACCAGGTTGCAAAGGCTGTTATACATAAAGATTAAAAATAAAGAACAAAGAGATAAAGTAGATAGTGTCAATGAAAAATAATCATATATCATGTCCGTAGATAAGCACAACACCACTATAAATACTAAACCTATGCAATAATAAGCTCATATCTTCAAAGTGTCCCAGTTTGGCAGGGACAGTCTCAATCCTTCCTGGCATCCCACCTTTTCAGCTACTTTTAAAATGTCCCAGTTTCTCTCCCTCCCACCTTCCCCCTTTTCCTCAGCATACTTACCTTACTGCAAACCAAGTTCAAAGTGCAAAAATAGTTTGTATTCAGCTAAGTCGGTCGGGGGAAGAAGGCGGGAGCAGAATCTTGCCCTTCCCAGTAGACTCAGGCAAAAGCAAACTGCTTTAGCCTTGCGTAGCTTGTATCTTTTTCCTCATTAACAACTTTTGCCATCTTGACCACTCTCTAATGTTGCTGGGCCACATATATCCTGATTTTCCTCTGTGAAATGTTGGGAGGTATGTAAGCTGAATTTAACAAAGAATATTTTAATTTCTTTTTCACAATGACAATGAGATCTCCAAACCTGTATCACAAATTCATACTTAATCAACACCAATTCAATATGCTTGAGTGCAAAACATTTTATGCTTCCTGGTATGTTGCTGAAAACACTCATTTCTCTGTTGTGTATCTTCCAGAAAATATGAGAACTACAAATACAAAATAAAAGGGGTAAACTTTTTTCTGTCAGTACACAGTGTTACCCTGATTTCTGGGGTCCCTTGGGGGACACCTCAATGTGCTTCACGTGATGGGGAATGGAAACTAGCCAGAGCACGAACAATAATAATGTGAGAGGCAGGGTAACCTAGCAGGGTCTTTTTACCCAGTTTTTACAGGGTCAGGCCAAGCCAAAAACCAAACAAGGGTGTCCAATAAAATGATTTTATTGAATGAAAGTCTCACGCGCCAACGCAATCACTCACGCACTCACTCAAGACCTATTAAGAAGCAAAAGAGAGGAAACTGGATAGAGGAATATTGAAGGGATGGTAGCTGGGGTAATACTGCACTTTTTCCTGAAGTCCTTGGTCTGGGAAAAACAGCAGAGAAGTGGAGCTCAGCCAGAGCAGGCTGAGAGGATTACTCAATGGACAGAAGAATGGTCTGCTGTGATGACCGGAAGTGATCCAAAGAACCGCTCAAAAACTGGGACTATTTGTAGGGGAAAAAGTACCTGGAGGACTAATCCTTTCCTGAGGAGAACAATGGGTGTTGCAATGAGAAAGGAGCTCCACAATGGTAACTTCCTTTGTGTGATGAGTTTACAAGATGCTGCCAAAGTCTCAGGATCTTCGGCTGCATGGGGTCTTGGTGCAACTTTATGTAAATGGTCCTTGCCTGATAGGATTTTATTGCTATCAGTGCTCAACTTGGGGCAAACACACTAATCCCCTCAAGTTGGCTTCTCAGGGACTGAAGACCCTTTGTCTTCTGTGGGTTTGCATAGCTTGAGGTCTCCTGGGGCTACATGGCAGGGGATTTTACTGGCCTGACCTGGTTTTCGATTGTTCGACCATTACTGCTATGTGCCCATCCGGGCGACCTCTCAGGCACATGGAATCATATTTTAATATAAAAATTGTAGACTCCAGGATAGGGTTTTCCAGTGGGGTGACAATCGAACTGCCAAAACAACGAACAACTTCCCTTTCCTTTTCCCTTTCCCTTTCCTGGCTCTGAGTTTATAAGACCTGAGCTCACCAGTTGATGACTGGGCTCTTGAAAGTCTCCCATTCTTAGTGCCATCATAAGTCAAAGTTGACCTGATAGCAAATATAATGACAACAATGATCATCTTAACCATTAGAATTTGTTCTTCACTTTCAGGTTTTAATACAGCCAGCGTGGTGCCATGACCTGAGTGTTGGGCTACCACTCTGGAGACCAGAGTTCAAGAGGCAGACTTCCCTCTGAACAAATCTTGCCAAGAAAAAAACATAATAGGTTTGTCTTAGGGTTGCTGTAAGTAAAAAAATGTCCTGAAGACACACAACAACAATCTTCACATGCTGGAGCGTGTCCAGAGAAGGGCGACCAAAATGGTGAAGGGTCTGGAAGCCATGCCCTATGAGGAGTGGCTTAGGGAGCTGAGGATGTTTAGTCTGCAGAAGAGACGGTTAAGAGGGGATATGATAGCCATGTTTAAATATTTGAAGGGATGTCATGTTGAGGAGGGAGCAGGCTTGTTTTCTGCTGCTCCAGAGACTAGGACAAGGAGCAATGGATTCAAGCTACAGGAAAGGAGATTCCACCTGAACTTCAGGAAAAACTTCCTGATGGTCAGAGCTGTCCGGTAGTGGAATCTGCTCCCTCAATGGAGTGTGGTGGAGTCTCCTTCCTTGGAGGTTGTTAAGCAGAGGCTGGATGGCCATCTGTTGGGAGTGCTTTGATGTACGTTCCTGCATAGCAGGGGGTTGGACTGGATGGCCCTTGTGGTCTCTTCTAACTCTATGATTCTATGGTATTTATGTTTGCTAGTTTTCCCTTGTCTCACACCCTGCAGACAAACTAGCTTATGACTACCGCTAAACTCAGCCATTTTGTAGTCCAAGGGTGGCAGACTAAACTGGTTTACAATTTTTAGAAATACACTTTTGTTTTTGTTTTTATAATTAGTTAGTAAGCACACTGAAGTTTATTTAGATTCAATTCAGGCTGCCTTTCATCAGAGGCTGAGGTCTGATCCTGTGGTGAATTCCTATTGAAAAACTCATCTTTTTGCAATTATTTTATAAGCGATCGGATGTAATATGATTATACCAACTTGTTAAAAGTTTAAAAAGAAAGTGGTATGTGAGTGTGTTAACCCTGTAGAAATACAAATGTTGCAGAAAGGGGCCTGTAGCGAGAAATCCTGTATGCGTGGGTGGTAGAAAGGAATTAAAGTAAAAGTGGGGTGTGTAGGAGTGTGAGGCATTCATTAAGTCAGTCCAAAATACAAGTATTGAAATAGAAATAGACTTATATAGTTAAATTAAAATCATTATGTGCATTGAATAATTCATTAATTAAAATACCACTATATTTTAGTAAAAAATTAACCATGCAATGCACTTGTGATTGACAATACCCTTTATTCATGAACAATCATTGGCCAGAGGAGACAGGAAGGTAGGTGCCATTTTTGAACCATTGTTTTTTATACAGTTGAGTAGCATCTTTTTCTTTAAATAACCATGTGGAAAGAAACCTAGTCCAAAAACTGGGCATTATTTGTATCAGTGATCCATGCATAGGTGCTGCTAACTTCACCATCTGCATTTTTTTTCTGTGCTTTCGCAGAATTGTTCCTGCATATAGAAAGTGAAGAACTAGGGCCATATCCACACGAGACTGTTATAGCGCTATGATTCCACTTTCAACATCCTATGGAATCCTGGGGTTTGCAGTTTCGGGAGGGGCCAGCTGGCCCCTCCCGAAACTGCAAACCCCAGGATTCCATAGGATGTTGAAAGTGGAATCATAGTGCTATACAGTCTCGTGCGGAAATGGCCTGTGAAAACAAGAAGTGTATCAGACCTGTAGTCACCCAGCTTGGTGGTATCTACACAACAGGTGGGAAACATTTTTTTTTTTAACTTGGCAGCTAAATTACCCTCCAGGAAAGCTCCAAAGGCCCATGGGGCAGCGTGGTCACTTTCATCTATCACACTATTCACCCAGATGTGCCTGCACTATTATACATCAGAGACATATATTTACATAACACAAAATCTACATGCCAATACCATTCATTTTCTTTTGCACAATATGCTTTCTCCCATTCCTCATCTGATACAGGCATATCAGCTGTTGGGGGAGGCATCTTCTCATAGTTAAGAAAGGGACTCTTATTGGGCCCTGAGGACAGAAAATTTCTAATATCCAACGAGAGCTGTTCAGAGAAAACTGTTCTTTTCAGAGAAAAGGGATTTTCCCTAACTGGGAAAAGGAAGCAGTCCTCTGGGGAAGAAGCTACAGGCCGGGTGGGCAACCACTGTAGGCTTGTGGGGTGAAAAGGGAGTTCCAGTCCATCAGTGCCTTCTGGAAGGCAGATCTCAAGATGTACATGGGTACTTGAGCTTCATGAGACTTGAGACTACCTATAATTATACCACACTTTTTAGTTTTTAGTAAATAGTCTGATATTGACACCTAAAGATAACCAGCATGGCATAGTAGTTTGAGTGCTGTTCTAGGACTCTGTGAGACAAAATTTTGAATCTTCCCATAGCTATGAAGGCCCCGTGCCTTGAATAAGTCACACTCTCTCTGCCTCAGAGGGAGGCAACAGCAAAACCCATCTGAACAAACCTTGCCAGGAAAGCCCCATGATAGAAACATCACAAGTCAGAAATGACTAGAAAGCACATAACGTCTACATCTAAAAAACCTCCTGTTAAAAGTATCATAGCAAAATTGGGAACTCACCAAGAAAGACCACACTGCATGAGGAACTGTATTCAAAATTATATAAATCTGGTTTCCTGCATGCCACATCCTTTGCACAGTGCACCACAGCTTGCCAGAGGGGGACTGAGAATCAATATATCCAGCTAAAGAGAAGTGGAAGAGTTTTTATCTACAATTTGAAGAAGGGAAGTGACTCAAATGTACTAGAGATGGAAAATGCTGGCTGGGGGGGTGGAAAGGTCTGAACAGACTGAATAATGAGCACCAACAAACTGGAAAGGAAGGAGGAAGAAATGTTTGAGCGCCACTGGCTCTGTTTACTAGGCATCCCAAGTCCCAGGGCCTGATCTTCTTTTCCAACCCTCAGTGCAAAGGGGAAGGAAGTCAGGATGAAAGAGTTGCCTTAAAAAATAATTATCCTAATTAGTTAGATTTGATTTTTTTAAAAAATTTGAATGGCATACTCTGTGTGTTGTGGTTGATAATGCACCATGCTGAATGGCATCACCACAGGCTGCTCTTTTTAATATCACTAGGGTTCATCCCTAAGTTTCAGGATTTGGTGCTGAAATCTCAAAACCTGGGATAGCCCTGATTTGGCAACTCTGTAATTCACTCATATACATATCCAGGGACATTTCCTAGCATTTGGCTTCAGCTACGGTTGCCAAGTGTCCCCATTATAAGCAATGTCACTTATTTGAGGGCCAGAAAGCTTGTCATTTGTAGGGCTGGCAGGCATCCCTGCTTATAGGAGATGTTCCCTATGGGAGGGTTGGAAAGTCTGAACAAGATGAAGAAAAATCTTTTATTTTGGGGTGCAATGAAGGGCCCCTTTAATAAAGACAAAAATGTGTGCCTCATGTAATTTATGAATGTTGACAATGTGTTAATTTCACTGAGAAATACGAGGCGAGGATAAGTGAAATCAATACTTCCGTTTGGTATTTAGAGGAGGGGTTCCCAGACTGAAACCTGGAGAGGAGTCCTGTACCTTTAATGGTTGTGTATGAAGAGGCAGGAATTTGAGCAGGTGTTGCTTGCTACCTGGTTGTGTGACAAGCAACAGCTGCTGAAATCCCTTCCTCTACACAGCCATTAAAGACACAGGAGCCCTCTCCAGTTTTCAGCGTGGCAACCTTAATTTAGGTAGTACACAATCTTATTCATAGCTACTTCCCCACTGGCAACCCTGCATGTCATGAGTTTCGATTATTGCTTATTGGTCTTTTGAAAACATTGTAACGCTAGCTTCAGCTGATAGATCATTGATCCATAATTTGGTTCCTCTCCCACGAAAGATGGGGCTTTCCTCCACCTTCTTGGCACCCACTTCTTTTTCCTCCTTGTCATCTTCTCCCTCTTTATTGTTCACAAACTAGTATTGGAAAAGGGACTCCTGAGGCAGCTGCTACTTCCCTTGCCCATTTTTCCAAGCGACACAATAACATGGAAACTATATATGTTATGCATACAGTTTTACTTGTACAGATGAAATAAAGTGGAATGTGTGCAGTCTAACATATCTACAATGTCTGAAAGAGGTATGAGCATGACTGGCTCTATCATTACACAGGCCATTTCCGCACTACACTCTTACGGTGCGATTATTCCATTTTCAACATCCTATGGAATCCTGGGGTTTGCAGTTTTGGGAGGGGCCACTTGGCCCCTCCCGAAACTGCAAACCCCAGGATTCCATAGGATGTTGAAAGTGGAATAATCGCACTATAAGAGTGTAGTGCGGAAATGGCCACAGAGTGAGGAAACCACCTCAAGTGACACATGGTGGTGGGGGCAACTTCTGTCCCTCCACCAATGATCCTGCTGAATTCCCTAGGAGGGAACGATCTTGTCCTTTGCCTCAGGCAGCAAAATATCTTTGGCTGGTGCCGTATACCGCTGTTGCCAGGCGGCCCCATTCAATGCATATCTAATCAGAAGTAAAAATCCCATTAAGCACAAAAGGAAAGTCTTGGTACTGAGGATCCCAACCGCCCAGCATGATTTCTACATGGAAGTTCTATGGAGTTAACTGGGATCTGTGTTTTTGTGTTTAAGATTGCACCTTGAACTCAGCATTCAAACGATGGCATACCTCCGAGGAAACATGTATACACTAGCAGTCTATTTTTGAATCAGAATTTGAAAGGTTACTTTTTTAAGGAAGGGATTAGTTACAGTTGTCAAGGTGATAGCTGTGTTAGCCTGTTTCAGCAAAAAAAGGAAAGGAGAGCAGAGAAGGAATCAGGCGATACCTTCGGGATTGATTTATTCTAGTATGAATTTTCATGAATTTCAGTCCCTTTTGTCAGATGATGAAGAAGTGGGTTGAAATACACAAAACACTGTGCTAAAATAAATCAGTTAAGCAAAATGCTGGCGTTAGAGTCCTTCTGCTCATTCCCCTAAATTAGTTAAAATTATTGTTCTGTGCTCCCCAGTACTCTATAACAGTAAATTTTAAAAAGCAAAGTTATAGTTTTATTGCAAAGAGAGTGATGCTATCCCTCACCGGATTGCAATCCTAATGTAACTTAGTTATGGCTTAGTTATTCCTAAACTAAGATTTAATTACACCCAACTAGTTACATGTAATTAGTTTATTGTAACTAGTTTATTCCAAACTCTGATTTGGCCTGGCTGCCATGGAAATTGGCCTGTGGCTCTTTGGATAACTGGAGCCTGTCTCTCACAAGGTCTCCTTTGTTGCGGTGGGGCTGGCTATACATTTAATTATTTAAACTAATTATTATTAGAGAGCAAAATTCTGTCTCTGTTTCGGCACTGAAGAGTCTGCCAGCAGCATGTTTCCATAGAAACAGATCAGTCAAGCAGACAAAAGACGAGCCAGCCTTTTTCCTTAAAAAAAATAAATAAAAGGACACCCCACATTTTATCCACGGTGGAGAAATGGCTGGAATTAGGTGCCCACCTAAAATTCAATCTTTTGAATTTTATCAGTACTTTTCCACCAGGCTGACTCAAGAAAAGAGATCACACTTCACTATTTTTATTCACACTGGGCATAGGCCATTTCCGCACTAGACTGTCATAGCGCGATGATTCCACTTTCAACATCCTATGGAATCCTGGGGTTTGCAGTTTCGGGAGGGGCCAAATGGCCCCTCCCAAAACTGCAAACCCCAGGATTCCATAGGATGTTGAAAGTGGAATCATTGCGCTATGACAGTCTAGTGCGGAAATGGCTATCGTCTAGCTAAAATAAAGCACGTTTCTCTAGCTAAGACCCCTTAGCTTTAAAGGAAGAGTTAGACAGTCCTTAGAACTTTGCTAAGGAATGAATGGAGTTTGATGTGTCCCTTAATTCCCGCAGGACTTTTTAGCATTAAGTCAAAAGGTGATGTGGAGCAGGGGTAGACAGTGGCGTGTCTAGTGTAAACAGTGCCTAGGGCAAGCATGGAAATTACATGCCTACTTTCTTACCCCTATCCCCACCTCCTACCCTTACATGCATGGGTTTTTTGCACTCCCTGGCGTTGGCACCCAAGGCATGTGCCCTTATTGTCCCACCCTAGATACCCCTCTTGGGGTAGATGTGTGGCCTTCATCTCCCAGCAAGCCTTACCACTGGCAGTGCCAGCAGTTGGAATTTCAAGCACCATTATCATAACAAGTAATGCAAATTGGAGTGCATGTGATAGTCGAGTCAGTCAAGGCATCTCTTACCTCTTGACATTCAGGGATCATTCATTTGATACATATATTTTCTACCACAGGCTTTACTTCTTCTCAACAAAGACTGTGTTGTTATTTTTTGTTGAGAAAGGTAGCCTGACATGAAATCTCCTCCGCCTACCTTCCAACTGTCCAGATTTGGCATAGACAGTCCTGATTAATCCTCTGTCACCCCACTTTTACCACCTGATTTTCAAATGTCCCAGTTTCTCTCTCCTCCTCCCCCTTTCCCCTGTTATCTTTGTTACCCCAAAGCATAGGTGCCACAAGGGCCACCCCGTGATGTCAAATAACTCTTTGCAAAAGTGGGGAATGAATTAGCTCAAAGAGGAGGCTTGCGAGAGAGAGAGGTAACTTAACAAGACCTTTCTACCAATGTTTACGGGCTCACGCAGGAAAAGAACCAGCTAGAGATTCAAAAGTAAGCTAAAAATGTGTTTTATTGAGGGTGGAATTCACTCATGCATGCACACAAGATACAAACAGCCAAACATTCACACAAGAGCTCACTGAAGGATAAAGGCAGGAAAAATTATGGATAGAGAGGCTGAGGGTTTTTTGGATTTATAATTACCAGTCTAGAAGAGTAGTGAAGAGCTGAAATGTGGCTTGGCTTAGGTAGGGCCTAAGAACAGTTCTCGTTCAGGAGCCAGATGGACAGAGTGATGGGTAGACCTTCGAGAGACTGCTCTGGGCATCCTGAAATCAGGGGTATTTGTACCCCAAAAATAGCCTGTGGCGGTGGAAGATATGTGCAGTTCCAGGTGTGGAACAATGGGAGTTCCAGCACAGACAATGGACTATCAACCCACTAATGTTCGCAGTGTTTGGTTGACAAAGATATAATGTGTGTTGTAATAGCTGTCTATTGTGGGTGCTACGAGGCAAGAGGAAGGAGTCCAGGTGCACAGGGGATGGCTGTCTGTCAATCAGTGTCCTGGTGGGCTTCTCACAATTGTGTTCCCTGGGAAAGCTCCTTCTTAAGCCTATTATCCACAGGAATGGCGTTTATTTGCCTGACAAATGACTTAGGCCCTTTCCACACGGGGTAAAAAAACGGCTTAGGGCGACCTCATCCGGAGGTCGTCCACACCGTGGAGCGCGCTACAGCGGTTTGAATAGTGGAGGTTCCACACTTCAAACCGCGCTAGCGCGGCCGCAAGGGGTGGCGTGGCGCGTTTTTTAAAAACCACATTTTATGTGGTTTTTACGAAACGTGAGCGCGCTAACCTGTTGCAGCGCCCCATGTGAAGCTGCAGGGATGCGCTAGCGCGTCCCTGCAGAGCTGCCCGGGGGCGGGCTTCCGGCTGGCGCGCTGCCCTGATTGGTGGAGCGCCACCGAAAGTCGCCGGCCGCCATTTTGGGCGCCGCCGAACGCCGCCAAAACTCGCCAGCGTGTGGAGCGACGAACGCGCGCTCCCCGCAGGGATGGAGCAACCCGTTTTCAGGTAAGATCCGTCCCTGCGTGCGCTGCCCCGTTCCCCCGTCCCCCGTGTGGAAAGGGCCTTAGTCTTACCTGGAAGGTGTTTAGGTTGACCTGCCTCTCTTGTTTACAGTCAGGTTTCTTCCCTTGCTCGGTTTGACCTCTTGGTCACCTCTCAGGGTTGATCTTGATATCAGAGCCAATTAACACAGCCACCAATTCAATATGGTGTCATTTGGGTATGGTGCCCATCCAAGCCATACTGATATCAAGGACCCACAAAGCGAGGCCTTACATCCTCATCTTATTTCAATTGTTGCATACTGAGTCGAAGTGCAAAAGTAGTTTGAACTTGCTTTGAACTTAGTTTGCAGCGATTGAAGCAAGCTGAGGACAAATGAGGAAAAGTGGAGGAGGAGAGAGAAACTGGGTTATTTTAAAAGCAGTTTTCTCCCATTGCAAGAGGAAGTCTGAGCATAAACCCAATAAATAAATGAATGAATGAAGGAATGAATGATAGATAAATAAAAAGTGGGACAACAGAGGATTAATTGGGACTGTCCCTGCCGAATTGGGACAATTGAAGAGCATGCTGTTACAAAGTCACATGCAGCTAAGGCAGGATGAGATGAGATGGGGAGAAAATTCAATGCTGATCCTGGCATGAGGCAGAGAGAGGCCACTGCCTCAGGCAGCAGGTTGTGGGTGTCAGAAAAGGCCAGCAATAGCCATTTCATTTGTTATAACAGCAATGAGACCCTACACAGCATCCAGCTTGTGTTTTGAAGTTCCAGAAACATTCCCTTCTGTTCTTCCAACAAGATCTGCTGGGGCTTCTGTGTTTACTTCTTAAAATGCACAATGCCTAGACCTGTTCAACAGTCATTGTAACTTTCTAAATAATCTTGGGAACTATAGCTCAGTGTGAGTGCCAAGAATACTGTATTAGAGAATCTAAGTCTCTCCTCTCTGAAAACTACACTAGCAAAATCAGGTTTACATATGTAGCAGACTGAGGTGAGAATAAGGATCTATCAGAGCTTAGAAAAGTTACTCTCTTGGTCTACAGTCCCCAGAATTCCCAAGCCATTGGACCTGTGTGATTTTCAGTTTCTCTTGCAATGGGAAGAAAATAGATAAAATTCCTCATTGCTTCCTTTAAGAAGACAATTAGTGATGAATTACTACAAGAAGGTAGGACCTGCACTATGAATCTGGTCTGGTCCACAGAAGAACGTGATGATGAGGTACAGTTCAGAGATGGAAGAATAGGCTGTTTCCCCTGAGGCCATAGGTAAGCCATTTTCTGAACTATTTGAATGCCTTTCCAAAGGCTTTTTCACTGGCAATAAGTAAGTTAAAATATGCTGGCATTTTTGGTTCCACCCTCTTGCTTTTGGCTCTTCCCATCACTGGAATGCAGCCTCCAACAAGTTTGCCACACTTTATTTATAAGTATGTGCACTTAAGTTGAGAAGAATCCATGTTATAAGCAAGACACCCACAAATGAAGCAACTTGTGCTGCCTGACCGTGTGAGTTTGTTTTGAAATCAGTATATTTGGAATATGATTGAACAGAAAAGGAACCATACATATCAAGAAGGTAGAAGAAGTAACATTAAATAGTGAGGCTTAAATAAGCACAAATCTCCAGTCAGAGTGACCCTTTAGTTGAAAACCATGCAGATCAGAATGTTAAAAGACTCTAGCCTGTGGTGCAAACTCAGGGGGAAAAAACACAACTTTTTGGACTACAGCTCCCATAACTATGTAGCTGGGGATTCCAGCTGTGGTAGTGAAAAGATAATTTTTGGAAGCTCTGCACAGAACACAGCCAACAGTAACAATCAAATATATCTCAAAAGGAAAGAATGATAGAATCACAGAATCATAGGGTCTTTTTACCCTACACTGTTATAGTGCAATTATTCTACTTTCAACATCCTGTGGAATTCTGGGATTTGTAGTTTACTAAGACCAAAGAGCTCTCTGGCTGAGAATTCTAAATGCTCCTCCTAAACTGCAAACCCCAGGATTCCATAGGATGTTGAAATTGGAATAACAGTGTAGAGTGGAAAGGCCCATAGAGCTGAAGGGGCCTCATAGGCCATCAAGTTTAACTCCCCACTCAATTCAGCAATTCCAGCTGACGTTTTCCTTAATTATATTACATTTATAACACTGGGAACCAGCATAGCGTAGTGGTTTGAGTATAGGAATATGGCTCTAGAGACCAGGGCTCAAATCCCTACTCAGTGTGGAAACATACTGGGTGAGCTTGGGCAAGTCACTCTCTCTCAGCCTCAAAGGAGAGCAAAGACAAACCTTCTCTGAACAAATCTGGCCCCCCTGAAACATTTGCCTTAGGATCACCATAAGTCAGAAACAACCTAAAGGCACATCACAACATAACACACTACAGTTATGCCTCAATTGCCGCAAAAAAAGGAAGAAGAAAAAGAATTAAAAGTAACTTATTATCTCATAGTATCACTTCCAGGTTCTACTTTCAGTTTTGTTTCAATCAGAGTGGACAATGCACAGCAGCCCAGCCCAGATTTCCGCACTGGCCAGTTGTCTGGAGGAAATGAACTTTCCTTCAGGGGGAAAGTAGAGAGGATCACGGAGCTCCAGCCAGAAAAGCTGCAGGCTGGTCTTCTTTGCCAGACGCTGACAAACTGGAGCAGCTTCTCTGAAGGCTGAAGTAATGACAAGAGTTTGCATCTCTCTCCGTTTTCACAGTGACAGCCTTTTTATAAATAGTGGAATGAGTCAGGGCCATGAATGACACAGCTAAAACAAATCAAATTAAGTTTAATTGGTGAAATAAGATTATTTGAGATAAAGGTCAAATTTCTGCACTAGACTGTTATGGTGCTATTATTCCACTTTCAACATCCTATGGAATCCTGGGGTTTGCAGTTTAGGGAGGGGCCTCAAAGGATGTTGAAAGTGGAGTAATAGCACTATAACAGTCTAATGTGGAAATGGCCAAAGTGTCGTCATTGTTGTTGGCGGTGAGGCTGCTGCTGCTGCTATTGTTGACGGCCTGCTATAGCTGCTTCCCTGTATTTGTTTCCTGAAGGAGTTGCCTCACTCTACCTAATGGTAGAGCTGGCCACGGAAGCCCAGTGGCATCACAGGGTGGTTTCCTCTCCTTCCAGGGTTTACTAAAAAGCCTCCGTGATGGAGGAGAAGTAAATATAGAGCACACAACTCACTACACCCATAATTTCTTTGTCTGCAGGGGAGTTGAATATTTCAAAACAGATATTTACCACTGCTGCTCTGTCCTGAATTACTATTTATGTGCCTGCACATCATTGCAGCACTTTGTTCTTTGCCTGAAGTACTACAAATATAAAAAGATAGTCATAGAAAAAGCCAGGTCTCTTTCTGTCTAGCTAATTCTATGTCTAAAATCATCCATGGGGAGCACAGTAAAGTTTTCAGGCTTTCCCCTCTTCTCTTTAATGTTCTTTCAGAACAGGAACATTGCTGTTGTTTCTCGGTCATGAGGAAGAGAAATCAGCCAGCGAAATAGTTCCGCCCCTCAGCCCAAAGATAAAGAAATAGCAACATGAGTCACCTTTGTTTGGACAGGAGTTAAGAGACAATGACTCTCCTCCCCATACGAACATGCCTAAATTCTAAGATCTGCAAAGGAGAACTTTCTATCAGTCCCACCACTGTCATAGGCTAGCTTGAAGAGGATATGAGAGAGCCTTCTCAGGCCGTTTCTGCACTACACTGTTGTAGTGCTATCATTCCACTTTCTACGTCCTGTGGAATTCTGGGGTTTGCCGTTCACTGAGGCCAAAGAGCTCTCTGGCTGAGAATTCTAAATGCCCCTCCTTGAACTGCAAACCCCAGGATTCCGTAGGATGTTGAAAGTGGGATAATAGCAGTATAACAGTGTAGTGTGGAAATGGCCTCAGTGGCTGTTCCCACCCTCTGGAATTCACTTCTACTCCCTTTCGCCAACTGGAAAAGACATTTTCGTTTAAATACACTTTTAATGTGTAAGCAGGGAAACTTCTTATTAGAATATTTTATTTATCTTTTTAACTTTTGTGTGTTTTTAAAAGGATTTTATATTGTCTTATGCAGTGATTTTAATTGTTTTTGAATTTTATCATGAAGTTTTTTTTAATTAACTCTTTGCCTTGGGCCCCACTCTGGGGGAAAGGTGACATTAAAATGAAATAAATAAATAAATAAATAAATAAATATGTTCAGACAGCTTATGTACGGCACACAAAGCTAGCCCTAAACATTGTATTTTCTGAGGCAAAGTACATTATGGGTCCTTCCGACCTGCACTGTTATAGTGGTATTATTCCACTTTCGATATCCTGTGGAATTCTGGGGTTTGTAGTTTACTGAGGTCAAAGAGCTCTCTGGCTGAGAATTCTAAACTACAAATCTAAACTGCAAACCCCAGGATTCCACAGGATGTTGAATGTGATATAATAGCACTATAACAGTGTAGTGCAGAAATAACCTTTCCTTTATATTTTACCATACATTTCCATGTGCAGAAGCTGAGTGGACTGACAATGGAATCTTAGTCCAAAACTGGCAACAGGATAGAGTCTTCTGTTTCACCTGAGGGAATGAGTCTAGTTTTCAAGGGCCTGTTTTCAAGGAGAAAGCCATCTTGTGTTGCAGCCTGCCTCGAGCCTTGGGGAGAGGCGGGTAACAAACAAAAATTTATCTTTGTCATCGTGTCTGCTTACGCCCTGCAGTTATCCTGATCTGTCAGGAACAGTTGCTATTAATCCTTTGCAGTCCCACTTTTTCAGCTGTTTTAAAATATCCCAGTTTCTCTCACCTCCTCCCACCCTCCTTCTTTTTCCTCAGCTTACCACAGTTGCTGCAAGCTGAGTTCTAAGGGCAAAAGTAGTTTGCACACAATAGACTAGCAGGAAGGAGAAGAGAGGGGAGAGGAGAAATCTTGCTGTTTCCTCTGAAGACTCAGATATATAAGCAAAGTGCTTCAGCCTCTCCTAGTTTGTGCACTCTTCCTCATTAATAGCTTTTGTCATCTTGACCAAACTTGGCAGCATATGTCTCGGTTTTCCTGAAGTGTGCGAGGCTATGGCCTGTTTCATCCTAAGAAGGAAAAGGGTGAGAAGGCTAATTTAACCTTTCGAAACAACAAAAATAGACAGTCTGGAGGTTCTGCCCTGTAGATGCAAACTCATCTGATGAAGTTCTCATGCACCTCTTAAGTCTTCTATCTTTCCCAAACCAATTATGCCCTGCCTCCAAGTTATCCCGACTGTTTGGAAGTCACGTCTATGAACATCATAGAATCATGGAGCTAGAATGTGGGAAAAAATTCTCATTCACAGGAGCAGGACCTAACAGCCATGCCAGCAGAGGGGTGTGATGAGGAGAGGGTATGGATGGGATCCATACTAGAGACCACATCCAACTCCAGATTTTAAGGGATAGAGGACCTTTCCAATATTGACTGGAAACATGTCATGTGGTTGTATTACTCAGGCTGTTGTGCAATAGACCTGTTCAGTTCACACTTGGGTAAGCAGTGTGTAAAGGTGTTATCATTGCACACTCAATTGTGCATTCTTGGATTGCACACAACTCCTCATCAGTGCCTCCAACATACCCTTTGATTCTCTGGGATTCTGGAGATAGCTGTTGTGCATTTCCCATTGCACAATGGGACACTGGCAGATATGCATTCTGCTCCACAATGTTGGAATTCAGTAGCATGGGCCATTTCTGCACTAGCCTGTTATAGCGCAACGATTTCACTTTCAACATTCTCTGGAATCCTGGGGTTTGCAGTTTCGGGAGGGGCCACCTGGCCCCTCCCGAAACTGCAAATCCCAGGATTCCAGAGGACATTGAAAGTAGAATCATCACGCTATAACAGGCTAGTGCGGAAATGGCCATGCTGGGGGTAGTACAATCCACCAATGAGCGTAGGTCTGCATTGCACAAATATGATGGAGATTCGCAGCCATTAAATATGGTGATCGTAATTAAAAATGACCTAGATATGTCTAATGTGTATGTCTTCATAGTAAACATATACATAGTAAATATAGATATAACTCATAATTAAAAGTTAAGGCAAGCCTCATAAAACTCAGTCAGGACTGGAGAAAGAAATTGTTGTTATGTGCGGTCAGGTCAACTCTTATGACAACCCAATAATTGGTTTTTCTTGCCAAAATTTGTTCACAGGTTTGCTGTTGCTTTCCTCTGAGGCTAAGAGCGTGTGAAATGCTCAAAGTCATTCATTGGGTTTCCCTGGCTGAGGAGGGATTTGAATTCTGATCTCCTTGAGACCAAGTCCAGATCACTACACCATGGTGGCTCCTCTATCCACTTACCATTAAATTCAACATGATTTACCTACATTCTAAATGAATGTGTATGTGTACATGTCCATTTATAGCAACCCCATTAATTTCTCATAGTTTTTTTTTTAATGCAAGGAAAACTCAACAGTTCCTCTGAAATACAGCCTACAGTGCCTGGTATGTGTTTGCGGTCTCCATCCACGTACTAACCAGGACTGACCGTGCTTAGCTTCCAAGATCAGATGAAATTTGGTGCCTTTAGGTAGTTAGTCCTTTCTTCCTCCTCCAAAAATCCCTCACTCCTATAAGGTATTGGGTGAGAACCTCTCAACTTCCTTGCATCCCTCTCTACTGTCATATTTCCAAACACAATTTAAGAAAAAGTTAATTTTAGGATGTTCAAAAGTTTGCTACTCTTCTAATTTCCCTGCCGCCTTGCCCCCTAGTGCCTCTATAGAAGGTCTAAAGGTCATCCTGAACAGTGTGGAAATAGACATGGGGAGCTCCTGGGATTTTCCTTCTGTGAACCTCTTTAAGTTAACTCATTTTACGATCCAAGCCTGATTGAATAGTAGAAAAACCTTCTTGATAGTAAGAGTGGTTTGGCAATGAGATTAATTGCTTAAAGGAGGTAGCAGGGTCTCTTCTTTAGGTATCTTCTAAAAGAGCCTGGATAGCTACCTGCTAAGAATGCTTTTGCTGGACATCTTGCACCGGGCAGGGACTCAATGGCCCTTGAGGCTAGGGGCAGTTCCCTTCGCAGCATCCTTCCATGCCCTCATCCAGCATTGTTTAGAAAAGTCGTCCAACTCCCTCCAGAAAAACTTGAGTTGAGAAAGCATTGGAGGAAAAAAAAATTCTTTTTTTTAATTCTGAGAACCTCCTCATGTTAATTCAGTGACCCCACCACCAACTTTGTACACTGTGTTCTACTTCAAGCTTTCAAATTATACTTCATGAATTTGAGGAAGTGGATTATAATTCATGAAAGCCCACGCTATAATAAATCTGTTATTTTGCTCTAGCAGACAAACACAGCTTTCCGTCTGCAAAATCCTTATGTCAATTTGTCTTACAGTTCAGACCGTTCTTGCTGATAGCAAATATATGCAGGATACTTTCCCTTCCCTTTTAAATATTCACATTTAATATGAATTTAATAACATTTAGATATGTAAATATTTGTTTTAGCAGTCCAGATCCGGAACCTGTAACAAACATCAGTTATACCCAATTAAATGATTTTGTAGTAACAACAATAAGGTGAACATGAGCTTTTCCCATGTAAATTTTACTGTCATGGTAAATGGTGCCAATCTTTTTAAGCACAACAGTAGATGCTGCTCAGGCCGGTACTGTGATAAAGGGGAGTCCCCATTGCTCATGATTCATCCAAAGACTATGCGACTAAAAAAAAAGTGACAGTGCCAACTCTGCCACCTGTCAAGCACTAGCTGCCAATTTTCTCTTCATCCCTTACAATTTTTGATTATCTCAAAGTTAAAATTTCTCATAATCTCTTGAAACATGGGAGAGACAGATAGCCGGACTGCATCTGCATTACAGACTTACAGCCATTTGATACCACTTTGTCATGGTTCCACAGAATCATAGGGTTGGAAGAGATTGCAAGGGCCATCAAGTCCAACCCCACTGCTATGCAGGAATACACCATCAAAGCATTACTGAGAGCTGGTCATCCAGCCTCTGTTGAAAAACCTTCAAAGAAGGAGACTCCACTACACTCCAAGGCTGTATATTCCACTCTTGAACCACTCCTGCCATCAGGAAGTTCTTCCTAATGTTTAGATGGAATCTCTTTTCCTGAAGCTTGAAGCTACTGCTCTGTATCCTAGTTTCAGGAGCAGCAGAAAACAGGCTTGCTCCATCTTCCATACGACATCCCTTCAGATATTTAAACATAGTTATCATGTCACGTATTAACCTTCTCTTCTCCAGGCTAAACATACTCAGCTTCCTAAGCCGATCTTCATAGGGCATGGTTTGCAGACTATTCTATTACATGGAATGCTGGGATTTGCAGCTGCAACTACCATGGACCACGAAAAAGGCAAATAAATGGGCCCTAGAACAAATCCGGCCTGAACTCTCACTAGAAGCCAAGATGACTAAACTGAAGCTAGTGGGTAGATCATGAGATAGTGTGGCTCACTGGAAAATATGCTTGATAAAGTGATAGGCAGCTGGAAAAGAGGAAGATTGCATCACAGGTGGATTGACTCAGTCAAGGAAGCCACAGCCCTGAGTTTGCAAGACCTGTGCCAGGTTGTTAAAAGACTGGAGTTCCTGGAAGTGTCTCATTCACAGGGTAGCCATAAGTCAAAGCCAACTTAATGGTGAACAAAAACAGCAAGAGGTGGTCTTCCAGAGATCTTTACTTTATAGCTCAGGGGAGTGTACTTGAGAGAGCTAAGAACTAATCAAGCTATAGACACCAGGATTCTGTAGGATGAAGCCATGATAAAGTGTTATCAGTGGTGTAGATACACTGCTGGAGATGTTCATGCTCTTTACAGCTGCTCAGAAGAAATCCCAGCTGAGTCTCACAGGTACACAAGCCAGGTATGCAAATCTGTTGATGTGGCCTTGTAGGTTCAGGAGCTAGTGAAAATTCAATGCAGGCTCTGGAGCCCACATCAAAGTCCCATTGAAAAAGGGTGATCTGTTGAGGTAGTATGCTGAGCAATCCTTTCACCCCATCTATCTCTTAATGTTGTGAAGAAATCCAGCTGCTCCAGCTTCCACGCAAACCCAGATTGGAAAAGGTCAGATTTGATCAGGTGGCTCCTTCCAGCTGCTGCCTTCTAGGATCAAAGGATGGCAGTATAACCCCTTTAAGATACCTACTTATCATTTACGTATCATTTTAACATTGCAGTTCTGGTGGCTTTTACTGGAGGAAAAATCCCAATGAAACCTATGGGATTCCTGGGAATAAAC
This sequence comes from Iguana delicatissima, assembly GCA_948472985.1. NCBI lineage: Eukaryota > Metazoa > Chordata > Lepidosauria > Squamata > Iguanidae > Iguana > Iguana delicatissima. The sequence goes on along the minus strand of CAOKZL010001042.1, from coordinate 334,130 downwards.
ATGCACAGGGTCAAGTTGGAAAGTTACAATCTTGTTAGAGAACAAGCCTCGTTTGAAGTCAGGGGGACTGATTTCTAAGTAAGCATGCTTAGGGTATACATTTTCAAGATCTAAACTATCTCTAGTGCAGCAGCCTTGAACGGCTGTGTTACAGTTACTCCCATTTTACAGACAAAAGCAGTGATGCATGGGGGAGGCTTGTGAAAGCTTACATAATGGCAGATGACAGCATTTAACTCAGGTCTCTCACATCTCTGCCTCTTTGCTGTATTTGAAACAGAGAGTGAGAAAACCTTATGGCATCTTGAAAACAAACTTTAATATGCAGCGTCAAAGAAACTTTTGTAGATAACACTTAAGTAACTTTTTTTCCAGATTTCCGGTGAGTGTGGTGCTGGTAGCCTTGCTAGTCAGTGCTGCAGCAAAATACCAAAGATACCAAAATACCAAAGCTCTCTGGCTGAGAATTCTAAAAGCCCCTCCCTAAACTAGAAACCTTGGGATTCCACAGGATGTTGAAAGTGGAATAATAGCACCACAGTCAGCCCTCCACATTTGTGGGTTTAACTTTTGCGGATTTGATTATTCATGGATTGTTTGCTGTCGCCTCTGCTGCTTCCCTGTGCCATTTTTAGTAAGGACTGCAAGCCTCACGAGACTGAGAAACTGCTAATGAGGCTTGTAAGTCCTTATTAAAAATTGTGTGGGGCAGCAGTAGAGGGGGCAGGAAGCTCAACCAGCCACCCACTTCTGCCTTGTGAAGGAACCCTGATGCCTCAAAGGAATCCACGGTGGATGTAAAGTTGAAGGCTTTCATGGCCGGAATCTATAGGTCGTTGTGGGTTTTCCGGGCTTTATAGAACACGGTCTCAAAGCCCGGAAAACCACAACAACCAATCCGTGGGGGTTGAATATGGTGATCCTACCCTTTTTGTGTGCTAAATATGGTTTGGGAGGTCCCAGAGTTATTCATGGTTTTCCCACTTTCACAGGGGTCCTGTGCCCCTAACCCTAGCAAATGTGGAGGGATGACTGTAAAACAGTCTAGCGTGGAAATGGCCCGAGTTCAAAGGGCAAAACTAGCTTACCCTTTGTGGAATCTTGCACTTCCCTGTAGCATGAGGCAACAGCAAACCGCGACATTCTTTTCCTGCTCGTTTTTCCATATGAGTAACTTCTCCCACCTCCACTACACTCTGATGTTGCTTGGCCACAAAGCGTCCCAGTTTTCCTCCTTGAAGGCTATGGCCATTTCCACACTAGACTGTTATAGTGCTGTTATTCCCCTTTCAACATCCTATGGAATCCTAGGGTTTGCAGTTTAGGGAGCGGTATTTGGAACTCTCAGCCAGAGAGCTCTTTGGCCTCAGTAAACTACAAACCTCAGGATTCCATAGGATGTTGAAAGCGGAATGACAGCACTACAACCGTCTCGTGCGGACATGGTCTATGCCAGAAGCTGGCGAGCCCCACGGCTCCCATCAAACCAGCACGACTGGCCCTCCGTGGCACGTGCGCACGAGCTCTACCCCTACCCGGGAAGAGAGTGGGGGGCGCCTGTCCAGAACCTGTCGCTGACCCCTCCCTCCCTCGCGAACTTCCCCCTACTTCAGCTCCTTCCTTTCTTCCTCGCGGCGTGCTGGGCAAACCAGCCCGTTCCTCTTTCTTTCGCTGAATAATAGGGAAGAAGGGGAAGGCTCGGTTTCGCCACCCTCTCCATCACCAGCCGCCTCTAATTGGCGGCGCGTTCTCCCCGCTCCGTTCTCATTGGACTAGTGGGATGTCCCTCTCCTTTTTGCGGGGTGGGAGGTGTGGAACTGCGCGGGAGGAGGAGGGGGGTGGAAGAAGAGAACAGAAGGCAGCGGCCCGCGCGAGGCTCGCAGGAGCTTCCCCTTCCTCGCGCCAAAGCGCGCGCGCGCGCCCGGCTGCCCCCGGCCCCCGCCCCTGAAAAGAGGCAGCGCCGCCGTCGCCGCGGCCGCCTCCTGTGACTCAACAGGGCGTGGAGGTTTCGCTGGCGGCAGCATCCCGCCGGTTCCTCCAGAGGCGGCAGCAGCAAGCAGCTGCGCAGCCGCCCTCCTTTGCCTTCCCCCTCTCTACTTTTTCTCCTCCTACTCCCCCCCCGGATTTTTGGAGTTTCTCCCTCCCACTCTTTCCTCGCTTTTCCTCCCGCGCGCCCGCGCTGAGCACCAGCTCCGGTCTTTCTCCTTTGGTATTTTTTGCGCGCAGCGGTTGCTCGCCCGCTCCCCGTTTTTGTGTTTCCTGCTTAAGAAGCAGAGCGAGCATGGACGACCCCGACCGATCCCCCCTGGTCTCGTCTTCCACCAGCGCGGAGCCGGGGAAGCCTCAGCAGCCCCTTTTCCAGTACCAGTTCGTGAGGGAGCCGGAGAACGACGAGGAGGAGGACGACGACGAAGAGGAGGAAGACGTGGACGACGAGCGGCTGGAAGTGAGGGAGAGGAAGCCCGTCTCCGCCGCCGCCCCGGCCGCCGCCCCTTCTGCCCCCGCCGCCCCGGCCGCGCCCGTGTCCGCCCCGGCTGCGCCTCTCCTGGACCTGGGGGGTTCCGGGGACCAGCCCCCCAGCAAGCCCCCGTCGGCCCCTCAGCCCGCCTGGAGCAGCCACCCCGACGTCTCCTCCTCCTCCTCCGACCGCTCTCCCCCTGAGGAGGAGCCGCCCCACAGCGCGCCCCTGCCACCCCCACCCCCGCCCCGAGGGGAGCCCCGGCCTCCCGCCATCCCGCCCCGCAGCGCCCCGCTGCCGCCCAGAGAGAGGAGGCTCCCGCCGCCGCCGCCGCCGCCAAGGGGGCCGCCTCAGCCTCGCCCGGTGAGTGGAGGAAGGGCGCGCGCGCGCGCCATGGGGAAGCCTGGTGGCCGGGCGACGGGGGGGAGGGGACGATGGCTGGGGCGGGAGGGGCGTGGCAGGCTGCCCTTGTGCTGGAGCTGGGGTGTAGTTCGGGGGGGAGACGGGAAATGAGGCGGGGGAGTGGCCCTGTGGGGGGTTTTTTGGTCCGTTACTTTGTGGGGGGAGGTGGTGGGAGAGGCCTAAAAAGTCTGTAGGGAGAGGGTTTCTTTGGGGGGAGAAATAGTGAGGCTTGAGAGAAGGAGGGGGTGTGAATGTGAGGAATTGGGGGGGGTGGGAAGTGTGAGGAGAGTGGGGGGGTTGCTTTGGCTATTTCCGCACCATCCTGTTATAATGCTATGATTCCACTTTCAACATCTTCTGGAATCTTGGGGTTTGCAGTTTGAGGCCCTTCCCTGAGCTGCAAACCCCAGGATTCCGTAGGATGTTGAAAGTGAAATAATAACGCTATAACAGGCTAGTGCGGAGATGGCCTTTGTGTGAAGTAGGGAATGGCAGGACTTGTTGTGTTACCTAGGAATGTGTCTGTGTGTGTTACCTGTGTGTGTGCTGTGGGGTGATCTAGGGAGGGGGGCAGTGGGAGATGTAGTACCAGAGGGGAGGGGAGGTATAGAGGCGCAGTGAACAGCATGTGCTGGCATGCGAGGAACAGGTGGAAGCATGCGGGGGTATGACTGTGATGGGGAGCCATGGAGTTTTGGGGCTCAGCTGGGAATTGGGAGAGGGCTCAAGTGGGTGGTCGTGGGAGGAAGGAATGAAGGAGAGTGGCGGGGAGTTGTAATCCTGTCCTGGAAGGCTGCCCTGAGGGGAGGGGGCATCCAGGGTGTCATGGCGAGGCCAGTTCTTCCAAAGGGAGTGGCAGGCAGTGGTTGGTGGTACGTGTGGGTCAGCCAGGGAGGAATTGTTTGCTTCACTGCAAAGGACTGAAGTATAGTTCAAGCAGGGCTGGAAAGAGAAGGGGATTTTTTTTTGAGGGGTGGGGTGGAGATAAAAGTGTTTTTCTGGAAGTGTAGTGAGGATGGATGGGATGGGTGGGGGGAAGGGAGCGCTCCGCAATGGAGGAGATGGGAGTGGCCGAGGCTTTGTGGGTCCACGTGTGCATGGATGGAGCAGCCTGGTGGTGCGTGCGGGAAGGGCTTTGCTGATAGGAACGGGTTACACCGAGGAGTAGAGTGATAGGTTGTGGAAGTGGCTGGATGGCTGTCACATAATGGAGTTTTTTCCCCTTTGTGTCTGGAGCCTTTCTTTGATGCTGCTCATTCTTCAGGGTTGCTAATGCCAGCACAGTGGTGGGTGTGCTTGTTACAGGAATAATTGCTGTCTGCTACTGTGGTGTGTTTGCATCGGGGAATACTGGGAATAATTTGTGCGCACACAAGAGTGTGGGTGGAGTAACAGCCATTTCCTCCCTTTCCCCTTTGGGTTTTTGGATACTTAATTCCAGTACTATGAATGCAAAAAGCTGTGCTTTCTTTTTCACTATATCATCCTCTATCATCCTTCTCTTCCTTCTCCTGACTTAACATTTGCAATTCCCTGCTGCTGCTTTCTTTATATGTCTTTCCCCCTTTTCTTTCCCAGAAGATCACTCATCTCAGCTAGATAACTTTTTTCTTTTATTCGAGTGTCAACAAGAACTAGGGTTAAGAGAGAGATGGAATCTCTGAATCTTCTTGCAGTCTCTTGCCTCATAATGGCCTGTGCAACTAACTCCACATACCTTTTTGTCTGCAGGCAGGCTGAAGCTTCATGCCCCACCAGTCTATTGTCACTGAGAGCCCGCCTTCCCCTTGCACTCACTGGCTCAAGAACAGATTAGTGAAGGCTCTGGCCCTCGAATAGGAAACAGTTTTTGAGTGAGTCCCACCCCTTGCTGTATCTACAGCTGCCAAATTGACTCCGCCTCCTGCCGCTCCCCTGTTTCGGTACCAGACAGAGCATTATGCAGGGGCCCCCCCCCGCTTCTTTCAAAGATTTCTGTGCTGTCATTCCAGTTAGATTGCATAGTTGAATATTGATAACGAATTAAAGTGCTAATGCATCATAAAAGCATGAGTATCAAAGGCAGCACAGCAAGCCACCGATGAGACTTTCTGAGTGTTATATTACGTGGAAAAAGAAAAGCAGAGCAGTGGGAGTTGAATTAAACAAGGAGCAGTACTTTGCACCATTAACAGTAGCGTTGCATTTCAAGCGAGTTTCATGCTGTTCTAAGGGTTAAAAATAACTGTGAAACAGCTCAAAGCCCCAAGTGGCATTCCCCATTCTGTTAATCTGCATTTGCAGGGCTTTATATATATTGAAGCCAGTGAAAATAATTACAGTTTTAAATCAGGAATGGGGGATGTGTGGCTCTCCAGATATTGTTGGATTGCATAGTCAGCCCTACCCAGCATACGCAGTGCTGAGGGATGATAGGAATTGCAGTTCAGTTGCATCTAGAAGGGACATGTCCCCCATCCTTTTTTTAAAGAATAGCTTTAAATGTAGTGGGTGTGTTTTTGTTTGGATCTTCTATGGCTACTAAAGCCCTTAAGCCTCTGGATATTCTTTGAACTGACACTGCTGTGTTTGGGAGGAGTTGTAAAGTAGCTCTTGATTGAAGTACGCTGTGGAAATTTGAGTAGGGAAAGTTTACAAATAGATAACAGCCTTGTTCCATCCTTGTGGAGAATCTTGCTGGAATGTGTAGAAATAAAGTTTTTTTTAAATAAATCAAAACATGAGTCATGGTTTCTGAAAACAGAAAAAGATAATCAGTGATGTATCAAAATATTTGAAGGTTGATTTACAATATGAGAGCCAGTGTAGTGGTTGGGGTGTTCGACTGTGACTCTGGAGATCAGAGTTTGAATCCCCATTGTGTGACCTTGGATAGGTAACATTTTCTCGACCTTAGAGAAAGGCAGAGACAAATCCCCTCTGAACAAATCTTGCAAAAAAAAAAAAGTGATAGGATAACCTGAAGGTTGCCATAAGTTAGAAGTGATTTGAAGGCACACAACAGCAACAAATCAACAGTATGAAACTAGGGCAGAGAAAAAGAAGAGGGCAAAAGAAACAGAATTTCATTCTAGTTACCATTCAGAATTATAACTGTAATTACAGAATGGTATCAGGATCAAGTGAAATTACAAGCAGATTTGTTTTTTCTTAATTGCAAATTAATTGCAAAGTGTCCTGACAGGAGATACAAAGAGAGGGCATGAAAGTGGATTTATAATTGATACTGGAAATGTTGACAACTGAATGAAGTAAACAGAGAGTATGGTGTGAGAAGAGAGGAGGAGGAGCTAGGCTTCTGTTTTTAGTGAAATCTGATTTTGTTTACTGTGGATGGTTAGGTTATTTCTAAAAAAACAAAAACAAAAAATGGCCAGACTCCCATTGCATTAAAGGGAGGCAGAAATGTGTTGGAAGTCTGCAATAGCATTAGTGAAACCACTACTAGAGGGGTATGTGTCATGTGGCCTTCCAGAGGTTGTTGGACTGTAACTCCCAGCGACCCTAGCTGGCATAGCCAGTGATAAGGAAAGCTGGGAGCTGCAGTCTAGCAACATCTGGATGGCTGTATAATTCCCAATCACACAAGAGATTCTTTAGCTTTACTTGAGTTTGCATATAAATGCTAACTGGGTGTCCAAACCTAGGTTACACAGTTACCATCACTTGGCTTTTCTGTTAGTAGCATCTATACTGGCTGCTAACCATCTTTCTTTGAATATAATTTTTAAAAAATTACATCAAACTGGACTTTATCCTACTATCTTTCCTCATTATTTCTCTCTTTGCTTTTTTCAATTTTCAAAACGTATATAATATTGTCTTTTTTCCTTGTGCACATTCATTCTTTTCCTAATCTTGTTTTCACTGATCTTGCTTTCACTTTTTTTCATACTGATGACTGCAGTTCCTCATTTCCTTTCTCAACCCATGTTGAGATTGTGTGTATTTCATAAATGAGAGAGCGCTATTCTTGCAGATATGCAGAATAAAGTGATAGGGAGAGATGGGAGAACACTGCATTGTTTTACTTTGGGCTGCAGGTGGGTAAGTCATACTTTTTCAGTGGCCTGTTCTGTGAAAAGATCCTTGAAGTAAATTTGGGAAAGCTCTGTCTCGACATTGTTTCCCAGATGTGCTAATTTACTGTATGACAGAGACTTTTGTGTGTGGAGATAATACAAATGCTGCCTAGCCTTCAGTCTGAAGTGGTGCAGTCCCATGTTTCTGACCATATTCTGAGAAACTTGCCAAATTACATAGTAGCTATGAATGGATAAAATTTTACAGACTTATTTTCAAGGTTGTCCTTGAGGCTAGTTTCATGTTTAACAGCGTTACAGGCTCTATATGAAACACTGTTGTGAGAAGGGGAACATCGGTTTGAGAGAAATCAGTCTGAAATAAACATATTTCTATCCATACTATGTATTGGTGCCAAGTGTCAGATACAGGTCCATTATGTGCCGCAGACAAATTTGAATAAATGTGATGTATTAATCTTAGATGCAGTTAAGCAATAAAGGTGTTTGTAAAGAGAGAGGCTGGGCAATCCTCGTTAGAGCCAGGCAATCACAGTTCAGGAGATGCTGTGAAGGGAGGCCTGCAAGGAGGAGAAGCTGGTCTGCTAAAGAGTGAAATAGGAAGAGAATGAAATAGAATTAGGGCAGTCAGAGACAGGGTGAAAATCTGAATAGGGTTTTGGGAGCAATGAATGAGGAAAAGAGTTCAGGGATTTCTTGTTTAACTTTCTTTTTATACCATCTTATTTCATTTTCTACAACTGTGTCTGCTGGTTCAATGGGAGCTGGTCATGCTTACCACATCCATTTGTCTATAATAGCAATCCCATTGAGGCCCGAGTACCAGATCCAGAGAGGGTTTCTTGAGAATAAAAAGAGCTGGAACTGTGAGGCCAGCTTGAAGAGGGGTTCTCTTAGCATTTTATTTCCTGTTTGAGATCAATAGACAATTGGGACAGGTGGTTCTGTTGCAGTGGAATATCTCTTCTTATTCAAGAATGGAGCATTGGTGGAAAGAGAGATTTAGGATAATATTTACCAGCCTACCAACAGAGTTAATTTTTTGAACTCTTGTATATACTGATACCGTAATACCATGTGGAATAGCTGATGCTGCATGTCATTATTATGAAGGAGAGGGAGTTTAAAGGTTACTTTGTTTGCATGGATTACCAGTTTGGTTTATAGGGAACATTTCAGTGGGAGTCCCAGCAGATGAATACATTTTAACTGATGCATAATTTCAAATTATTAATTTTTTAAAATGTCTGGAACTCCTTTGCTCAGATTTGAAGCTGGAATATTTGGTATCCCAGCAGCGCTCAGTCACTAGGAATGGATAGGTTCAAACTAGTGTCAAAGTTTAGGAATTCTGTATGGTTAATAGATGACTCTGATTGTGTGCATACTCTTAATAGTTTATGCATACTCTGATAGTTTGCCATTTTAAAAGATATTTAGTTCCCATGAGTAATATTGCTCTGCAGAGTAGGCGTAGAGTTTAGAAGGAAGAGATCTAAATCTAGATTTTGTGTAGAGCTTTGGTAAAATGGTAGTATGGACTTTATTTTTCTGTGCTGAGTACTTAAACCATTATTACTATATTTACTGCATGTATCATTTCCTAATGTATAACTTTTCTCTTTCTTTTGAAACTAATGCATCCATCCGTGACTGTAACTATCCATGTTGGTTGCCAACTTTGGAAGCCTGGATGTTGTTGGTCTTCACCTCCCTTAAGTCCCAGCTGCTCTGGCCAATGATCAATGATTCTGGGAGCTATAGTCCTGCAATGGAACCCAAGGTTGGGAACCAAATAGTACCATAACCTGTAGTTGTTATAAAGTGTGAAATCTGCATTAATACTTGTTTATGTAGGTGTGCTGTCAGTCTTCCAATAAATTTGGTATAAAGTGTTGAGCTGTGGAAGTGACAGGAGATAAGGGATAGGACAGGATGAGAAAAGTGCTTAACGGCAGTGACCTCTAATTCAAAAGTCTGGTCTGTGAGAGTTTGAGATGTACATCAGGTGCTGATGGGGAATGTGTACCCCTTCAGGGACAATTGAACTCCAATCCCCATGAGCCCCAGCAAGGCAGGCCAGTAATGACGCATGATGGGAGTAATAGGAAGGCCATACCCGGGAGCCTGAAATTTGCATACCTGTTGTACATGTTCCCAAGTTTATCTGCTTTCAGAATAAAAGCTGAGAGTACCAGAAAGCTGTCCTGTTCCAAATATCAGATTTTTTAACTGCACAGCAGTCCAGTGGTTGCATGAAAAATGGATGCAATTTCAGTTGAAGTTAGTAGATTACAACATGTAATTATCTTCCTGAATTGTAGCATACTTCTCATGTCAGAAACAAAGGTTGTAATTCTGCCACTGCTTATGGCAGTGTTGCAACATAAAACCTATTATGGTGAAATGTTTTGGAAGTGTGTATCACAAAAATGACACCACCCGTGTGCCTTGTTCCCAGATGTTTGTTGGAGAGAGCATGCCACTGGAAACTTTTGTGTACGCCACATTTTTTGAATTCTTGTTGGCATGAGCTGTTTATGTGCTTTTGCGTAGTGCTGAAAAAATGATTGAAATTTTGAGGAGCCTATCTCATCATGGGATTTATGCCAGGCATGCTGCTGTCCCGTGCAGTGCTGGTCATTCCTTTCTAATATGAGTGAACACTAGATTCTGACCAGCTTAAAAGATAACATTCTGCTTTGCTGTGGAGAAGTACATTAGAAATACACTAGAACACAACATGAGAAGACCTCCCTAATGGGATCTGCAAAAGTACACTAATTGTTTGGATTCAGAAAGTTCTATTTGTGGCTGCTCAGATTCACTATCTAGATGACAACAACAAATTATGTACCTTCAAATCCACTTTGGCTTATGGCTGCTCTTATCATAGGGTTTTCTTTACAACATTTATTGAGAGGAAGTTTGCCATTGCTTTCCTCTGAGGCTGAGTGTGACTTGCCCAATGTCACTCAGTGTGTCAACTTGGCTGAGTGAGGATTTGAACCCTGATCTCTTGGATTTCTAGTCCCATGCTCAGTCCACCATGCTTGCTTTAGCTAGATAATACACTTTATTAAAAAGAGTGCAAAGTAGGCTGCAGTGAAAAATGTATAGTCTTGCAGCTTTCTCGCTTCAGACTAGCTTAGTTTTCCATATCAGAATAATTTTTTTATTGTTATAGGTATTGGAATATTTCTGATTGATTTCTCTATTCCCCTGGATAAGGTAGATTTCAAATGTAGTTTTTTCACCCTTCTTTATTTGACAAGCCACACAGTTTCCTTAGAGTAGATATGATCTATACTGTTTTAATTCCCAAAATATTGTCTTTTGTGAAAAACAAAATTGCCCCACCATCATTCCTATTTGTAATGTAGGTATTACTAACTTGCATTTTAGAAGTTAGGGAGAGAATTCTTCAGCCTAATCTGTGGACTGCAACTCCCACAATCCCCTGTCCAGTATTAGCCAGGTTGGGTGGGGATGATGAGAACTGTGTTCTTGTACCATCTGGATGGCACCATGTTGAGGAAGTTTGCTCTGAACTTTGTAATGAAGGATGTAGAAGTTGTGGAAGGAATAGCTGTGACCGTGATAGTTGTATAGCAGGTGGCAAAGGATATGAAGTCATATTTGTCTGCTGGTAAAACTTTCAAAATGTGAGCTGGCAACATACTGTTGGCCCACATACTTTTTGGGTGGCTAGTGCATGCTAATTACAACTGGGAATTTTATAGTTCATTGAAGGTATAGCTTTATTGTTAGGGATTTGAAAACATAATGGCAAGATGGTTCAAAGATTACAAACAAGAAAACACATGAATTCAAAACTTGTGTGTGGATTGTTTACACTGTGGTCATGTGCCCTGAGCTTTTGGAACAGAATGGGTTACCAAGTAAAATGAAAACATCATTAAAAGCATACTGTGCATTGGCTAATATTAATAAAATTTACAGAGCTGATGTTGATAGGTAAAAGAAGCCTTAGAAAAATGCAGGTTAATGAAGGACTATATATTTAACATGGTTTACTGGACTTTAGAAAAACCCTTGTAAAGCGTTAAGAAATGACCACTCATGAAAGATTAGCAACATTACATTAGAACTTTAGTTGACATAGCTTCTGGCCAGTTTATTTTATGAGAATGATTCCCAAAATACTTGCCTAAATGGCAGGATTTTTCTGTGAAAACAAAAATGCTTCATGGATGTCACAGATCCTTTGTCTTCATACAAGAGAGATCCGCATTCTCTTTATCATTGCAACTCTGTCTTTCAGTTCTCCCATTTTTCCCCCTGCATCCTTCAGAATTTCAACAACAGGTGACCCAAGCTCCATGGGTGGGACCTACTGTCTTTTATAATACTGTTACTTGGTAAATTGGAAAACAAATTTCTGCCAGATTATCTGAATTGCAAAGGATATCTCTTTCTTTAGTCTCAATGCAAATTAAATTGTCTAGTCTAAGTAGATGAATTTGCACTTTTGTAGCCTCAACTTGATAATGCAAGTTGAACAACAGGCTAAGAAACACAAGTCAAGTGCTTGGTAGCAGAAGGATGAAAAGATGGTTGAAACAGATTGACTAAATTAAAATGAGATGGATGAGGTAGGGGGAAAAAAAAATTAGAAGACCAGCAATTCCAGGCTGTAAGTCAGAGAGATAGGCTATATGAATATTCAGTTTTATATACTAGCTGGTCTAAAATACCCTAACAGTTCTTCCTATCCAATCAATGCAGAAAGAGTTTATGAGGCCTGATTAGTTGCTGACAGATCTACAAAAAGGAAATCAAATACATTCTATATGCTGGGACTGGGGGAGCAGTGTCATGAGCAACATTATGCCTAGTTGAGACAAAACACTTTTTACTTGTTGCGTGCACTTCTGTCACTTTTCATGCTGGGGGAACAGCAGGTATATATGCATCTTGAAAAGCATTAGAAAGTAATAGTGGCATTTGTGAGGAAAATCAGATAGGAGATGATCTCGTTTCTCATTTCCTCCATCTGCGCTTCCTCCTTGGAAATGCTCCTTCTATATTCACATTTGAGTGTGAGGAGAATCCACAGGTTGTTGTGGGTTTTCCAGGCTCAGATCCGGCCACGGCCACAAATGCAGGCGAAATGTCAGGAGAAAATACTAATAGAACATGGTCTCAAAGCCCGGAAAACCCACAACAACCTATTTCCTTCCTTCCTTCCTCCCTTTCCCTTTCCCTTTCCCTTTCCCTTTCCCTTTCCCTTTCCCTTTCCTTTCATTCTCTTTTTCCCATATCTACATTTTCATATTTTCTCTCCCAACCCTATTTTCCTTTGGTCTCTATTTTTGTTTTGATTAGGTCTCTCTATACTTCTTTGCTCAGTTGTTGGCAATCATGTGCAATTAGGGCCCTTTCCACACGGGGGGGGGCGTGAAACGCGGCGGAACGGGGCGGCGCACACAGGAACGGAGCTTACCTTAATCTGGGTGGCTCCGTCCCCGCGGGGAGCAGCGTGCGTTCGCCACTCTACACGCCGCTGGCATTCAGCGGCGCCCAAAATGGCGTCCACCGGTGCTCCGCCAATCAGGCAGCGCGCCAGCCAGAAGCCCGCCCCTGGGCAGCTCTGCAGGGGCACGCAAACGACAGGCTAGTGCGATCTTGTTTTAAAAAGACCACTTGAAAGGTGGTCTTTATAAAACACACGGCGCCACCCGTGCGACCGCGCGAGGGCGCTTTGAGTTGTAGAACTTCACCTTTTCAAGCCGCCCTAGCGCACCCCGCAGTGTAGATGACCTCCTGGTGAGGTCGTCCCAGCGCGGGCTATATCCCCGTGTGGAAATGGCCCAGGACTACGATCACATGAAGGTTTCACTCATTCAGCAATTCACTCATTCAGTGGGACCTTTAGAAGGGTCAGGAACATTGGCTCTCAGATTGTGTCAGTTTTTTCATCCAACTACAGTGTTCACTTCTGAATCTAGAGAGAGAACGAACAATGTACATGGGGTGATGCTTTATCCTTGTACTCACTTGATGTGAGTGTTTGCAGATCTTAGAGATGAACAAAGGCTGCAACAATAAATATCTAGCCTCCAAAGTGCATTAAATAGGCAGGGAAGGGCGTGTAGCTTATAGTTTGCCCAGCCAAAAGTAATTAGATAGAGATCTAATTACTTAATACATGGTCAGCTATTTTTTTTTAATCGTTGGAAATCGTATTGAAAGAATGTTACAATTCTAAGCAAATTATTTTGGAATGCCTCTGTTAAAGGTCTTCTGCTTTGACTGATACTATACTGTGATGATTTGCTTGTTTTGAAATGTGTGCAAATATGATGAATCCATTCAGTATATATTTATTTTTACAGGTTATAATTTTAGCTCAGAATGTTAGTTCACGTGGCAGACTGTTGCTAACTGATGCTAAATCATTCATTTCTGTTCTCAGCTACAACACACTTGATTTAATGGATGTTTACTCATTATGGAGGTGGAAGAGATCAGTAGCTCTAAATGCCTCCTGTTTATAGTAGTAATGAAGGAAACAGCTAGGAAACTGGTGGGTGCACACTGAGGTTTTGGACTTGCATCTCAGAAGTTCAGAATGAAATTATAATTATGACATGTAATTGCAAATAAGTACATTTAGAATAGCTACGGTTAAACTTTGTGGTGGTTTTCCTTGTTTTGCATTCTCTCACTTCTGAATTCCATTGTTCATACTATTGCTTTTGGTAATCAGCTATAGATGAACATTGAATTATTATCTGGGAGGAGGATAGGGGATGGGGGCCTCTGTTTGCCAGGCCTTGTTAGTTTTTTACACAGTTGTAAACAGAGGCCCTGGCTTCTTTCATTAGGGCAAACAGTGTTCCAGACCCACACATGCACATGCTGTTCCTGCCAGCAGCAGCAATCACTCTTGCCTGCATGTGATGGGGTTTTCCATTTTTTTCCCTTCTCAAGAGGATGAATCATGCTGACTGAAGAATTTTGCATGTTGTAGTCCAGAAAATAACTTCTCCAGGTAGTGATATATATACATGTGAGAACAGAAGTAGATTCCCTTTGTTCTGCCTGAATCACTTTGAGCATTATTCCTAGTCATTTTGAAATCAAGTCGTTTGAAATCAAAGAGGTTGACCTTGTAGCTTTTCAGTCTTTAAGCAGAGGTTGGATGGCCATCTCTCAAGAGTACTTTAGCTGTATATTCCTGCATAGCACAGGCTAGATAGCTCTTATGTTCCTTTCAGCTCAGTGATTGTACCATTCTGTGATTCTAAAGACTTGGAGATAACTTCAATTTCTGTGTATTGCTTTTATGTTCTTTTGCTTTTCTTTCTTTCCTTCCTTCTTTAAAACGAGACAGTATCTTTCATCTGAAGCATGCTGACTCATAGGCCATCTTTGGATGGCGTTCCTTCTCTCATTTTTCTGAGATACTTGCACTTTTAAAGCCAAGGCCTTTTGAGATAAGCGGCTGTAGGAGTAGGAATCCTCGTACCTTCCCAAGCTCTGAGTTACACAAGCCTAACTGTTCATCTTTGTTGAAAGCCAGGAAGTTTCCTAGGGCTGTGCAATCTGTTCAGGAGCATGTATGTTAGGATGACATCCAGACTCAGATAACATCCAGAATAAGAACAGAAATGCAGAAGTCTGCAAAAATTTCTAAATGTTACATGGTATTGTGATCTACTTCACCTATAATACTAGTCAACTTCCTAACAATGATTGCAGTCAGTGTTTGGTCCATTGTCTTAACTACTGGGATTGTATTTCTTAAACATTCCACTTTTTTCCAGTTTATATGACAGCAAACGGTATATGCAAATGAAAAATATATATCTAGAAAAAAACAAGAGTATATTGGCACGTTCTGTGTGGTTATGTATTTTGTCTGCATACGTACTAAAAAAGGGATAGGTTTTTTTTATTCCTAGAATTAATAAGGATAACAACAACATTATTCTCCTAAGACTGAGAAAAGAAGGAAGTTACTTTTGTGCCAGTGTCTTGGGAAATATATTGTAATTGAATGCCTGCAAGATTTTTGAAAATATGCTTGTTTAAAACTAAATTAAAAAGTAGATTCATAATCCGCTAAAATTTATTAAACATTGTCAGCTCTCATAATCAAAACCAATGAGATCGTTTTTATACAAGCCAGTAGATTTTCCTGAGCGCTTATAAAAGATGGTAATACTTTGTAAAGTGGAGTAAGACCCCATTATAGGTGGGTAGACTCAATCAAGGAAGCCAAAACCCAGAGTTTTCAGGACCTGAGCAGGGCTGTTGCTGACAGGGTGTCTTGGAGATCTCTTGTTCATAGGGTCCCATAAGTCCATGACTTGATGGCAATTAACAATAAGGTTGCCCTGAAGTTCAGATTAAGGTGGAACTACATTCTGTTACTTAGAAAGACGTGGGCAGTGGTTGTTGGCTATCTCGGGATGAGCAAGATGATCCAGACAGGAATTATGGTATATGCCTTCTGCTCCCTTTTCAAAGATAATGGTAAATCATAGAGAATTAAGATCAAAAAAGAGTAGACCCACTGAAATGAATAGGACTTGTTAGTCATGACAAGAGTCTCTCTCATTCCTTTCCCTGAGTTTGATCTAGTTGACACTGAAGTTAGGTTTCACCCAGTATGCAGAAATAGTCTTCATTCTTATTGGTCTTTAGCTTCTATAGGGAGGGGAGAGCAACATTATTTTGCAAAAGCAGCCTATAAGGTAGAAAATTCTGAAGTTCAAATGTCATGTAGCCATGAGATTTCCTGCTGCTTGCTGTGAATGTCTGTAACCATTATGCGTTAAAAAAAAACAAAAACCAAGAATTTTTCTATTTAATCATTTTCTTTCGCCGAAACCAGGCAGTAAAAGGTTAGGATAAAATAGTTCTGTTTTTTTGCCAACACGTCATGGCTTCTTGATTTTTGTGTATATCTCTGTTTCTTTCCACTGGATCTTTAGTTTGTTGAGTAAGCATACAGGAGCAAACTAGCATTCTTTATTTTTCAAATGCTTAACTTGGCAACCTGAGCAGGGCTGTTATCTGACCCCTTATGCAGTTTTAACAGTTTTAGAAATCAAAGACCAAGTCACACTGAATCCATTTTAAGTTAAAATGCTTTAGAAGTTGAAAAGATCCCCCTAGAAGAAAAGGATGCTACTGGAAGCATATGTTATAAATATATTACAGGCCATCTCTCCTGTATGCAGTCTTTGGCAGGTCAAGATCAGAACTTTTTTGAAGATCAAAATTCAGAATTTTGGGGAGGTGTTAAATGATGTCTTTACACAGCCATAAGAAAACTGTGAAATGTCAATGAATTCTTTATTCAAAATGTTTAGAAGCTTTTCTATTAAAATATCAGTTGTATCTTGCAATGATAAAGCAGTAACATATAATGGAACAATAGACTAATACTGGGAGATTAATAAAAATTTAGCATGCAGCATAAAAATACATCATTGAATACTAACATTAGGATGGTCCTTGCCATCATATTTCCAGTTTTTGTGTGTGGCTGTGAAAGCTATGCAGTGAAGAAAGCATCTAGAAAGAAAATCAGTACATATGAAATATGGTGCTGGAGGAGAATGGATACTGTGGATGGCTAAAAAAACAAATTAATGGGTCTTAGAGCCAGTCAGTCCTGAAATCTCCACAGAGGCCAAGGCTGTTGTACTTTGGCCATATCATGAGAAGGCATGTCTCACTTGAAAAGACAATAATGCTTGGTAGGATAGAAGGCAGTAGGAAAAGAGGAAGACAGCATTACAGATAGATACAACCAAGGAAGACGCATCTTTGAATCTGTAAGACTTGAACAAGGGCAGATGAGGATAAAGTGACTGGAGAACTCTCATGCATAGGGTCGCCATAGGTCAAAGCTGACTTGATGGAAGTTAACAAGAACAAGTACGAAGAGCCACTTAAAGGCTTTGGAGAATATAAAAGTTGACCCATCATTAGCATGATGGAAGTACAGGTATATTTCTGTACTTTTTGGAGGATATTACTTAGATGATGTGGAATGCCTCTTCTTGTACTTTGGAATGCCTCTTTTTGTACTTTTAATAGGAGGGACTCCTAAGTTTATGTGAGAGAAAGAAATCCTTTTTAAGTGCCATAGTCCCATGCCACAGCACCTTAAAATGTGCATAGTAATGCATTGGATGCCAATGCATGTTTTATACTCAGAATTGCATACTCTGTTCGGCAGTTGAGCCTCTGTTTTCTGAACCAGTTGAGGGGTGGTCTTTCACGGCAGTAGCCATGTACATAATATGTTTCACAACTCCAATCCCTGTATCCATAGAGCACATGTAACTTCAGGCACCAGTGTTCAGCATAAACAGAAGCATCAGGCCTTTTTTTCTTGGTAATGCCTAATTTTAAATAATTTCAAGCTGTTGTACCTTGCTTTGGGGGCCCTGGTAGGTTGAGAAGTGGTTGACAAATACCTTAATTAAAAATTGTGGAGAACATTGATTAACGGTGTTACTAGGGTCAGGAAACCAGCGTGGAAAATCTTTCCATGCTAGCTGTCCTACAGTTACCATATTTGAGAAATTATTCTAGTTGCTTCAAACAAGAATATTTCGATGGTATGCTGCTGAGGCATGACGCTTGTAGGTCCAGTATCTCTAACTCACAGCAGGCCTTGGAATATAGGTCCCTGTAATTCACTGTTGTAGTCACCATTGTTGATGTTCAGCTATAACACACAGTACCTCTATCTAAACTCATCTTAGATGTTCTCCTGTTTGCTTATATCTGTAGCTGCTCTTCTGTAAAGTTCCTATCTTACCTCATTAAGTGAGGCTATATACATAGCCTGCCCCTGCAGGCTATGTATATTTTTTCCATTGCATTTTCTTTTCATGGATCACTTAGGTGGTATCATTGTAATCCTCCTACCAGTTTTATACTCCTGAAATGCATTCATGACAGATTCATTTGCTGATGTGAACTAGAAGTTATATTAAACTTGGCCCAGGATTAGTAGTTGAGTGATATCCTTTATTTTAACCAATACTCAAATTTTTTTACTAAGCAGGACTGATATAAAGAGAAAAAAATTAGCTTGGGTTGCATGCAGGTGTGAAGGTGTTTGGGAGAAGAAGAAAGATTCATCCTGAAGGCAAGAAATTTAAAATAAGCACACTAAATTTTGCCTACTTTGCCCTTTCATGATTTTATGTTGACCAACTTTTTTTAGAAAAATACAGTGCTTAATTCTAAATGTTTATTAAATAACTTTTGGTTCAGTGAACATAGTGATGTAAATTCATGGAGGGGTATGATATCTTAACAGGAGTCTTTGATGTACTTGAGATGAACGATAGGAAGAGGAAATACGGTGAGAATAGGGGTTCTTTGGGATCCTTGAATAAGTGTTTAACCTGGTCCTCATCCAGTACACATGATAGCAGTCTCATTCAATATATGCAGTCTTTATGAGTTGTGAAAGTATGTTGCTATTATAACTCAGAAACCACATATTCCTACATTTTTGAAATTGTCTCTTGCCCAAAGCATGCCCCTCTTTTTCTGTTTTTAATAACAAAAAATGCTAGCCTGCCAGGAAAGTCCCACAAACCTTTTGGCTAACTGGAAACCTTTTGGTTGCTAGTAACACTGGCTTCCATTGTTCCTAGTATGGTATTCTGCTCCCTCTTTCTGCCTTTGCAGGTGGTTTTTAAGAGAACATTGTACATAAAGAGGCACAAATTTTTCTGTCTCTGTAAGTACAAGTCTCAATTTAACTACAGAAGTACATTTCTCTCTGTTTGAGATGAGGGCCTGGGCCAGCAGCTCACGCTTCAAAATGTTGCTTGTATTCTCTAATACTGCTTTGGATTTGTTCCAGCAAGGGTCACAAGATGTTGACAAATATAACTAGAGGAAGATAAGGGCTTCAAGCTTGATCTACAGTTTAGCCTCATTTCTCCTCCCTTCCCGAGTAATGAGGTTGAAGCCTTGTCTGGGCCCCATTGGTAAGATGTACTGCCTCTGCTCTTGCATATCTGACCATGTGAATCATAGCTACTTGTCAAGAATGCAGAGTGAGTTATTGCATGACCTGTGAATGACCTAAGATGGTCTAGGAAGGGTGTGGTGGGTGAAACATCCTGGAATTTTTTTTGTTGTCAATTTATACTGGTGTATTTTGAGTGTCCACATTGTATAAATAGGACTGTTTTTAGACAGTGTCTGAGATCTGGGGAATTTATCTTTGTTAGAAACTTTATCACAAAGTGAAAAACTCTTGCATGCAAGTTTTCTTTGTTTAAAAAAACTGTAAAGATTTCAACTGAATACTTTTCTTCTCTTCCTTCCCTTAAAAAAACACTTATCTTTTCAATATTTATTTCTGCTGAGGTCATACTCTATTTGTTTTTCAGATGAGACCCTTTTTCCTCTACCTGTTGCATCTGAACCTCTGATGCACTCTTCTGCAGGCAAGTTATTTCAGCTAGCCTTTTGCATTAGAGTATGCCCCATGTCCTGCGTGTATTCCTTCTCACTAATAGATTGTAGATTTATTTACTAAAATTTGGCATGGGTCCAAGAATATGGAGTCTTCTAAAATTAGATAACATTGGCTTAAAAAAATCAGCTTGAAATTCAGACTCAGGCAGTGTCCATTTTAAATGTAAACCACAGCTGTCTGTGAATTCTTGGACCCTTCTCTCTAGGAAATACTGTAGCTAGTATTAACAGCTTAACTGTTTTCAGTGTAGTTGCTTCTGCCGATGTAGAGTTGGCTTTAATCCATTACAATTAATGAAGTGCTAGTGTTAATGCATTCTACTGTAATTACAGTTACTTTTATCTTTTATCCTATTAGGTACGCCACAGTGGACCCCAGCACTGACGTAAAACTGACAGTCTCTTGACCATAGTTAAGAGGCTGGGGTACAGGCTTCCTCCCAGTATGAATTTGCCATTAATCAAGGTTCACTGTTACTTGTTCATTGGCACTAACTATGATTAATGGAACTTTTACTGTAATCACCATCTAAAGTTGATTTGCAAACACTGGTTAAGAGAAACACCATTAAACACAGTTAGTGCAGGTGCACTAGGTTATGGAGGCAGAATATGTGACCTTCCCCATAGCTTTCTTGTAGACTCTTAACTATGGTGAAGAGGTAATTGCTTTTATATCTTCACTGGACAACTTCTTTAAAATAATAATAATTTAAAAAAAGTGGGAATAGGAGAATGAGAACCACCACTCAGGTTTTGTAAAACAAGTGCACTTGGCACTGTTCTGAACTCTTATGTTTCTTATTGGATCGCATGCTTGCTCCTTCATTAACATTTACCCTCTTTTGCTAACTTAATATTGCACCCTCTTCCTACTAACTTTTCAAGCAGTAAGAGTTGACTTAGCTACTGTTTTGGAACCTGTCATTAAATTCTTGCCTTAACTTTCAGACTACTTACACTCTTGCTAACTTTCCTTTCTGTCCATGGCCACAGACAAAGATATGGAATTGCAGGAGCAGCTGGGACGTGCACACTCACCTGGCCAAGAAGATTTTACTGCTGTCCCGCTTGAGGCTACTGCTTCTCTTCCCTCTCTCTCTCCTCTCTCAGCCAATCCTTTTAAAGAGTATGCAGCCCATGATACAGTATCCGATGGATTCTCTGCAAAAAGCAGTTATGGTCAAATTGAAAGGGAAGCATTTAAATCAAGTACAAAAAATGCACAAAACCCATTCCTTGCAGATGATGGTGGAGAGATTCCAGAACTTAAACATTCAGATGCGATGCCTTCATATGCTGGGGCAGAACCGTTCTTTTTATCTCAGATGAAGGAGCCAGTGGACACTCAAGGGAAGTCTGAAATGGAAAAGGTCCCTGCCTACCAACAGGACTCTTCTCCAGACTCACCTGTTGAATTATTTGTGAAGCAGAGTAAAGAAACATCTCTTGGTGAAAAGAAGCATGATATTGATGATTATGGCAAAAATGTGGCATTCACAGACCTTTCTCCTAAGGATGAATATGCAGATTTCAAGCCATTTGAACCATCATGGGCTAGTAATGAAACTAGCAGTTTGAAAGATGTTCCTAGCAACCTGGTAGATGGCAGATTAGAAAGTGACATAGATAAGGATGAGATGGAGAAGGCTAAGACTCAGTCTGCACAGAAATACTTTGAAAAAGAGAATGAAAGCAGCAATGAAGATATTTCTTTCCCTAGCACTCCAGATGCCTCAAAAGAGTCTTTGCAGTCTTATATTACTTGTGCCAAGTTAGAATCAGTTGGGACAAGTGAGGACATCACAGCCAAGTCTCTTCCTCTTGTAGAAGAACAGGCTTCTGGAAATAAAACAGATGAGAAGAAGATAGCAGAAATGAAGGCCCATTTTGGCACAGAACCAAGTGGTATCCATGCTGAGTTGTCAATTAGCCAGGTGCAGAAAGATGATTCTGAGAGAGGGGAAGACATGTTGAAGAAGCCTGCTGATGCTGTGGCAAACATGCCTGAAGGTCTTACTCCAGATTTAGTGCAAGAAGCGTATGAGAGTGAACTTCATGAGGCAATTAGCCCCAAGCTTGCATATGAAACAAAGATAGATTTGGTTCAGACATCTGAGCCACCACAAGAGCCTTTGAATGTTAGTGTGCAGCTCTGTCCCTCATTTGAAGCAGGAGCTGAAGCTTCTCCATCCCCAGTCTTGCCAGATATTGTTATGGAAGCACCACTGAATGCAAGCACAACTGGGTTAGTTGGCCCTGCCGTTCAGGCTGAAACCTCTCCAGTGGAATCTCTTATTACTGCTGGTGACTATGAGAATGACTATGATAGTGCAATACAGAAGTCTGAGAAGCCTCCATCTTACCAGGAGGCAATGAATGTACCAGCAGCCCGGGCACCAGAAACTAAGATTGAAGCTGATGAAAAGAAGACTGACTCTAAGAAGGGTGCACCTCCAGAAGATTTAGAAAGTTCATATATATCCATTGCCTGTGACTTAGTTAAAGAAACAAAGGTCTCCAATGAATCTGTTTCCTCAAGTCCTGCAGACTACTCCACAACAGTGATTCCAGAGCTTGTTTCACAACCTGTCCCTGAATATACTGAGCATGCTGAGAAGACTTCTCTACCATCTTCAAAAAGTGATTTGTTTCCTACTGAGCCAGAACTTGATCTTTCTCAGAAAGAGAAGGAAGTGGAAAAACCACTTAAAGTCGCTGCTGAGATTGTACCAAAGGGAGGTCAGGAGGAGAAACATGAGGAGATTGTACCTTCCCTTAGCAAGCCCTATTTGGAATCCTTCCAGCCTCCTCTGGAGCCTTCCAGAAATGCAGCCGCCTCTTGGTCTCCAGAAACAGATGGTGTAGACTTGGCTAAGAAGGAAAAGACATCCCAGCTGCACATGGAAGAACTCAAAACTTATACAGATGATTTCCCTGTCTCTCAGGAGCCCAAAGGCAGAGACAGAGTTGTGTTGACTGCAGAATCTTCTCCAGAAACCAACGATTTCCCCACAGTTCCTTATCAAGCTGCTAAGTTGGTGATCGAAGCTACAGAAGAAGATGCAGTAATAGATAATGAAACCAGAGGGCCTTGTGATGCAGTCATAACTGAGGTGAGGCAGCCTCCTTACCAAGAAGTAGCCCAGGACCTGTCTTTAAAGAATGTACATGTCAAAACTGAAGAGTGCGACCTTGCCTTGGAAGCCACCCCTAAGAAACTAGACACAGAAGTGCCTGAACAAACCAAGCCCCCAGCTGAGGTTGCTCCTTCGTCTGCAGACAAAAAGGTAGTCAGTGTAGGAAAGGAAGCTGAGAGAGGAGTTACTTCTGTTAAAGAAAAGGAAAAATCCCCTCCCTTGTTTTCATCAAAGCTGAGTAAACTTTCAGGTAATCTGCTTTCACTTCCTTTGCATTTCACTGATCACTGTGTTTCTTCAGCATGCCATGGCTTGTATGTGTGTGTCTCTAAAAGTATGTGTGTGCTGATATGTACCTATACAAGGCTGGTGGCTTCTGCTGAGAAAGTACCCACTTAAATTCCTTTTTGCCTGCCATCTAAACCTTCTTTCCAATTTAAATAACTGCTTGAGATGAGTTTTTTTTTGTTTAACCATGAGCATAGAAAAATGTGAAAATGCTTGCTTCAGAACAATTGTCTCTTGAGGGGGGTCTTTCTTAAGTACAGTTGTCCCTCCACATTCAGTAGGGTTGGGGCACAGTACTCCTGCAAACATAGAAAAAACACAAATATCAAAATGTGTATATGTGTCTGCGAGAAGGGAGCCAAGGCATGGTGGGGAGAGCAGGCACCCAGGGTCCAAACCAGGTCAGGGAAAGGGGAAGGAAACCTGTCTCATTCCTTGGGTGTGAGTGGGGCATTGGGAGAGGGTCTGTGTTGCTGAGCCAGGCAGCAGGTTGGAGAAACATGCAAATAATCAAATTTGTGAAAGTGAAACCTGCAAATGTGGAGGGCCAACTGTAGTTGTAAAAGTCGTTGAAACATGCACATTGAGGCCAGCACCACGCTCAGAGATGCCAATATCCTTTTGTTCTGCTTGTGAATAATGGTTGTTGTGGCCACAGTCCAATGCAGAGTTAAATATGTCATTGATTTTTTGGGATCATGGCAGGTAGGTCTCTGGAAACTTCATCTTGCTGCCTAGTGGCAATGAAGAAGTCAAGCTCCTTGGTAGGAATTATTTGTGGGGAGGAATGTTGAAAATGACCGATAATGTACATTCTTTAACTTACAGCCTTTTCTTCCAATATGGGACCCAAGATGGCTCATGTAGCTTTTACGAAAATCTATCAGGTGGCATGCTGTATACAGTTTTGATTGCGCTGATTCAAAGAGAGCCAGAAAAATGGGGAAAGAGGGTGACCAAACTGATCAGAAGGTTGAAGTACCTTTCCTTTGATGTTAAGCTGGAGTGTGTGGGTTTTCCCCCCTTTAGTTTAAGGCCTTTTAGGGGAGAGTGTATATGGGGTGGCGAGGATGAACACGTTTTCTCACCTTCTTTGCCTCTTAATATTAGATTGCCTAACTGCTAACCCAAATAAGTTGCTACCACAAGAGACGCTGCTGATAGGTTTAAAGAGATGTGTGTGTGTTTAACTAGTTCATGGAAAATGTCTTTTTCATTGGCTGTTGGTTTTACGCAATATAAAATGGACTCTTCCACTTTGAATTTGCTAAGGAGCAAACAGGTGAAAGAACACTGTCCTTTGCATGGGTTCTGCCCTTTGCAGAAGCTTCTCTCTCCCATAGCTGGAAACGGGATGCTGTGGACAGCGTGGCCTACTCCAACTCATGGTAGTTATTAGTTGAACTTAAGTCAATCAACTTGTGGTCTGTATGCCAAGCTGATTTCCTAATGTGGAATTGGACAATAAAGTATAAACATGTTCGTGATAATATCCTTTCCTGTCAATAGAAGCACAACTTGTACTAAAGAGTTCTCTGGTGAGTCTGGATGTTTCCTTTAGCTTTTTTTTTTTTTAAGGAATCTTGGCTGTCACTAAATACTGGCAAATGCAAGTGAGTGTTCATAATAAGTAGCTTTACAGAACCAGCATAGTATAGTGGTTTGAGTCTTGGACTAAGCTTATAGGTGACCAGAGTTTGAATCTTTGCTCAACCAGTTGACACCACTAGGTAACCTTGGGTAAGTCACATTCTCTCAACCTCAGGGGAAGGCAATGATAACCCCTCAAACAAATCTTGGTCAGCCATTGAAACCCACTAGGTTACCTTGAGCAAGTCACAGTCTCTCAGCCTCAGAGGAAGGCAAAGGCAAACTTCCTCTGAACAAATCTTGCTAAGAAGACCCTGTGATAGGTTCACCATGGGTCACCATATATTTGAAATGACTTGAAGGCACACAATAACAACAATAACTATAAAAGCCTTGCAAGTGTAGGGTTCCATCATTATAATTCCACTGGTCATATCAGCTTCACTGAACTCTGATGGACCTCCTTGATCTTGTTTCATATCTTTCAGCCTCACTGCCCTCTTAAGGTAGCTTTGCACCTTTGTCACAATCCTTGTTTTCTTCTGGTATGTTGCGTGCCGAGGCTTTTGTGTGTATTCCCAAGTATGAGTTTTAGGTATGCATGTTGAAGCGGCACAAGGAAAATGACTGCATCTGTCGTGATAGTGGGAATACATCAAAGGAAATCAGTCATTCGTGGGTGGTGGCTATAAAATTGTGTCTGTCCAGCACAGCTTAATGCTACTTGATCAGATGAAAATGTCACCTGTATCAACAAACTAAGATGGCTTACATATCCAGTAAGGTGAGAAGACCGGGCCCTCTTGATAGTTCTAGGTAAAGGTGTAGAATTGTTGACTCTTCTGTTAACTTTCTTCCTAGAATTTTGCTGCTAGAAGTATTGGCTCTGTTCTTGCTCAAATTGTGTGAATCATGATGCCCTTACTCAGCTTCCTCTCCTCGTTTACTATTCTGTTTGCATTCAACATGGAAAATAGCATCCTGCCTTACTTTTGCTACTACAACTGAGCCACTCTGATCTGGCTGAAGGTCTTCTGCTGCCTTAAAAAAATACTGTGCCCATAGCTACTCTTTGTACTTGGAGCTCTCCAAGAAAATAACCTGCACAGAACAGAATGATTTCTAATCTTGCAAGATCCTCCTCAAACCACCTCTTGTATGAGCCCTTTGGCTTAGCTTTTAGTCCTTTCCTAAGTGAAACTCAGCTTAAAAAGACAGGACTATACTCATATGCATTTGTTCAATTACCATTTATTTATTACAGTTGTTTATACCCTGCCTTCATCAGGTGTTGGTTGTGGCTTCCATGTTGGTTCAGTGGTGAATCTTCTCTGGGTTTTAGCATGGCGTTGAAAGAAGCTATCTGAGGTGCTGAACTGCATCACCCAAATAGATTTAGTGCACTTGATAGCTTCTTTGAAGTTGAGATTGTGTTCTGTACGCTCCCTGCATTTCAGGATGCAGTGCTGGTTTTTGAGTAACATTAAAATAACGTTTTTCAGAATGCGAGAAACAACATCTAACAATGATATTATTGTATGTCACCACAATCCTAGGATGTAAACTTTTGTTGATTTTGTTCTTGTAGACCAAAATGAATAATCAGTATTCTATCTTTTGTAAGAAAGTCCTCCAAAATTTGCAGTGTGCAGGTTAGGAGTTGCTCTGCACAAAAATCATACACATGGTTTCTTTTTGCACTGGAAACGGGACTTTTTGCACAGAAAATAAGTTCCCTATAATTTCCATATGTTTCATCATGGACTAATTTTGTGCAGAAAAAGTCCCAAACAATTGAGAATATTGTAGTGTCTGGATTTCCACCATAGGGCATCCTTATGGTCAAGACCCCCTTTTTTTTGGTCAGTAATTGGGAAACTGATGAATATTTTTTACATCTTTATAGGATACAAGTCACCAGAACTAACACCTGTGAGATAAGGGCAACCCCACTGTGGTTGGTGGTGGTTGGTGTTCTGGGAGTGAGGAAGTGAGGAAGTGACTTAACAGGGAGCAGGTTCTGAGCTCATCGTCTTTCTTGTTGTGCCCTTTCCCCTCACATTCCTCTCCCTTTGGGGTCTTTCCCTCCCCCGATGTCTTGATTTTTTTTAGACCGTACCTTCTTTAGAACAAGTCTTTGTTTCTTGCTTATGTTACTGTGTGAATGAAGTAAAGATCCCATTTGGAAGAAAGGCAGGATATAAATGCAGTAAATAAATGAATGAATAAAGATGCCAAAAATGCATATATTTTAATTGCAGAAATTTCCCTACACTTAAAAAACTGAAAAGCCAGACAGACACAAAGCATGCTTTGCTTCTTACTTATAACCACTATCTGTGACAGGTCATGGACACGAATCAGTAGCTCTTATCAGCAGTATAGCAACAATTTGTTTATAAATCTGCATTAGTTCATCAGTTGGATGCTCCAGTTAGCTAACAAGACAGTCCAGTAATCCATGTCCTGGTGTAAATTCCAACAAAGTGATTCTAACACCAGTGCAAGAACCATTCTTGCTGCCTCATCAGCTTTCCTTTCCAAGCTTGGACTTTGTTTTCACCAGTGATAAATACTGTCACTTAAGTGTTTGATTTAAATTTGATGTATCTAACAATATTTTTCCAACTGTGCATTATACGTTTTCAGACTGCATGTTTTTCCCCGCAGTTTTGTGTCCAGTTTCTCATTTAAAAAAAATAAAACTGAAGGATAAGCACATTTTACATGGAACTCTTCACAGATTTCCGGTTGAACTGTAAAGGAGTGGGAAAAGAGTCCCATTTTATGCTTTTATCATAACCTGGCCCTATCCCCTTAGATAACTGTAGCTTAGAGAGAAAACGTGAGTTAGAAGTTGATACTGAGGAACCTTGCCAAAGCAACAACTGCCAAAAAGCTTTCCCACCTCCAACAGTATGAAGAGAACAAACATTTTGGCAACTTTAGAGCCTTTTCATTCTGCAAGGTCTTTAGTCTGTAACAGAGACAGCGGGAGAAACCTTGTCTGAGCAGAACCCTTCCCTCTTAGCAGCAAGTCTTTGACCTCTTATTCTGCTTGCTGCATTGAATTGTTTGCCACATATCCATTGTGTGTGACTTTCCA
Source organism: Iguana delicatissima (assembly GCA_948472985.1). Lineage (NCBI taxonomy): Eukaryota > Metazoa > Chordata > Lepidosauria > Squamata > Iguanidae > Iguana > Iguana delicatissima. Next base: position 306,608 of record CAOKZL010001042.1, on the reverse strand, counting down.
CTGCAGAACACTGTGGCCCTTGTTGAAAGATTCTTGTGAATTATGCATAAGCTTCTGACTCAGCGGAAAACTACTTCCAACACAGAACGGAATCATTCTTTAGCCTCAATGTGGGGTACCTACTGAGATGTCCTTTTAATGCCTGATGTCTCTGTGCAAGTGCATCTTTTGAGGCTTACAAACAAAAGGGTTAAACTTCAGTGAATCAAGGTGTTTATCAAGGTGTTTTCTGATGCCGACAAACAGCATTGACTTGTATCACCAGCCAAAAAAACCCAGAAAGATAGTGTATTGTCAGTTTCCAGTCATTGTCATAAGAACTTGGGGCTAAATTGAAAAACTATAGTAGTTTCCTTCTTGAAGGTTTTGTGTTAATATCTCTCCACAGAGCCTCATCCCAATTGTATTACTGCAGTGCTAACACTTCTTTTTATGTTAAATATCATGTATGTTAGGATTTTTGGCTTGGCTATAATCTTCCTGAGTAAGGTTGTTATGATAGGACAGATAATGATTTATAACCAGATAAAGTAAGTTTTCCTTTAAAAAAAGCAATGGGGCAGAGGCATGAAAGAAACTCAAATATGTTGTACCTAAGAAGTGATTTTTTGTAAGAACTTTAATGCATTCAGTTTTCCATATCCACAGATTCTATATTCATGGATTCAACCAACTATGGCTTGAAAATATTACCAAAAAAAAAAAATCCAAAAAGCAAACTTTGATTTTACCACTTTATATAAGGGATGCCATTTTATTACACCACTGTACATAACAAACTTGAGCATCCACAAATTTTGATATCCACAGGGAGTCATGGAGCCAAACCCTAGTGGATACCGTGGGTCCACTGTACCTCATCCTATCATGTCAGTCCACATTTAGGGGAAGAAGGTGTGATAGCTGTATTTAGCAGTTTGACTGTCCATTTTGTGGCTGGTTAGTGCTTTGGATATTTCCTTTTTGTAAATAGCTATAAATCCTTCAAAAGCAACTGCTCTAAGGTTTTAGCTCATCGTCAAATAAACAGTCCTCAGTTTTTGAGGAGCGCTGGACAGTAGGTGAAGGGTAAGATGGGATGGAAACCCAGATCCAAACCAAACAACTTTCTTGGCAACTCTTAAATTTAAACAGAGATGGGAATGACAGGAAGGAAGAGTGCTTGTGTTGGACCTGGATTCTTATTCCAGCTTCTCCCGTTGGTCAATATGCCTTAGCTTCTAGGCAGAATTTAAAGTGTTGGTCTTGGCTTTTAAAGCCCTACATGGCTTGGGTCCAAACTGCATAAAAGATTGTATCTCCCTGCCAGACCTTACTTGAGTTTTAAGATCTTCAAGGTGGGCTTTCTCTTCATCCTGCTGCCATCACAAGTACATTTGGTGACGTGGAAGGGAGTCTTCTCAGTGACTGTTCCCAGGCTGTGAAACTCTCTTCTATGTTAGCTGCCTTCCTTCCCTCTTTTTGCCTGCACGTTACGACCTTTTTGTTTATTTGATTTTTGATCACCTAGCAGAACAGTGTTTGAAAGTGGTATGAAGTTTTTGTCTTGTATGTTTTTAAAGGGTAATGTGTTTTAAACTGTTTTTAACTATGTGCTTTTACTGAGAATTGATGTTTAATTTTTTTGAAAAAACCCTACTGCAATGTTACATTTTTAGCTAAACTTTCATTTTAAACTTTGTAAGCCATCTTGAGTCCTATGGTGGGAGAAAGGCAGGGTATAAATTAAATAAATAAATACCTCAAATTAGTACATTCCCAGTCTAGAGGTGCATGCTCTTGCCTACAGTTCCAACTTTTGTAATGAAAAAATGTTTTCTTTTTCTTCTTCTGGTAAGTATATTGCAAACAATGAGTTGAAATTTTTTGAGAGGTGTGGCACTGGGGCTGTCAGCGATGTGATGTCAAAACTAAAGGTATAGCTACACAATAGTTTGTTTTTCCTGGCTGTCTTATTGGAAGTTCTCACTTGATGGTAGCATTTAAACCTGTGTAGTATTCAGAAGAGACCCAGAGTGGTTTAATAGTTTGAACATTGGATTGTGATTTTGGAGAACTGAGTTCAAATCCTGGCTTGGCCATAGAAATGTACTGGGTGACCTTGGTCAAGTCACACTCTCTCAGTCTCTGAGAATGGCAAAGATAAACCTCCTTGGAACATATCTTGTCAAGAAAACCCCATGATACATTCACCTTAGGGTTGCATAAGTCAGAAGGCACACAACAGAGACATTTACAAAACTAATGTGAAAATAAATAATATTTACTTCATCTGTTTTACAAGACTGACGTGTGGTATTCTAGCACTGAGAGACCCACTGCTTATAAGAGCAGTAAGCATAACCAAATGGCAGGATCCAAGGAAACCTAGGCAAGTTAAACTGAATGGAACTGGGCAGATACTTGTTTCAGTGATGTTTAAGCACGTGTAACTCCTGCTGGTGAACAAATGATCGTATTTTTAGGAAAGGAGGGAAATGGAAACAAATGTCAGTTGGGGCTACGGTTCAGTGGTAAAACACACAGTTTGCAGACAGAAAAATTCAGGTCCTGTTCTTGGCATTTCTGGTTAAGTATGATCTGGTAGCACAGTGGTTCCTAAGCTGGGATCCGTGTAGCCCTCTTAAGGTGTCTGCGAAGCCCTCCTGCTGGACACTGGCAACAGGGATGTGGCAGAGGAGGGGGAGAGTTGCTGGTGCTGAAACTGTTCCCTCATTTGCAATTTTGCCCCGCTGCTGTGTCCCTGATGAAAGGGAAATAGCAGCAAGTGTGTCCAACCTATGTGGAGACCAGAGTACGAATCCCCACTCAATTTAAATATTTAAATCTTGAGTTAAATCTTGGGGGATCTCCAGCAACAAACTGTATTTGCAGGAGGTCACTGCTAAAGAAAAGGTTAAGAACCACTGTGATAGCAGATGATGAAACGTCTCCCATAGATTCTTTAAAGCAGTGGTTCTCAACCTGTGGGTCCCCAGATGTTTGTGGACTTCAGCTCCCAGAAGCCTCAGCCACTATGGTCAATGCTCAGGGCTTCTGGGAGCTGAAGTCCACGAACATCTGGGGACCCACAGGTTGAGAACCACTGCTTTAAAGTTACTGTTGCTCAGAGTTGGTAAGAGGAGTCCGAATTGACAAATAATCTGAACTGGTGTCAAGTGGCATTTTATTTTCCCAGCTGATGGAAAATGTGGCCAAATAATTGTAATGGGAAGGGGAGGAATTAAAATAATCCTACCCATGCTGGGTATTAGAAGCACACTTAAAACGAGAGCAGCAACAAATCTCTACCAGCCATTGCCCTTAAATGCAAACAAACAAAACACATGTTTCTTGGTATAAACACTTAAGAAATGGGGTGCTAAACAAGGGGGGAAAAACCAAGAAAATCCAACATGATTTTGGAATTTCTAATGGCAAGCAGGGCTACCCTGAAAATTTTTCTGTTGAATAGAGTTAGCTGTACTTTGAAAATGCATTGACCTTTTAATGCTTACTTTGATATGGAAGTAGAAATGCAAGGGTGTGTGGTCTAGAATTACACTCTATTGGCAACATTCTGGCATAACGCTAAAACATGTTGATGTTATAAGAATGAGCCTCAGGCTTGTCCATGCACCTTCTGCAAAACAGATGGAGACTGGAATGATTTGGCTTGTCTGATGGTCTCTTTGCCAGCCCTGCTGCTCAGGATCTCTTAATGGGATATGAAAGATTGCTTCTTTACTTGCAAATTCCCTATCATGGTATGTTGATGTGTGTTTGAGGATCTCCAGGTCTTTCCTGTAGACGCTCGAGAGCGTTGTGGACCCGCTCCTTACTGTCTGTCTGCAGGTGAAAGCCCTTCCCCCTCCTGGTGTGGGACAAAGGAGATAAGTTCATTTGGGGAATAGCCTGAGTCTAAATACCTTCCCTGTCACTGGTGATCAGGGTGATGGAATTGAGTCTGCTCTTAATCTAATAGAAAATGGAGAACAAGCCGCTCACTGACAGAGACTTGCTTTTTAAAAAAGTACTGAGTGTATGTGATGCAGTATAAACAAGCAGTTAATACAAGATAAATAGTGAAGTCATAATCAACAGAAACTTCTGCACTTTCATGACTTAACAAGTTTTGTTTGGCATAAACTTCTGTGCAGTACATCTTGCTTTCTCAGAATTGTTGCTGTGTGCCTTCATTTCCAACTTATGGTGGACCTAAGGTGAATCTATCACATGCTTCTAAAGATTTGTGTGTGTGTGGGGGTTGCCATTGCCTTCCTCTGAGGCCAGGAGAATGTGACTTGCTTGAGGCCATCTGGTGAGTTTTATGGCTGAGCAGGGATTTGAACTCTAGTCTTCCGGAGTCCTACTTAAACATTCAAGTTGCTACCTCAAACTGCTTTATCAGGTGCAGCCGGACAATTTGAACTGTTGAAATGAAAGAAGTTTCAGGTAATTGGCAATGGATTTTTGTGTACTTGGCAACTCTGCTGTTTAAATCAAGCAAATGTCTTTTGCACTTGGTTTCTGTTGGTGGATCTTGAGGTTTTAATAAAATACAGTACAAAGACTCTGCAAGACTGAAGTCTGTTCCCTCTCCTTCTGTACAAGGTTGCTGTGCTTCATAGAGGCCATTTCCGCACTGCACTCTTGCAGTGCAATTATTCCACTTTCAACATCCTGTGGAATCCTGGGGTTTGCAGTTTAGGCTGGCCCCTCCCTAAACTGCAAACCTTAGGATTCCATAGGATGTTGAAAGTGGAATAATTGCGCTATAAGAGTGTACTGAGGAAATGGTCTAAGTCAGCTAGGATTGTCAGTCTATTTGAATATCTGGGGTTTTTTAACCAACTTGTCTTAGTATGTTGGAGTGTAAGTATACCTCAGTTAACAAAGTAGATGTGTTCCTGCTTCTTTAACAGAAACTTTGGTAGCAGAAGTAATATGAAAAGAATGGGGATAGGCTCCTGTACCCCCCAAAAGAACATCAGTTCAACATGTTTCAGCAAACTTTTTATTGAAAACTGACATTTTGTTTATGGTAAAATGAAACAACCAGTTCAGGTAAATCTTGGATAAGTTAACAAAAACATTTTGAATTTTCTAATGACCACATGCACACACAGCTATAGCAGGGTCACCTAGAGTAAAATCTCATTCTCTCCCAGGTCAAGCAGATATTATTATACTGCAACTTCTGGCAGGCAAGGACTGTAGAAATTTACAGACCAGTAACGTCTGAGGGTATGATTCCCACCCTTGCAATAGATTAGTAGTTCCCTCCTTTTAATCTCTGTTCTTGATATAAATTGGGATGTAGATAATTTGTTGCATTTACTTTCAAATCCAGCTAGAATTGCCAGTGGCCAGGGATGTTGAGAGACGAACACCGGGAGGGCCACAGGTGCCCTGTCCCTGGTATCATGATTCAATTAGCTTATCAAAGCTAATAGCCATTGATAGGATCTGCCCATTTTGTGAGTGTGATTCCTCACTCTTAGCTTAACTAAACTGGAGGACATCAACCAACATAGCGGTTGTGAATTTTCATCTGCTAACTAATAGCCCAACTGATTAATTGATTACAACTTGCATTCAGATACTCTCTGCCACATCTGTTATTTTGCCTTCTTGCCATGCTTAATTGGCTTTTTGACCTTTTCCAAAAAGGAGAAAGAAGAGAAATTGCTTGTCTTCTGAGTAATTTCTAGTTGAAAATGGCACTCAGCTGTGTTTTTCCTGCTCAGACAAAAAATGTCAGCAAGTCACATTCATTTCAGTCCCAATGTATAATTTAGATTCTTAATTAATATTTAAAGAGGTGTCAAATAGGTTATTGGAAGAAAAGCATTAATGCATGCATTAGGCCGGGTGCTATTGTAAATGTGGCGTATATTTTTGTCTCATGGAAACTCCAGCTGTGTGCTCATCATAAATTATGCTTGCTTTGCCTGAATTTTATCTGCTTGCCTGTTTGTTATGAATGAGATACTTTAGTTTTCCGGAAGTCTGTTTTTGGATATGGGGGATCAGTCTCCTACGAAAAGTTAAAAGTCAAAGAGGAGTAGAGAACGTGACAGAAAATGTGTGGAATTTCAACTCTATAAGAGTGCAAACATTTTGCCTCTAGAATGTTGGTTTAGAGGATGCTGCTTCCATATCCTTTCAGCTGTATTTTCAATACTGTGAAGACTTGCTAGATTGAGGACTTTCTGCATGATGCTTGATTCTTGTGGAAAACTGCAGAAAACATGCAACCAACATTTTGAATACTACTACAATCCGTGGGTTTATACCTCCAGCTGATATCAGTGATCTGCAGAATGGATTGTAACAGTCTGAAATGTAAGCATTTTAGCAATTGTGCAGCTTATAGCACAGGCCAGGACTTGAAAATTATCTCAGTTTCAGCTAATGTTATTCAACAACATTGCTTTATAACAGGTAAGAACCCCTTAAATACATCTTTGATTGTTGATACAATGCCTTAAAAATTTAAGCCTGCAGTTCAAGTTAGTTAAGGCCTCCCATGAGTTGGTTTACCTTGCTTGCTTTACAGATTTGCAGTGTTAGTTAGCACATTAAAATCCTTCAAATAAAGCATTTTTTCCCCACTTACAACCTGCATGGTCCTCTTACATGAAATGGTTCTAATGTGGCTTCCCATTTTGAGTCAGCCATGTATAATTAGCTGGGAAGTATTTGTTTATCATTTTTAGTACCTTACAAAGTTATGTATTAGTGAAAGTGGAATATATCATCTTGCTAATCATAATTATGAGTTGCACCTAAACATAAATGAAATATTTAGGTTTAATTAATGCATAGTCACTGCTCCCTCCTTTTGTCTGCCTGTAACGTTCTCTGTAACATCTTTCCTTTCATCTGTCCCTGCTGAAATTCCCAAATTAAAGGGCCAGTTATTTTCTTTTCTTACCTGCAGCTTTTAACTTTAACTCTGGATACTTTGATAATTTCAAGATACTGCTAGAATGAAATATGAATCGCAGTTCTTCAGATGTTGCTGAGCTGCAATTCCCAGCATTTTTCATTTGCTGTGCTTTCTAGGGCTGCTGGGACATATAGTCCAAACAGTGTCTAGAGGACTGCATTATTCCTTCCTATCCTCAAAAGAAAACCAGGATGAGGTGTGGGGAGATTAGAAGGAGTACATGATCTGTAGAAAAATGAACAGCATTCTTTATTTTGGATTCTCAAAATGCCTAGGAAGATAGGAAGCCATGTTAAGTTGCCTTTTGTCAGTCTTTCAGAGCAGATGATGACTGAATTACTGAGTTGCACTTTCACCGTGATTCACCAGGCAAGCACCCATAAAATTGCATGCTCTGTAAGAAGGATATATAGAATCATAGTGTTGGAAAGGGTCTTGTGGGCCATCAAGTCCAACCCCTTGGCTCCACGCAGGATCTGCAGCTAAAACATCCCTAGCTGTCCAACCTCTTTTTGAAGTCCAGAGAAGGAGACTCAGATTCTTCTCTAGAGAATTGGTTGCATTGCCAAATGGCTCTACTGTGGATTCCCACATCCTTCTGTTGGATACTGTTAGCACTTTCCTCTCCACATCCTGATACGTTAACAAGGAAGAGGTAGTGGTTTTTTTTCTAAATTCTAGAAACACTTTGATATATTGAGCTGCTACACTATCTGCCTTTCTCTGTGAATAAGCACTCACAGTTTAGTATGGCTTCTACTAGATTGTTTCCATTGGTGATATCAACAGCTGTGGATATTTGTTGCCGCTAGAAAACCACCAGTTGACCCCATGGATTCCCCCTCTCTTTTTTTTAGAGCAGTGGTTCTCAACCTGTGGGTCCCCAGATGTTCATGGACTTCAGCTCCCAGAAGCCCTGAGCATTGACCATAGTGGCTGGGGCTTCTGGGAGCTGAAGTCCATGAACATCTGGGGACCCACAGGTTGAGAACCACTGTTCTAGAGGAATAAAAAACATTACTATTCTTACATGGTACTCTGTGTCATAAAAATTGGCTTTTCCATTTGCATCTAAAATTTCACTCAGACCTCTTTAGCATCAGCACAGTTGTTGCATCTCTTGCCCACAGACCACCCACTGAGTCTTCCCAGACCATACACTGAGACATCCAGTGCTGGGCTTGCACTAGCCAACTTTTAATTTGAATTGAATGCTATGGATTGATGATTTATTATGCTGTGATAGTTCTTGCATTCTTCACTCATTAATCTGAAATTCTTGGCCGAGCCTTTATGAAACCTGACTTCTGTTTTCTTTGACAGCGTGGGAAAAGTATTTAATTGCTTGGATTTGTTCTCTCTTCCAGTGCAGTTGCAAGCATCCTATATCTTCAGATCAGTATTAAATGTATCCGTAACTGTACTATCCTATGTACCTTCAGGTACTCGCGTTGCTTATTTTTTGCCTAAAATTAAAAACGAGTTCTCTTCTCTGTTTGGTACCCTATAGATAATTTTTAGTTGACCTAGGTGATTGTTTATAAGCTGGCTTTAATTCTGTAGGATCTTTTATGGAAATATATGGCTTAGCTGCTCTGCACCATTAAAAACTAATCCTGCCAAGAGCTTGCCTTTATTTGAAGAGTCAGAGATATCTACTTCTACTGCCTTAATGCAGTCCAGTCTTGAGAAGATCAGAAAGAACTGAGGTAGAGTTCTTGCGCCACCTGGTGTTTATAAACTGAAAAATTATTTCCCTTTTAAAAAATGCACCTTCAAGAATAAAGCTGTGAAGTGCTGTCAGTTTGTTAACCTTTACTTCACTGCTTCTGCTCCTGGAGATGCTCATCTCCAATGACTTTTAAAAATCTTACTACATCCTCCTCACTATATTTTAGGCAATACATAAGTGACAGTGTAACTTTCAACATTAAGAGATCTTTGGCATATTTCATTTGCTGAAAACTGGACTCAGATAATTTGTGTTCATTTTATCCTGGATATTATATACTCAAAACTGTTTTGCTTTGAGACCTGTTAATATAAACAGCTAAAAACTTTAAATAAAATAGGGGCGCAGAAGATCAATTTGAGATACTGTTTCTTGTGCACATGAACCTGGATCCATTTATTGTTTCCAGAAAACATATGCCAGAAACATTAAGCGTGAATCAGTTTGGCACTGTTCACTTCTGTAAATCCAATGCTAAAAGAGCAGTATAACTACCAAGAATGTCATCAAGGAAAAACGAAATGGAAAAGGGCTTGGTAAATGAATTTGAACACCCTTTGAATTATATGATATATGTATGAACATTTATTGTTCTGTTTTTCTCTATTCTGGACTTTGTTAGTGGCTGAAGAACTGAATGGGTAATTAATTTCTTTCATCCCAAATCTGAGCTTTTCTTCAAGTTATGCAGTTGAAATTTTGACTCTGGATTCTAGTTCTTCTTGTTTTGATGAATAAGATCCGTTGGAAGACTGCTCTGGGGACAGACATTTTACCTCTTTGTTCATCCAGAAGCACAGTGCCCAGTTGCCGTTCCGTCTTAACTTTTATTTCTCCCTGGGTTCACTGTCCATTTTTTTCTCTCTTTCAAGCTGCTGATGCATATATCATGTCTTTGTGTGTGCAAGGAGAGTACAGCATGAACAACGAATTTCAGATATTTAATATGGGGCTTTTTTTTTTGTAACTCGGCATGGCTAGTCTCTGGCCCTGTGATCACATCTGACTATCAGCTGATCTCTTGTGGCTCTTGCCTAATTTCGAAAACCCTGTGGATGGGAGCATTTTAAGCCTCTGTAAGACCAGTCTGTCTCTTTCCAACATCCCATTAGGTGTGGAGGGAGAGAGAGAAGAGAGAAGTGGATTCACTTCTGGCTCTAACCAATCAATCCATTGCTGGTTTCATCTCTGCCCACTGCTAGCATGTTATCACCATGGGGTTAAGTCTGAGGAAACGCGACCCTCAACTGCAGAAGGGCGTCCAGCCAGGTGTTAGGTTACCTGGGGTGGGATTCAGTAGGTGCAATCCACTGATAGAGCTGCTTTTGTTAGTGGAATTGGGAGTGGGAAATTGCCTGTAGTCCCTCCTCCCCAACAGAACACATTTCATGCAGTGTGGATGGTTGCAGGAGGAAGAAACTGAGTCAGTGAGATGTAATGATTTGAGCATTGGACTATGACTCTGGAAAGCAGGTATTGAATTCCTGCTCAGCCATGGAAATCCACTCAGTGACCTTGGCCAACTCACACTCTCTCAGCCTGAGAGGAAGGAAAAGCAAATCCCCTCTGAACAAATCTTGTCAAGAAAACCCCCTGAGAATGTCATCTTTGGGTCTCCATAGGCTGGAAATGACTTGAAGTGAAAGAAAGCAGTTCCTCATTCATCATGAACAAGCAGATATCTGCTAGTGGGATATTGAATTTGAGCCATGGAAGGCTCTCATTAATATGTTGCAAGTGTTTTATTCAATAAATCTTTCACTGGGCCTGGGAATTCATAGGAAACATGCTTAGCTATGTACTTAGTAATAGGCCAAAAATTAAATAGCTGCACAGATAGACCTGCAAACTGAAGAAGGCTTTAAACTTGGTTTTTCCCTGCAAGAGGCTACCCCCATGTCATTTCTCAAAGGGCAGTTATAAAACCAGTAAGTGCTATGATTTCCATTCAGAGAGGAGATTTAGTCAAAATCTGTATCAGCACAAGCTCACTTGTGTGAGGCTAAGCAGTTCTTGGGATCCTAGCCATAATGAGCAGGCTGTGGACTTTGTTCAATAGACCCAGGCATCTAAGAATATTTATTTTTTTCCCCTCTCTTCCCTCTGAAATTTATGCTTATTGAAGCATCTCTGAGTTAGTTTTGGCTGATGAAAGATTTTACTTCATACGTTCTGCAAGACCTATTATAAAGTCCCAGTAATGAACCATTTGTGTAGCTGAAAAATCCAGAAAAACAAATTGTGGCAAGCAGTGTTTCATTTCACATGTGTGTCTTGGTACACAGATCTGTGTGCTGTCACTAGAACTATTAGCTACAAATGCAGATTTCACATGTGTGTACTTTTAATTTTGAATAAAAAGTTTGCTGAAACGTGTTGACCTGCTCTTCTTTTTTGAGTATAGATGCTTATACTTTCCATGTTATTTTTGCTTAAGAAGCAGTGCCCAGATGTACCTGCGTTCATTGTAGCCGGGATCAGTGCAATACCTGGTGGCCAAAATGTTGGTGGAGACCATCTTCTTACTGAACTAGACTGGGCGTTCCATGGCAGACATGCAGTCTACCACTCAAAGCCTTAGCAGCTTAGTAGAACTGCCAGATCTTATGCTTCCACACCGTAATGAGGCAGCAGGTTAGACCTCTGTGAAGACCTGTCAGAAGAAAATGTGAACAAAAATCAGTTCAGTAAACTGTGAACTAAACTTTTCTTGGCACATATAAATGCAGTATTGTTGTCTTGTCATACTTCCAAGCCCTTTTCCTGCAGTCAGGAGGGCTAGACAATTGTACTCCAGTTGTAAATCATTGCATTGCACTTGGGCAACTTTCTGGAGTGCTGGAGCAATGCCATGCACTGTGATGCAGCACTGGCATAGCTGCACTGGCGTAGCTTTTGGTTTAACCCAGCCTAGGTGCCTTTTATGCTGAAACTGAAATTTTATGAAGTCATTTCATAGATTGAAGTATACAGGCCTGTGTGGTGTTACTAGAACTATTCCCTACAAGCACACATGCAGTCTTGGCATGCCGCTACGTACCTCTCTTTAAGTGAGTTAAGTGCTGACAGGGCAATTGCGATCTGTGCTTTTAAGCAGCAGCATACACACAGGGTTGCCAGAAGAGTAGTTCTATTCTGTCTATAGTTTTATCCTTACTGAAGGTGGCTTGCCAGGTACACAGCAACTGAAATGCAGCCCTTTGCAATTAGGTTTTTGTATCAGGCTGTTTAGTACTATTAAAAAATAAGCTGAAGACCTTTTGAAAGACTGGAAACTGTTCATGGAATTTTTTTTTTTTTGAGCAGTAAGATATTTAAGGATGTAATAATCTGTGGGTATGATTATCGGCAGTGTTAGTAGGATTATTTAGTTGGATCTGTAATGAGAGAATAGTGCTTGTGTGTGTGTGTGTGTGTGTGTGTGTGTAGATATAAATACACACATACATACAATTTTTTTTCCTTTTTATCTTTCAATACAGTCAAGATTAGGGGGGTCAGAGCTCTAGTGTGTGTTAGTTATATGGCTTTTTTTCTTTTCTCCTTTCCTTTCCTTTGTTTTTTCTTTTTCTTCTTCCTGTTTATTTTTTTAACTTTGACTGTAAAATAGACTGTGTTATAAATTAGTAAAATGTTGTTGTTATTTAAAAACAGAGCCTAGATGCACTGGCAAGAGGCATCAGTAAAAGGACCTGCAAAGGGCCAAAGCTGATGTAATATGATTTTGAGAATACTGAATAACTAGCTGAGAATTTACTGGTTCATATCTTAGCCGTGAGCTCACTTGACAGCCTTGATGCACTCAAGCTCTGTGTCCCCCCTCACTTCTACTACATGGATTCTGTACAGGATTACTAACACTACATGTATGAGGCATTTCATGTAGTAAAATTTACTAGATAAACATGATGTTGGCCAGCATGTGTGCTTGGAGTTTAACTATTTGTCCAGAATACAATGTGTTCGTTGTTGTTATTTGAGTTTGTCCTTACCCTACATAGAGAGATCTTTCTCCTGGCTTTCAAAATGTATTTGCATGAGCTTCCACAACATTCTAGCAGTCTAAAGATGTTGGGCTGCTTGTAGTGGGAAAAAGCTGACACTCTGTGTGTGTGTGTGTGTGTGTGTGTGTGTGTGTGTGTGTGTGTCTTGTCTGTCTGTCTGTCTCTGTTCTGTGTTGCCTTGTCTCTCCCCCTTGCTTGCTCTCTCTTGGTCTCTCCTCCCTCCCTCCCCTCTCAAACTGGTTTTGGTACCAGTAAGGAGCAGCAAGCAGTTGCCCTGATAAGCAGATTGAACTGAGGAATCGGTAGCGTGGTTACAGATTGCACTGCGTCAGTCTGTTCCACACCCAGAAGACAGTCAGGTGACTTAAGTCCTGCAGCGGTTGTGCAGCAAGCGAGAGACTGCAGACCTCTACTGGGGGAAGCCTGATGTTTCATCTCTTAGCTGCTTTATTTCTCCAACTGCAGCCTTTCCACTGGTATGCATAATTGATAATCCCAGCTGGAGGGGCAGATCCATTGTGAAGAGAGATGGACAGTCAGCTGAGCAATTGGAAGGATAAGGGTATTTGCAGTTTTACTGTTTGTTTTTTAAAGTTTTTACGGATGGTATGGATTTTTTTTTTTTCAGAAAGAGGTTTGTGTGTTGTAGAGGAGCAAGGTTTGTTTTTTTTAAAGGCATGAGAGAGAATGGCAAGTCTATGAAGGAGAGGGGGAAAATCCTTTTACAAGATCATTTCTGAAGGATATCTAAATATGAGGGAGCAAAGGGTGGGGAAGGAATGCTTGCCTGATGCTGCAAATGTTTTAGTGGATTAAGCCCTGCCATCTGACGGCACAGAACAGCTTGTCTTCGGTATGCCCTGGTTGTACAAATGTCAGAGCCAGCCTCAATTTAGCTGATGTACTGGCTGTGAGAGGGTTGCTTGTTTGTTTATTTTTTTTAATACTGTTGGTAGTTAGTATAATGTAATGTATCAGACTAATGGACTTTAGCTTTTGGAATGCAGTGCAGTCTTCCAGTTCTGTTTGCAAAATGTAGGTAAAAGTCCAGAAACACAGTTCAGTTTCCTTTGCTTTCACAGCCTCTCCCTTGCCTCCACTCTGCCAGGCTATTTTTAGAGGGTCATCTTAATGCTTGTTATCTGGGGTCTCCTTGATTTACAAAACTGCCTCTCTAGCTTGAATAGCAAAGACCATGGCCAAACAAAAGAAGGCCAGGAGAAATAAGTAGCTTAAAAATCAAATTGCCAGCCTTTGTGTCTTCAGCTCCTCTCCTTTTAAATCTCTGTGTTGTGCAAGTGTAAGGATTTTAAATCCATGCCTTACATTTTTCAACTTTAGCTTGTATTATCAGAACAAAAACTGTTTGTTTTTTTTCCCCCTAGGTTTTAGTCCTTCCCAAACAATACTCTCTCAGTGGGTTTGGGGGTGTGGTGGTATTAGGGAAACTCAGGTCACAAGAGTCCTTAGTTTGCAACCATGTGTTTCAAAGACACGTGAAGTTTGCGTAGGTACGTTGTTTTGAAAATGTGCTTCAATCATACTTTTGCCTCCACTGCTTGCTGTTCCAGTTCACAAATATGGCCTCGTGAAGCTGTCTCACTGAGTCAAACCATTGGTCCATCTAGCTCATTATTGTCTGCTAGGTCTGGCAGTATCTCTTTATCTCAAATGTACCAGACGTGTGATAACCACAAAAAGTTTGAGGAGCTTGAATGCTAGAAAAATTGTCCCTGTTGGTGAAGTGTGAAATCCAGTTATGGTAAACGTGGATGAATTAAATGCACCAGACTAATTGAGTTAAAGCTCTTGTTTTCATTCAGAAAAGACTGAAACACTAGCCAAAAGACTTTTCCAGATAGAGGATTTCTTTGGCATATAGTATTGGTGCACATGACACCCCCAGAGCACCTGGGGATTGCACTGATCCTTGCTAGTCCAAATGGCAGGTGCAGGATCAGTAAATTCAACATGATGACCTACCCTAGTAAAGGGGTTGCCATGGCATTGCTGCACAAAGTCAGACTGACTCTCTCTCTGTCCATGCACATTTCCTGCATTACTAGTTGCCATTTTGCATGTGGCTGCCATTTTGTGCAAATTGCACAAATCAGGTCTTAGAAATTCCGTTGATGGATTGAATATGGAAGGCTACAATGTCCCTTGATTATTTCTTTCAAAAATAACGAGCTTTAAGAATTGTAGCTCAGCTGCTCTAGGACAAGGGGCAAAGTCTGCAAAATGGATTAGTGAGGGACCTAATGCAAATACAGAAACAAAAGCTGCAATCCTTCCTCACTCACTTCCTTATAAGAAAGCCTTGTGGGGATTAATGGGATTTATTTACCAGTCATATGTACAGGATGGCAGTGGGAATCCGTCCTCTAAGAGCTCAAGGTTTCCCTCCCCTCTGAAAAAAGAAGAAAAGGCACAGTGGTCAGGAAATTTAGAAGTTGCCCTTTCTAGTTCAAATGGTACAGATCTAAAATGTATTAATGTGAGCGTATATATAGGTAGCCTGATAAACCTGAAACTGCTGCATGGGCTAGGAAGAGAGAATTTTGATTTCTCTGGTACCAGTGGAGCGTTGGGGGTGAGAGGATATTAAAAGGTGTTGCATGAGCACATTGGTGTGGGCCAGAGGTGCTACATTTGCAAGCTAGTGTACATTTTTATGAAGAGCTGGTAGCATGCCAGATTCTCCAGCTGTATTTTGTTTGGCTTCACGTTTGGGTTTGACAGTAGGCAGGGGACATCTGCAGGACCTAGTCAGATTGCTGGGCAAAGAGCATACTCCTGTTCTTGTCTTGGCAGGCAGGAAAAGTTCCATGCATCCATAGGTGTTTTCATGTTGTGCGCATGGAAAGAGTTTTCCACTCATGCGTGGGTTTTCCACACATATGCTATCAGGTTGACTTCTGGTGACCCTGTGCGTGAGAATTCTTTAAGAAGCCCTGTCATTAACAGCCTGGCCCAGGTCTTGCAAACTCAGGGCCATTGCTTTCTTGATTGAATCAATCCACCCATTGTGTGGTCTCCCTCTTTTGCAATTGCCCTTTACCAAGCATTATCATGTTTTCCGGTGAGTCACTTCATCTCCTGATATGTCCAAAGTGCAACAACTTCAATTTAGTAATCTTGGCTTCTAGTGAGAGTTTTGAATGCAGTTAGCATCTACGCTGCCTATCTGCCTGTCTGCTTGTCTGTCTGTCTGTCTATGGGACAGAACAGTCACCCATAAAACATCCTGGGTTGCATACTTAGTGAGAGAACATTTAACCAGCCTGCTAACATTGTCCTGCTGAAAATCCCTCTGAAGCTGCTATTTGCATTGGGAAGGAAGCCCATAGTTGTGGCTTAGGGATTGTGTGGCCTTTCAGATGTTGGTAGACTGCAGCTCCCATCATCTGTATCCAGCATAACTAGTGGTGAAGGAAGATGGGAGGATGGTACAGCAACATCTAGATGGCCACATGTTTTCCATTTCTTCCATAATGCATCTCTCTGTCTCCACTAAGCCCTTTGTTAGGGTAAGTCATCCTATTGAATTTACTGATCTTGCACTTGCCATTTGGACTAGCAGATCCGCACAGTCCCCATGTGGTTTGTGGGTGTCATGTGCATCAAAACGGTATGCCAAAGAAATCCCCCAGCTGGAGAAATCTTTTGGGTAGCACTTCATTTGTTTTGAATGGAAACAAGAGCTTTAAGCCAATTAGTCTAGTGTATTTAATTCAGCTCATAACTATCCATTTACCATGACTGGGTTTCACATTTCACCAACAGGGGCATGTTTTTCTACTATTCATGCTCCTCAAACATTTTGGTGATTATCACAAGTCTGACGCATTTGAGATAAAGAGCTACTGCTAGATCTAGCAGACAATAATGAGCCAGATGAACAACATATGCTTTGCATGAATAAGGTCCTAGGTCTTCAGCATTTCCAGATTCTTAAGTAAGTTCAATTTTGGATACCGGAGCTGAGAAGTACCTTTTTCTGAAGGCCTGGAGAGCCGCTTCTGTCAGAGGGTGAGGGCTTTTGAACCATAATATTAAAAATGGCTTCAAAGATGGGCAGATTGTAGTCATAAAATGACAATAAAAGGACTGAAGTCCTTCTGTCTATGCTCTCCTTTGCAATACTGATATAGGAAGGCAGTTGATGACTGTCTGTTGTTCCACACCCTACCTTTTGAATTACCAAAGATCACTGTAATAGTGATAACATTGTTAGCCGATTTTTTGGCCTTCACCCTTATTTGAAACAAGAGGCATTTGAAAAACAGTTCGTCTTGTATTTAGGGCATTTATTTTGAGTATATTTGGCCCTCCACGTTTGCTGGGCTTAGGGAGCAGGACTTCTGCAAAAGTAGAAAAACCACAAATATCAGAGTGTGTGTCTATGTCTGTCTGGGAAGGGGGCCAAGGCATGGTGGAGTTCATACCAGGCCACAGAAAGGAGAGGGAAAGGGCGTGGGTCAGCACGGTGGTCCTATACTTGCTTTTTTGCTTATCTCCTTCCTTTGATGTGTGTGGGGCATCAGGAGAGAGCATATGGGGCTGAGAAATTGGGCTGCAGTCCATGCTTAGCTGGTCAGACAGTGGCTGGTAGATGATGATGAGGAGGACCAGAGGCAGGTTTTTAAAGAGCTGCATGGCCTGATTGGAGCCACTGAGAGGGAAGGTTCTCCCGAAGAGAGGTTCTTGAAGGAATGCGGGTTGGAGAAACTTGCAAATAATCAAATCTGTGAAAATGTGGAGGACTGACTGTAGTTATATCTTTGTTTTCTTGTTTAGAGCCTGGAATTTCTTATGCCTTACTGTCCCCAATTTATAATTTCAGAGCTCTTCTCTTATTGACAAATTTATTTGGACAGTGGGGTAAAAGTAAGGTTTGTAGTTTGTATGAATGTGTATGCACATTCTTAGCTGAGCTAAGAAGCAGTTTTGGTTTGGATAAGTCTTTTGGTTTTGCAGGATGTCTTCCTCATTCAAAGGTAGATTAACATCCTTCAGTGTATAGTTGCAGTGGTTACTGGGAGAAATGGCTCCCCTCATTTTTGGAGAGAGTGCAGTAACTTTTCCTGGATTTCACCTTCTCTGAGACCATATATTTTGGAATTTGTGGACAGTCCACAAGTGATTTACATGATAACTATATGACATAGTTGGCTCACATTTTCCAAAAACATTGCCAAGAAGATTGCTAAGCCATTGGATTTTACATGGAATCTCGGCTCAAAAAAGGTTGCCTTGAGCCTCAATTTTTGGAGAAACATGGGATATAAGTAAAGAGACTTTCTTGTTAGGATTTTCTGACACACGACACAAATTGGATCAAATTTGTGGATCAGAGCAATGATTTGTCTAGTCAGGAAGGCTGACCGTTTGACCAACAGTCATATGCTGTGTGGGGTTCACTAGTGATTCTGTTGCCTGATTTTTGCCAGCATCTGGTTGTTAGGAATAACTAACTGCCTTGGAACTAAGGAGAGCACAGTGGTGGGAGAGTAGTGTTTATCTCTTTAGTGCAGTGGTTCTCAACCTGTGGGTCCCCAGATGTTTGTGGACTTCAGCTCCCAGAAGCCCCAGCCACTATGGTCAATGCTCAGGGCTTCTGGGAGCTGAAATCCACAAACATCTGGGGACCCACAGGTTGAGAACCACTGCTTTAGTGTGTCTTCTGTCATCACCTTCTGGACAGGGAGAGGAGAAGGCAGTCTAATTTTGAATGGTAAGACATATTAGGACTTCAGTAAGGAGGCTCAGATGATGGAGCTGTTGATTTTCTGTGGCCTTGATCTTCTCATCTGCTAGTGGTTGGGATATAATTTTTAGTAGTGGAACACATGGTTTGCGTCTAGAATGTTCCTGGTTTGGCTCCTGAAATCTTCAGGTGGGGTTGGCAAAGACCCTAATCTGAAATGCTGAAGAGTTTCTATTAGTCAAAAGCAACGGTTAGTAAACTAGATGATCTGACTCACTGTAAGGCAGTTCCTAAAATTCCTTGTTTTGTGTGTGTGAGGTAGAACTAGGAGGTGGTTCACTGAGAACAGGTTGTGGTTTAACACTGTAATACTTTGTAGTTGTTTATAATCAAAACTGAGAGCTCTTGTGTTAATGCTGTGCCCAGATGATCTGTTCTGCCAGTGCAACTATGTTTGGGCAGGCGGGCCATAACTGAAATTAATTTCACATAATATTTTATTTTTTCCTGCCTGTCTCCCAGCACAGACTCCAAGCTGGCTTACATCAATTTAAAAAGACAAAATACACTAAAAAACCTATTTGATATAAAAGTTTGAAAACATTGAATAAACATTTCTATTGAAAATAGTAAATTGCAACAATTAAAAAACATTAAAACATATCTTTTTTTTAAAAAAAAGTGCATAAGATACACCATTAAAAAGATTCTTCTGCCATGTTAACTTAAACTTGGAAGCTGAATGACCTTAAACACAAAGGACTTTGCCTATTGGTAAAACAAAAGCAATCAAGGGGTCAACCAAATTTCCTTGAGAGTATCCACCAAGAAGGCTCTCTCTGTTGTCCTCGTCAACCACACCTCTAATGAGGGCAGAACACAGAGGAACCTTTCCCCTGAAAGATCTTAAAAGGCAGGCAGGCAGGCTCCTGGAAGGAGAGACTCTGGACTCAAGCTATATAGGGGTTTAAAGGTCACAACCAGCTAGCCTTAAAGAATCCAGTGGCTGATTACTACTTTTGTAATGTTACTAACCATGGTGACCTCTTTATTGCTTTTTGTTGTATCCTTCAAGTTGTTTCCAGCTTATGGCAGTTTTAAGGTGAACTTATCATGAGGGTGTGTGATGCACCCAAAGTCACCCAGTGGGTTTCCATGACTGAGTGGGGAATTGGACGCTGGTCTCTAGGGTCATAGTCTGACTCTCAAATCACTACACTATACTGGCTCTCATGGTGACCTCTTAATATTACTGAATATTTATTATTGAGTAATGATGGGCTCTCAGTATTACTTAATGTTACTATAGCACTGTATAGTTAATTGTTCAGGTCCAAAGTAGGTCTTGGTGCATACCATTGTTGTACCTCATTGTTGCTTTGTTGACAGAGATAATCCTGGATTTGCTCTGGAATGTCAGTCTTTCTGTGCAGATTTTGTGTGATAGCCAGGCAGTATGACAGAATGATATTGGATGTCAGAAGCTTGCCACATGCAGATCTGATTGATTTACCTTTCATCTCACTTTAGTTTTGGTTTGATTTTGAGTCCTGGAATTTGTTGTGAATTGGCACATGACAACCTTTCATACACCATCTGGGATGTGATATGTAATTTGGTGTTCTGAAACTCTTTACATTTATTTAGCTCTTTCCTATCCCTTATGGATGTACAGAAATGCTGTCAAACATGTTAATGCTTGTGAAACCTCTTATAACAAGAGCAAACCCCAGAGGATTTGTGAATGGGGAAATACTTAGTGTTCCCGAGTGGCTGATTTTGGCCATATATGTACTAAATTTATATGTGCACACATACTAGAGCTGGAATTGTGTAGGTTTGTTAACTACAACAAAGTTCTAGTCTTGTTTTAGAAACTGACCTGAACTGTATGTAGACCATGAAGATGTTGGGAGTTAAGGGCTGCATTGGAGCTGTAGGGAACCACAGGAGGGCTGCACTCTTCTGGAAAAAAAAAATATTTGCCCCCAGATGCCCATTAGAGGATGTAATGGAGGCAATTACTGCATCTTTTGGAGTTAATGCATTTTTTTCTAACAAGAATTGAAAGTAAAATAAAAAATAATTTAAAAAAAAATTCAGAAATTTTAAGGGGCCCTTGAGACGCCGGGGGGGGGCACAAAAACAACATTGTTTGGCCAGATGTGTTCCGCAGGCTACATATTCTCCACCTCTGCTGTCAGCCATTTTGGCTGTTTTTAAATATGATGGTCCTTAGTGCATGGAACTGTGGTGATGAGTGACACATTTTAAGTCAAATGGGATAAACGAGAGAATATAAATCCCTGCTTCCTATCCTTTTGCCACCGATTGCTTATCTCTCCAAGAACTTTTCTCTCAGTCTTAAAAGACTTCAGGTACTAGAGCCCCAGCTGAGAGAAGTATGCATGGAGAGACTTCAGGAAAGTAACATGTGAGTGAAGGGACTTCTGCCTTTCTTGGTCATGCATCTCTGATTTGATTTTTAAAGTCAGATCACTTTATATATGAGTGGGGTAAATACCATAAATGATCCAGATCCTGTCTGATTTTGGAAGCTAAGTAGGGTCAGCCCTGGTTAGTACTTGGATGGGATATAGGCTATATTTCAGAAGAAGGAACTGAAAAAACTACTGGGTATCCTTGCATAAGAAAATCCTGTGAAATTAATGGGGTCACCACATGTCAACAGACAACTTGTTTTGTGCTTATATGGGTCTCTGCTGTCACATGTGTTTCATTCCAAATAGGTGCAAATTTCATGTTTGCATAATTTGCAGAATTTTGGTGGTGTTGTGATTCTGGTTGTTGTGTACCTTCAAGTCATTTCCAGATTACAGCAACTCTAAAGTGACTCATTCATTGGGTTTTCTTGGCAAGAACTCTGTATTTAGAGAGTTTTTCGTTGCCTTCCTTTGAGGCTGAGAGAGTGTGGCTTACCCAAGGTCACTCAGTGGGTTTCCATAGCTGAGTGCAGATCTGAATACTGTTCTCCAGAGTCCTAGTCCATGCTGGCTCTTTGTTTTGATAGAGAAACAAATGTCAAGCTATTACTTTAATTGTACTGAGACATATAGCTAGAGATTTGTAATATTTTGTAGAAATTCAGGTTTTCCAAAAAAGAGAAACATTACTACTTAACCCACAGAGGGAGCGAAGGGGATATTCTCCCACCCCCAAAAAGAAAAGAGTATCTCAACTCTATTTGTGTTCCAAAGCTACATACACGTTCTTGTTTAACAGCTTCAGAATCTGCAGTATTTCCAGAGAGGTTCTAATTTTGTTGTAATCCTACAACTCTGCAAAGTCCAAAATCAATACTATAATTGCAGCTTTAATTGCAAATTGTAATTAAACAAGGAAGATAGCATACAGGCCCCAACAAATACTCTTTATTATGTGGTCCCTTCTTCTAAACAAGATGCTGCCTGCCCACTGTTTGTCCCTTCCCCCTTTGAATTCTAAATGTAGAACATAGCTATATAGCTGCAAACATATGTTCTGCATTCCAAGGAATTACAGTGGAAGTAGCTGTTGGGTGATGGCTTAAAATATTCTTTGGTAGCTGGGGAGTTTCTTAATTGTGTATTGGTGAAGCAGGACAGCAGGCAGTTGCATATAGATATATAGATATATATATCTGATGACCTTTGAGTGCCCTAGCAGGAAGTGGAAGGGTTTGCTTGTCAGCCGTGCAAGATCTGTACGCATGCAGGCAACACCCTCAAGATGGATGCCAGAGCTGGTGAGTGAGAGAATGAACGTGTATGTGTGTGATGCTTGCAGTTGTGTGCCATGAATTATTTATTGAGCTTTGAGAGCTTTGTTTTCTGTCCCCGCCCCCGCTTTGTAACCAGACGTCATGGCTTGGCTTATTCCCCCCTTGCCCCACATCTGTTAGGGGAAATGTTCAGGAGAGATGTAAACTCCTCATTTTGGTGCAACAGCTGCAGTTGGTGGTAGAACCCCCCCCCCAATCTTAATAGGAGGATTTCAGATCTCTGGCTTACCAAGACACTTGCATTTAAAGAGAAGGAAAAACTGTAATTGGATGAGCTGTGTATGTCAGGCACGATGCTGGCAACACTATTTTTAGATATACTGAGTGACGATCATCACTTAGCAAATGTAGTCAGCAGTATTTGCTTCAGACTAGACCTAGGTTATTTTGTTCTTTTAAAGAATTTGCTGTTGCTTCATAATTTAGATGCAAAATGCTTTTGCCTTTTGTCTCTGTCTCTCTCTTAAAGGATACATTTGTCTTGTATAAAGTACAGGACTTTCTCCTTTAAAATATCTAATGTCTATTCTGTGAAACAATTGCTGTACCACCTGTGTAATGAAAAATAAGTTTATTATAATTGTAGGTCTTGAGAAAAATAAAAAGGAAATCAAACCAAATTTATTGTATGTAAACACAAGTTTACTTTTTATATGTAAACATGTACATATAGTAAAGAATTATATGCATAATATGCTGGATTTTTATTGGTTGTTTTTTAATAGTTTAAGCATTTTTAATTGATTTTAATCTTTTGATAGTTTATTCTTAAAATTTTGTTTATTGTGGATTGTTGTTGATGCTTGTTTTTAACTGTGGTAAGCTGGCTTGAGTCCCAAATGGGGGAAAGGCAGGATATAAATAATTCTAACAACAACAATGAACCCACGCTGCATAAAATTAATGTATTGTTTAAATATGGTGATTTGCAGCTTAGGCTCCGGAGGTTGGAAAGGGTTCTTTGCAGAAAAACGCGGATTTCTTGGCATGTCTAAACGTACATGCAGCTGGGCCTGAAGAGATTAATGGATCCATCCATATATTCTCCAATTAACTTGTGAAGCAGGCATGTTTTTGAAGTTCTCTGAGACTTCTTTGTATTCCACTTCTTCCTTGCTCAAGTGTGCTAAATGCATGCATAATTGAAGAGGCTCCTACTCCCTGCAATTATGGGTGCATATGTTTCTCACTTCACCAAAAGGCAAGCTGTAGTGGAACCGTCTCTCAAGAAAGCCTGTTTTTGAAAGGCCTTCGAAACATGTAAGCTGGCAGTTGTTGATGCTGCTTCTGTCTGATGTTTAAGAGACCAGAGTTTGATGAGGAGACCAAGGTTTTAGTCCATGCTTGGCCACGGAAACCCCTTGGCTTCCCTTGAGTAAGTCATACTCTCACAGCCTCAGGAATGCAATGGCACCCCCCTCCGAACAAATCTTTCCAAGAAAACCTTGTGGTAGGTTGCCCTAGGATCAGTATTAAGTCAGAAATGACTTGAAGGCACACAACAACAACATGTAGTGTTTGCTGTCATGGAGCATTGTTGGCCAAATTGATTTTATCAGCTTTTTGTTATGTCTAATTGCTGACTTTTGGGGTGTGGTCTTTTAGATGGAGGAAGATGGTGGCATTGTGAAGGCTTTAAACATAGTCCAGAACACACTTGTTTTGACAAAATACTGTGGTGTGAATTGGGACTATACCTTGGGTACTAAGGATTTTTTTATTGTTGAATAGTTTGGGCATACTCTCCTCTTCTTTAACTGCAGTTAGATGTGATTTGTATACTAGTGATGCTTCCATGCTTTATCATGAAACAAGGTGAAAAAACTATAGACATCATTGTTACGTTATCACTAAATATAATGTTGTTGCTTTGTGCCTTCAAGTTATTTTCTACTGAGGGCAATGCTAATGAACCTATCATAGGTTTTTTGAGGCTGAGAGTGTGTGACACTCAGAAAGTCACCCAGTGGGTTTCCACAGTTCGGTGGGGGAATTGAACCCTGGTCTCTTGAGGTTATAGTCCAACACTCAAACCACTACATCATGCCGGCTCTCAAATTTTAATATATTTCATGCATATTGCATACAGCATTTAGAGCATTTTATGCTTTTGGATTTGTTGAGTTTTGCTCAGCCCTATTCTCAGTGGAAAGCACCAGAGGGCTGGAAATGTAGTGCTCAGTGGACCTAAAATGGCTTAACAATTTTATTTGGTTAAAATTGTATTATGTACTACTTCTCAAAAGTCCAGAATTATGTATGAACTATGTAGGTGACATCCACGTTATGAAGTACATTAAGCAGAGAAGGTGTGCCGTGAGTGTTAAGACTAGTTGAATTGCACTCTCTCCTCGAAGGCTCTGTTCACACCTCATCCTGAACCTGTTAGCTCGCTGTGTGGGTTTGGGCCTGATTTTCCTATTTGCAAATCCCTACCTCATGTTTTGTAGGTGGGTCTGATGACTAACACAGTCCTTTTTGCTTTTATTATTAAAAAAACATGTATGATACGGGCTTGGCTGTATTTTGGCCTTGATAAAAACCTACTGTGCTAGTAAGAAATAAGTCATATTAAAAATAATAAAATCAACAGTGTTCTACACACTGGTAGTGTTTATTCTGGTTGCCCTGGAATCTTAGGGCTCAAGATTGTTACTGCTACTCCTACTGCCTTTCCCAAACCCTAAGGAGAAGAGATTTATATTGTGTTGGTAGCACAAGCACGTATTCTTTTGCTCTACAGTGGGGGCAGTAATTGCCTTCTGGCCAGGTGGCAACCTCCATCAGGGTTTGAGGTCTATTGTCACAGTGATATATGAGAAATTTTGTTACACTGATCTCCAGTTAAGGAACTTGTTACCAAAACTACATGGTACTGCATGTCATGTATACTAAATTTCTCTTGAAAGAAACACTTTCAGATTCGTGATACATGTGTAAGATCCAAGTGTGTATGTTTATTTATGCATGCATGTTTCTGTTACGTGAAGGGTTATCTGATCATGCACCTGCCTGTATGCAGTCGCACAGTTTTAGTGTGTGTTTATAACAGTTGTGCTGATCTGCGTTGGTACTGGAGAACATGCCTTCTAACTGCCTTTCCTTTAAATCTCTCTAGTTGTTGACCTCCTTTACTGGCGAGACGTTAAGAAGACGGGTGTAGTATTTGGAGCCAGCTTGTTCCTGCTGCTCTCTTTAACGGTGTTCAGTATCGTGAGTGTGGTTGCTTATATTGCCTTGGCTCTCCTATCAGTGACCATCAGTTTTAGGATATACAAGGGAGTTATCCAAGCAATCCAGAAGTCTGATGAAGGCCATCCATTCAGGTGAGTGTATTTCTGCCCTACCCACAGTTGGTATCTGTTGCTGATGGAATAGTATGCAAGGTTGCGTTGGTTCTCTTTGCTAAGACTGGAGTGTTTTGAAAATGCAGGTTAAATCATATTGAACTGTAGGGCTTTGTTTCACAGCCAGTCTTTCACCTAAATCTGATTGTTAGGCCCAACTAGACTTGGCACATTGAATCAATGGGAACTTGATAATACAATGTTTACATGAGTTCCATGGATTCAGTTAGTCTGTTCTAGTTGGGACAAACAGTCGGATTTAGGTCTTTGTTTCTGAATTCCTGGCATAATTTGATTTGTAATCAGATTTAATATGACACTGAGGACATTGTAAGAAATGAAACTGGTGCCAGAATTTGGATTGCTCTCCCTCAGTATTTGAGGGCAGAGGGAGAGTGTAGTTGGGTAGTGTTTGTACAGAATAACTATGTGCCACTAGTGGACAGATCCACGTAGATTTATGTGTATGTAGTTCAGGTGACTTAAATAAGAGACCAAAAAGAGCCATGGCAGTTAAGCAGCTTTCAGTGGATGTCGTTCCCACAAGACAGTGGTGGTTCCTGTAATAAGCCCTTTGCCGGTGGCTGCTGCCTGGTTAATTCCTGTTATCTGCTCCTACTGCAGGAAGTGTAAGTTGGATCAGTACTTCATTGTTTCATCCACTTTGCAGTCATGATTAGTTTTTGTTTTTGTAAGTAAGCCCTCTCCACATTCTCCCCAGGGTGTGCAGTTGTGTTAAGCCTGATAACTTATCCAAATTCCAGTTACCTGCCTGGTTTTCATTGGTTCCTTCTGTTTCCCTGTTTGTTTCATGAAGTAGCATTCCACGCATAAACAAATTTGTTCACCTCCTTGAAGGGCACGAAGAAAATTTAGATATATTAATATTTATGTTTATTCCAGTTTTTCTTCTCTAAATGTTTATGAGCCAACAAAAATCAGCAGCTGATGAATTTGACTTCTTTGACTTCTGTCAAAGAGCGAAAAAGAGGACAGTATGCATTCTTGCAACAAAGTTTCAATTAAGTAGGTCTTGCTTGTGCACAAATATTCCTAATAGAGATAGTTGTTATGTTGTCCCTTTCTTAAATGTTCATATAGTTTCCCTAATCCTGGTAGCAGCCACATAAAGACTATAGAAATAATAACTTACCAAAATCAGCCCTAGGAAATACTGTACCTGAGCTTAGATCTTAATAGCTTAAAGTCTTTCTCACAACATTAGTTTTTTGTTTGTTGGTCCTCCACATGCCATTGTTCTGTTTTTCTTGGTGGGCTAACCATGTCATCCTACCTCTTTTTTTTTACAGTCCCCCCAAGTGTGCCCCAGCATCTATTCCTTTTTGTTCAGTCTTACCCAGGTGCATGATTGTGGTTTTCAGCAATTTTGTAGTTACTGGGCATGTCTGTCCAAAGTGGTAAACCAGGACTCTACAAAATCCTGATTTAGTGTTCACGAGCAGCATGCTGACTGAATATTGTCCTATGAATACCACTTGGCTTCTCTTGCAACCAAAAATTGACCAGGAAGAAATACTGTGTCTGAATGTGAATTCTTAGAATTTTGTTGCTCTCTGAACAAGCCAAAGTTTTGAATGAGGGCTTGAACATGATAGTGATTCCTGGGTTGTTTGGGACTGGCAACTTAGAAGTCCTCCTTCAGACATAACACATTTTTCTTCTTGTTCGGTAACTGATTACTGTTCAGTAACTGATTAAAGCTGCTCCTTGTGTTAAGTGCATTGGGCAGCCACACGTATGTACTGCTTGTGAACAATAAGTAAGTTCCACACAGTTCTGGCTTTTTGTGTCTTTGTGAAAGCAGCCATTGGCTGTTATTGTTTCAGTAATATTACTCACTTGTAGTGGATTTTAGATGTTCCTATTGGAGCAGGTTTTATTGTGATATAGTTGTATTCAAGTAAATTATAAACATTGGGCTAAATTTAATTCCAGCATTAGCCCAAATGTTAATTCCAACAAATTGGAGATATAGTGGATATTTGGAAGTTGCATTGAATAGATGTAATTTACCATGTTCCACTGAGTTAATGAATTTACTGTAGTTGGGACTGACAGTTGAATCTAGACCATTTCATTTTATTTTATTGCTGAAATATTAGTGTAGGGATTGGGAAAATGGGGTCTGCAAAAGATATGCAATCCCCAAGGCCATGTTTGAGGTTCCCAAGGCCATCTAGCACTGCCCATTCTTTTTGTTTTAAAGCAGTTTCCTAACAACTATGTGAGAGAGAATTTTGTCGCATTTTTGCCATCCTGGCTGTTTTGGGACAAGAAAATAAGTGTTTTGTTTGGTTTTTAAATGGGAAGTGGATCAGAAATAAGCTTGCTCCACCTCTTGTGTCAAAAACGTGACCTCTCTTGGATCAAAAATCTGATGAGATTGTGGGTGTGAGGGGCATTTTTGACCAATGAAAAATTAAGAAAAATAAATAGATTTTTTTAAAAAAAAATATATATAGAGTGGGTCATTTAGGGACATGGCCCTCAAATGTTCCATTTGGGCTGGTGTGTCCCATATATGCACAGTTACCACTCTTGCTCTAATTTCATATCCTCTTTTCCTGCTCATCAATAGGTTTTGACGATCAAGAGCACACATGGGCACTCAGTGACTACAGTGTCTTTTCCTACTAAATGACTGCCTAGGAATACCTAAAAATATTCAAGGCTGTCATAAATCAGTATGGATAGTATGACTCACTAAAAAGAGACAGATTCAGAAACTTTATGACAAGTGGTGTGAAGGAAATTCTTCTCTTTCTTCATTAAAAGAAAGTACCAATATTATATTTAGGAGATCCATGCAGCCTTTCTCAGCCTTTTTACTCTGGAGGAACCCTTGAAATAATTTTCAGATCTGAAAGAAACTCTGTGTTAAAAAAAAATATCTACAGCTCCAAAAATGTCCCCCCACCAGCTACAGTCTTTTGTGGCATCTGTAGCAACCTCTCATGGAACTCTAGGGTTTCAGGGAACCCTGACTGAGAAACTTCAGTAATAATGGTTTGATTGTTGGACTAGAGCTCTGGGAGACTGAGGTTTGAATCTCTGCTTAGCCAGGGAAACCTACTGGGTGGTCTTGGACAATCCACACTCTTTCAGACTTAGAGAAAGGCAATAACAAACCTCTTCTGAATAAACCTTGCCAAGAAAACCCTCTGAGAGGGTTGGTTGACTTGAGGGTACATAACAATAACAACAATAGTTATATGTAGGCTGGAAAATCTGCAAGTGGTGAAAAAGCATTTTCTGTTAGAAATTAGGGGGAATAACTTTCTGTAAAACAGGGTGATACTTTGTC
Organism: Iguana delicatissima; assembly: GCA_948472985.1. Lineage (NCBI taxonomy): Eukaryota > Metazoa > Chordata > Lepidosauria > Squamata > Iguanidae > Iguana > Iguana delicatissima. The sequence continues at coordinate 277,775 of CAOKZL010001042.1, read as the reverse complement.
ATTTCTGACTCACAGTGACTCTAAGGTGACCCTGTCACAGGGTTTTCTAGGGCTGAGAGTGTGTGACATGCCCAAGGTCACCCAGTGGGTTTCCATGGCCAAGTGGAGAATTGAAACCTGGGCCCTAACGTTACAGTTCAACACTCAAACCACTATATTGTACTGGCTGCCCCTGGAATTCCTATCGCTAGCTTAAAGCAGGGGTGGACAAAGTGTGGGCTGCATATGCCCCTCCCCCGCAGTCATTTTAGGCCGTGGAGAAGCATTTGAAACAGGAAGGAAGATAAAGTGACTTTGACTGACTTCCTGTTGTAAAAAAGACCCTTCTAGGACTAAAATGATCCAGAAGGAACCTAAAAATATCATGGAAATGCCTCCACATCCCCTAGAGGCCAATTAGAGGCATGGCAAGGGAGTACGATTGTCCAAGGCCTCCAGGAGTCTAATGTGACTCCCTACCCCCTGGGTTAGGGGAATGAAAGTTGAGTGTTGATTGCTTATCTGGGAAGCACAGTTATTGAGTTCACTGAAGATGGAGATGCTGAATAAAAGGAAACATACTATGACAGTCAGATGCTCTGTTACAGAATGGCCTTCTTTGGGAATGGGTAAAATATGTTTTCCAGTTGTTTAGCCAAAAAAGACATTGGATTTCACTTGCTAAATGTTCCCTTTAGTGTGCAAACAGCACAGTGTTATTTGTTTGCCCTTTGCTAGTCAGCTTTACATGGCCAGGCTTTGGTTCTTCCATTTAATTGCAGCTTAATTAACCAGTCATGCCAGTTCTTAGAGGCAGAAAACAATTAGCTTTTGACTGCTGCAGCTTCACTTCTCTGCCTAATTCAGTGAAAGGCCCATGCTTGAGGCTTGTTCATCTGTAGGTTTCTTGGGTACTGTAGCTTTCCTGTTGTTCCTATTGTCCTTTGACTGAGAATTTGGAGAGTTTAAAAAGCTCCTGTTGCCAAACAGTGTCTTGTGAGTGGCGTTTTTCCTTTTTCAGGGCTTACTTGGATAAAGATGTTGCCGTGTCTGAAGAGCTTGTCCAAAAATACAGCAATGTCGTGCTTGGCCACTTCAATAGCACAGTCAAGGAGCTCAGACGCCTCTTCTTAGTGGATGATTTAGTGGATTCTCTAAAGGTACGTTGCTTCGTTTTCGTTTTTCTAGAGTGTGTGAATGCCACAGTAAACCTTTGAGGTGCTAGAAAGGGATGGGAGAAGGAATCACGTCCTAATTGGCCTGTGGATCCATCTAATGACTATAGAATGGAAGAAAATCACATGGACCAATGTATCATCCTGAGCACATCTGCTTTCCTTTGGTTTTGAAAGCTCAGTAAGGATGGGCCTGTTTAGTGCTTGGGTGAGAGACTACCAGATAACGCCAGAGATAGCCTTAGGTAAGGTTCCTTCCCGAAAGGGCTGCCACCAGTAAGAGGGGAGAATACTAGCCTAGATGGACCAGTGGACCAATAAGGCAGTTTTCTTTGTTCTTAATTGAGGAAGGTCTGTAGATGTTTTTGAGGTTCTCATGAACAGTTGACATTCTAGCCTATCTGCACTTCCCCCACTTCAATGCGTAACTGATTGGTAAGCCATTCCCAGTAATTATGCCCCATGATTGGTTAGTTGTATTTGAGATTTGCTGTTTAGAAGAACCTTGCTTTAAATATGTTGCTAAGGACAGATACAGGAGCAGAGCTGGGTAATTTTCTGTTGGATTATATCACTAGTAGTTAATACAGTGTAAGGAAATTTGCAAATAAGAAAATAGCATTAGAATATATACATGTGGATATGTTCAGATGACTAACATGATACATAGATGGCTTAGGGGAGGGGAGGAGAGTCTACTCTTTGTACAGGGGTAGGAATTGTGTTGGCCCTCCAGCTGTTTTTTGGATCTGCAGTTTCCAGTGTACCTTGCGATTGTCTATGCTGGCTAGGGTTGCTGGGACTTGCAGTCCAACAACGCCTGGAGGGCCATCAGATTCCACACCAAATTTTTTTTCGTCTGTGGTTGCGCTGTACTCCTACACGAGTGCATCATTTAGATATCGTGACTTGGGGTCCCACACATTGTGTATCTGCATCTCTAGCTGCAACACAGATGTTATGGCCAAGCATGGATGTCTGTTCTCCTGTCCCCTCCTCCATCATACGTTGTCTCTAGATGTGATTGAGTTTGTTCAAAACAACTTGTTGATGTACAAAGTGTTTTCTTTTTTTTATATACTTTTTATTAGAGTTTCTGTATAACATACATAAAATACAATCACCTACAGCTACAAAACAAAAATAAAACAACAATTTTCTTATCATCCCTCGACTATCCCCGAACAACCTACAACAAGAAGACATCCTTATCATAATACTACATTCCTATCTCCCCCTCTCTATAATCCCAAAACCAATAACACAACAAAATAACAACATAAACATAACAACATAAACAACTTAAAACTCTGACTTCCTTTATACTTTTCAGACCGCTCATTTGACATTTATCTCTATATCCTATCTTTTATTTTACTTATAGCACTGTAATATCATCGCCTCTTTTTTCTTGATATCCTGTTCTTTTACTACCAGCTCAAACTTTTATTTCTCTTCTAATTGTCTCTATGGGCTACTTTTGAAAAAATTTCCACTTTAATTACACTTATTTTCTTGGTTCTTAATTTAGCTATCTCCAATAGTTATTTTTCCAATATTTCTGATATATCCCCATTTTCCTTCCAAAATTCTCATTATAGGATTCCAAGTTGTCCTAATTATCTTTAAATCCTTTCCCCTTTCTAGTAATGAAAGTTTATCTATCTCTATCATGTCATATAATTTGATTAGCCACTCCTGCAGGGAAGGTGCGTTCTTATGCTTCCATGCTTTTGCATAGATCATCCTTCCCGCAGTTATACTATATAATAGTAATTTTTGTTGTGGTGAAGTCAGATTTGGGATTTGATGGATCATATTTAATAGATATATTTCCGGAGATAAATTGAATTTTTTCTCTAACACCATTTCTAACTGTTCATGCAATGTTCTCCAATATCTTTGAGCTTGAATACAACCCCCCCGTAAATGGAATAGTGTTCCCTTACACTCACATTTCCAACATTTATAATCAGCTTTTTTAGTCATCTTTCCAATTTTAACCGGAGTATAATACCATCTGTTAAATATTTTATAATAATTCTCTTTTAAGTTGACATGCTTTTAACCATTTGTTTGTTTTTTGCCATGACCTTTCCCATGTTTCTAAATAGATTGGATGGCCAATGTCTTGTGCCCACTTAATCATATTTGTTTTTATTGCTTCCTGTTCTAAGTCTCTTTCTGAGAGTAACTTACAAATTTTTCCAATAAGGTGGTCAGTTCCTTTCTTAATAATCTTATCAAATTCATTATCAGTCACCATGATACCAGGGCTGTTAATATCTGCCTTAGTTTTAGATAACAGTTGCGTTATTAATAACCAATGTGTTCTCAATCCAGATTCAGTTAACTCATCTTTGGTCTTACATCTTATATTCCCATCTTCTATCTTGAATAAATCCCTATATGTAATCCATTTCCTTACTCTCGGTCGATCTTTTCTATAGAAAGCTTCATGTGTAGAAGCCCATAATGGGTTTTTATCATAGAATTTCTTTTTAAATTGTAGCCAAATTTTTAAAAGTGATTTCCTTATTATATGGTTATTGAAATCTTTGTTCACCTTTCCTTTATCGTAAAGTAGATACACGTGCCAACCCCATGGTAGATCATCCCCTTCCAATGTTAGCAGCCTTTCATTTTCTAGCTTTATCCATTCACCTATCCATGAAAGGGCACATGCCTGGTAATATAATTTCAGATCTGGTAATCCCATACCGCCCTTTTCAACTTTCTCTTTTAAGTTTATCATCTTAATGCGAGGCTTTTTCCCATTCCAAATGAATCGTGCTAGATCTTTGTTACATGTGTTGAAAACTGTGTTAGCTATAGATATTGGTAAACTATTGAACAAGAAAATCATCTTTGGCAATATATTCATTTTAATGGTGGCTATTTTCCCCATTAATGATAAGTCTAATTTACCCCATTTTTCTAGATCTCTTTTGATTATTTGCCATAAGTGTTTATAATTATTAAGGAATAAATCATTATTATTTTTGAGAGTTCTATTCCTAGATATTTCAGCTTTTTGACCACCTTAAATCCAGATATTTGTGATGATTGTTGATCCTCGCTATGTGTCATATTTTTAGTAAGAAAGAATGTTTTCCCCTTCTTTATCCTAAAACCAGCTAGTGACCCGTATTCATCCAAGATTTGTTTCAATTTCTCAGTACCTTGAGAATTGTGTTTTCTAATATGGAATGCTGTCATTGCACTGTCAAGCATCTCAAATCCTTTTGATGGGATTTCACAAACCACTGGCAGCCATTAATCTTTACTGATATCAGCCACTGTCCTGATGCAAATACTTTCTTGTTTAGTTTGTTGATAGAATATAACTGTATTAATTAGAGTATAGTTATTTTAACTAGAGATGCACTTTTCTCAGTCTTTTTTGGATAAGGAGCTTGAATTCAACTGAAGAGTTCACCAAAAAATTCCTCTGTTATTTAAAAAAAGCATTTTGACTGTTAGCAAAACCTTCATTCTTCTCTTGGACTAGAATGTAATCTCTACTACCTTTCATAGCTCTTTCAGTACTACTTGGCTGATCTTGAATGCTTGGAAAGCCTTACATAATCATGCAGGTTTGTATGCTGAGGAGCATGTAGAAAGTGCTTCAGAAAGGAAAAATTGCTTGGATGCTTTTTTAATGTCTAAAGCCTTGATCATCTCTAGAATAGTATAGTTTGAACTGAAGGGCACTTTGGATCCTTCATGTACTCTTTTTTGCATGTATTCAGACTTGTAGCAGATTATTTTCTAACAGCTTTTGGATTTAAGTTTGAAAAGGTTTAAAATACTGACAATTGTATATAGAAAAATTGAAAGCTTGCCAAAGCTAAGGCAAAATGTTTATTTTGGCAAACTACACACTTGCTTTCAATTAGTCATCCCATATTGGTTCAATACGTTCTATACCAGTAGAGACTTATCTGTACAGTTCCCCCTCTATGCTCACTAAGATTAGAGGAGCAGGACCCTCACAGAAGGGGAAAAAATGTAAATATCAGAATGTGTGTGTCTCTGCAAAAGGGGCTGAGCCATGGTGGGGAGAATGGGCACCCAGAGTTCAGGGAAGGAAGAGGGGAAGGAGTGGGTAGGCATGGTGACTGTATTTTTTCCCTCTCTTGCCCATCTCCTTTCCTGAGTGTGTGTGGAGAGACATCTGGAGAGGGTTTGTGGTGCTGAGAAATTAGGCTATGAGCCATCCTTAGCTGGACAGGCAGTGGCTGAGGGAGGAGAAGGAGGACCAGAGGCAGGTTTTTAAAGGGCTGCGTGGCCTATGCATAACTTAACAATATAATGTAACATGCCTATAACAGCAGTATGATGGAGAAAATGAGTTATAATCTGGAACTCTTCTCCTTACCATTCTGTGAGTACAAATGCGTATGTCATGAACGAACATGACCTGTTGCTAGTCCAAATTCAGTTGAATCGGTGAGATTTACCTGTTTACTTGACATTTAGCAATTGATTTAACTGATCTATTCCAGTTGGGACTAGCATTTGTGCTTAGGCTACTGACTCCCCCTCCATCGAAATCCAAGGGGTGTGGCAAACTCTAGGCACTTACTGATCACCAAAATAGGAACTAGACCTTAGCTATTTGAGTGTCTGATAGGGAATGCAAATCTTCATTTATTTTGTTCTTGCATGCAGTTTCACATTTTCTTCTGCCTGATGAGCAAGATGTTATGCTTTGTACATTTTTAAATCCCTTTTTGTCCTTTAATACTTTTTTGTCTGTATAGAAATGTGTGTTTTTTTCACAGAAAATGCTACTTTTTACAGAGATTTTTTGCACAAAACAATTTTTGTGCAGAATTATCATTTTGTGCAAAACTCATTTTTGTACCAATCTCAAGGGTTTTATGCAAACCTTTCTACAAATTTTTTTTTAAAAATCAAGTCAAATCTTGGGACTTCTTACCATTTTCTCAGTGAGGTTTCATTATTAGTTGAAATTGCATTTTTATATTTAGAATGAATAAATTTCTGAACAATCCTTACTTCTCTCCTCTCTGCTAAAAGAAGTACAGATGCTTCCTAAATTACTTGAAGAAGTGGATTTTTGCATTTAAAAATGTAGCCTAAAAATGGATTACAGAACATGCACTACTAAGTGTTGTTTTTTTTTAATTTGGTGACTTTCACAAGTAAGGTGAGGGCATCTGCATTAAGCCACCAAAATTTATGCATTCTCCTTACCTTTGTCCTGATGGTAGGGTTACATTGAACATTGGAGTAGTTCCAGACACTTTCAGGGTCCAACAAAACTGTGGGGAAAAATTTGCCTCTTCCTCCTGTCCAAATGGGTAGGATGGTCCCTCTTAGTGAAGCTTCAGGGCTTTGAGCCCTAGCAAGATGTCTCTGCAGAAGAACAGAGAGTCTCTTTAGAACAAAACATGTGCCTTAGGATAATGGCACATTTGTGGATTCTTGGGGTAGAGTGAAATGAAGAGAAGATGTGGCCACAGATAAGAGAGAAGATAAGATAAGAGAGAAGATGGAACAGACTTGAGGAGCTTCAGAGTTTTGGTTCTTAGGGGAAAAAAAAATCCCAAATACATTCCATTGGCTGCAGTTCAGCACTAGGCAACCTAGTGTAAATATCCGTATGTGGAGATACATTATGACAACTTTATACTATCCCAGTGCCAAGCAGCAGCATTGCACAATGCATGTGAATGAAAGTGTGCTATGGTGCAGTTAGCAACTCCGGTGTACGCTGTGCAGCTGCAGTGCACAACTGCAGTGCATGACCTTGTTGTATGTGCAGTTTGGCTTCCGCCACTGTCAGAGGAATACATATGTTGCACCATGGTAAATAATTTATCCAACATGCAGAGTGGGACTTGTGCATGCATATGTCACTAACAGAACACCAGCCATGGAGTTGGATCTTCAATGATACTGTGGATCTTTGGCTTAGTACCATCTAAAGAGTAAGAAGTCAGAGAGACTTGCTAGTTAACAACTACCTTAGACTGTGTGTGGTGGGCCTCAATTTCCCAGCTCCTGAAATGCCCGCTCAGAGTGTTTGTAACAGCAGTTGTGCAACTAATCACTATAACCAGCCTTTCCCCTCAAAATGGGAGCCTAATTATCTACACTTTTAAAAACAATTCCAAACACAGTTATAAAAATAGCACAAAATGAAAAGCTCTTGCTTCATCAACAATCAGCTCTGACAAGCCTCTGAATTTTTTTAAAGAGGCTTCCCCTGTCTGAGGAAGGACAACAACAAAAGAAGCAAGTTCTAGAGCCTGGGAGCTGTCATAGAGAAGGCCCTGTCTTGTGTTTCCGTTAGACGTGCCTAACTATAATATTTGCATCTTGGCCTCTCTCCAAGAATCACAGGGCAGTGTACAATGAAACCAATTTAGACTGTTGAAACAATTTAAATTGTAAAGCAGTTAAAAAAATAGTTTACAGTCTATAAGCATACAACTTTCTAAAAGAATTAAAACAAGCTAAAACTGATAAAATGAATGGAGTTTAGAGCAAATTGTAGAGAAGCAAATCAGGCCTGAACTCTCACTACAAGCTGATATGACTAAATTGAGGCAGTCATACTTTGAACATATCATAAGATGATGTGACTCATTGGAGAAGACAGTAATGCTCCAGCACAGTGAAGTGGTTTGAACATTGGACTATGATTGGAGACCAGGGTTTAAATCCTCACTCAGCCATGGGTGACTTTGGGCAAATCACATTCTCTCAGATTCGGAGACAACTCTCCTCAATAAATCTTGCCAAGAAGATCCCATGATAGGTTCACCTTAGGGTTGCATAAGCAAGGAATGACTTGGGTACATAACAGAGAGACAATGAAGAATGTTTGGAAACTTCAACTGAGTTCCAGAACATTCGGAAGATGTTTGGAAACTTCAGTTGAGTTCCCAGAGTGTTCCAAGTAACACCTTCTCAGCCTCAGAGGAAGGCATAGGCAGCCCTCCTCTGAACAAAGCTTGCCAAGAAAACCCCGTGGCAGGTTCACCTTAGGGTCACCATAAGTCAGAAATGACCTGAACACACACACAGCAACAACAATGTGTAAGGCAGCAGGAAAAGAAGGTGACCTCACTACAGGTGGATTGATTCAATCAGAAGCCACAGCCCCAAGTTTGCGAGACTGAAGCAGGGCAGTTGATGACAGGGGATCTTGAAAGTCTCTCATAAGATTGTAAGAAGGAGAAGTTGACTTGACAGCAGATAGCAACAACAAAAAGAGTTAAAACCAGGTATGTGTACAAATTGGATGAAATCATTAGACCCTGAGTCTTTAATGAAAATACAAGCAAGTTAAAACAATGCAAAATGCTTTTTAAAAAGTTGAAATCCTATCTGTGTGAAATAAAGCTTTAATATCAGAATAATTATTTCATTACCAGCTAAAATCAAGTGAAACATTCATTGACTCTAGTATGGTCTTTTAAAGAGGCTTGGGAGAAGACAGGACTGGTGGTCAGTTCAAGATGTTGATAGGAGGGGCAACAACTTTTCAACTTCTTGCACTGAAATATTCCAGCTGAGAGGTGGGGATAGTGGTAGCTTGGACACCGTTTACCAGGGTCAGTACAAACTCTTCTGCAGCAGTCATCAACAGCTATGGAGTTGGCTGAACTGTCACTCTATCAGAAAGCCCCACTTACTGTCTAGTACTCCTGTTTAATTATTGACGGATGACTGTTTTGTTTGTTGACTTCGTATGTCTGAAGTTACTAATCAGTGACTTTTGAGTTTCGGAATTTCAGATTTCTGAGTTAGATTTCTGAGTGCTGGTGTTTCCAAGTTGGGATCAAACTGTTACCTTGTTTTACGCTGTTGTATCCTTGTACTAGTGTTCAGTAGCATAAAATAAAAGTCGAAGGGACTGGATCCTAAAATGCAGCATGGGAAGGAATTATGGAAGTTGAAATGAATTGAAATAAGAAAAGAAAACTTTACTAGCACTTTTGGATTTTATTGCCTTTTTATTATTTGAGGCTTTATTATTTGAAGACAGTCAAGAGTCCTGCTGTATGAGGAAAACTTGCTCCCAGAATTCTAGTTCTCAGAGATGAGTTGCTTCTGATTATGGAAGTTTCATTTGGCTGTCACTTTAATAAGGAGGAGGCCAGGGATCAGTAGCTTTTGCATCCCTGTCGTTCCTGTTGGAGCTTCATACTATTGGTGAGTGGGACCACCTCTCACCTATCTCCCACCCAGTTTCACAGCAAAAGAGAGATTGTTGCAAAGCCATCCCCTCTCCTCCAAGCCTTTCCTCAGGAAGCCTTTTAGGAGAAGTGTGTTGGTGATCAATCAACACTGGATGGAGATGCTCAATTTGCCCCTCTCCAGTGTCATGTACCTGGTCAGCAGAGAGGTAACGCTGAAGAGAAAAGGCCATGGGCCAAGTCCAAAAGTGCCTTGGATCAGTTTTGGCGCACATATGAGTGATCCTCCCCACCTCTGTCTGCCTTCAATGAACTCCTCTCACGCACTTGTCTAATCTGGAAAGTAATTGCCCATTGCTTATGTTGTGTAGCAATGAATTCAATATTCATTTTCCCTTATTTTACACCCCAGCTTTCTCCTGACCAGGAAGCTCACAATATAAAATAAAATGAAGTAGTCCATGGCCAGTCATGAGACAATATGACTCATAGGAGAACTCAGTAATGTTCGGAAGACTGGAAGTCAGTAGGGAAAAAGGAAGACCATGTCACGAGTAGATTGATTCAATCAAGGAAGCCATGCCTCTGAATTTTCAAGACCTGAGCAGGGCAGGTGATGACTTTGAAGTCTCTTATTCATAGAGCTGCCATAAGTTAAAGTTGACTTGGCTGCAAATAAAAACAATGACAAGCAGTCCTTGGTCAGAATCTTGTCAGCGTCCTATGCATGCATAGGTTGGTTGGGCATTTTTGTGCAAGACAGAATGGACATACTCTATTCAGGTTTGCAGTCATGGACTTCAACATCTGATGTTATTGTTCATGGTTGTGTCCTGCGTGTGGATGCACATGTACTTTCAGCATGAATGTGTGCTGCAACTTGCGTGTGCATTTGTGTGCATTGGACACTATGCATTGGTTGTGGAGTGGAGGTGCTCATTAATGAGGCAGTGTTTATGCAAATACCACTTAATTCTGAGAGTGTAAAGATAGGCTCTGTCTTGTCAATACAGAATTTTGAGCCCTCTTTCTCTCCCCAAACTTTATTGTCCTTCAGTTTCTATCCGATCTCTACATCCATAATTTCTCCATGATCCATAATTTTACAAGATCTTCTGTCTGGAGCCTAGAATACACTCTGTGTCCAGATGCCCATCGTTTGAATAATCACAGCATAGACAGATGTAGATATTTCAAGGCCTATTCCATGTTAGAAGTCCTGTTTACTTTTGAAGGAAAGGAGATCCTCTGTGGAAAAAGGAGTTATAGCCTGAAATCTGTTGCATTTTTATGGCTTTAGGTATCCTGTGCACTACTGTAGTCCCTTTGTTATTACTCTCCTCTATAAACTTCATCTAGAAAATGCCCACCATCCATTATATAGTATTGAAATCTCAGTTACTGAAAAACCTGCGGTATTTGCCAGTTATTTTCTGGACTCAATCCATAGTGCTAGTTTCAACCTTTAAAGCTCTAAATGCCCTGAGATCTGGCTATCTTAAGGGGTAACATGTCTGTCTTAGTATGAACTGGGTTGGTTTTAAGATTATCAGCTGATTTAGCTGTGAAGGGTGTCCTTGCCGAAATCCACTCATTTGTACTTGAGAAAAAAATGAAAATGAAAAAAAAGAAAAGAATGCATGCTGAAGTTGGTCACTACTCTTTCTGTTTTCAGAAACATATCAAGACACATTTTAATTATAATATTTAAAACTGTCATTTTGTGTGTGTGTGTTGCTTCCCTTGTTCCATATCTTTATCTGATGCTTTTTTTTAATCTGATCTTTTTTCTTTTTTTGGTCTTGCCTGGTTTCAGAGAGGCAGTATAGAAATACAATGAAATAATGCAAAATGCAAGATTCTTTTTGCAGGGTCACTAGTGATGAAAGTGTGAAAATGGTCTTTATTGAGAGGGGAGGAAATATGACCTATGGACTTCACATGGCCCTTGGATCAAATTTTTACAGCCCCTAAAATCCCCCACCAGTCCCCCCAAGACCCCCTGAACTTCCCAAATTGTGTGCAAATGCACAACCACCCTCCCCAGCCTCCCTCAAATGCCTTGTTTTCCTTCAGTTTCTTCTCCACTGTGATATGATGTCACTTCCTGTCAACTTTCTGAAGGAAAAATGGTGGAAAAATAAGATAGTTTTGTGGGTTGAAGGGAGTTGTGGCCTGTGGATGTTGTGTGTGAGGGTAGGGATAAAAAATCGGCCCCTATCACTTTCACAGATACCTATCAAGCTCTGTATTATCTAAATTGGGAAATGCAGGTGACTCTAAAGATACTAGTTTCAAACTTTAAAGTGACTAGTCCAGCATGGGCAAAAAACTAGATTGGGATCCATCATTAGGTCTCTAGATAATTTACAAGAGAATGGCAAGCATTTCTAACACCAACAAAGCAACAAGCAGACTCTCCTTCTGGCCTGTGTCCTTAATGGATTAAATGGCTTGTGGACAAAACAGGAGTAGAGCCTGTCCTTAATTGGAAGTCTGCAGAAGTCCCTCTGTGCCACCATTTTGCATTTGACTGTGATCTGTAGATCTTGAAGTTCTAGTTTGGAAAAAAAACAGAAAAGAAAAAAAGGCTCACATTACTTTTACTGAACTGTAGCTCACCCCTGGACTAATCTACAGCTGCCTGAAAAATCTTGCCAAGTGGATCAGATCTCAGGGGCTCCCAGCTATGCTGCTATGGGTAACTCTGTCAGAGTTGACATAACATCTAGCGCTGAGTCCCTGTATTTTGAGGGTCAGGATAAGGCTTGCTGAATCTGCATGCGTCTGAAGTGGAAGAGGCTGGTGGGTTTTGTTGTAACATCATTTTATCGTTACATGGTATCGCCCGCATTGAACAAGGTGGACCTCTTACTCTGACATATAGTAATCAATTTGGGTATGCATTTAGAGTGGCATACACGTGCTGGTTGTACATTTAAGTATTTTCACAGATGAGGTCAGTATTTGGATGGCTCTTTCTAAACAGCTGTACATAAATCAAGCCAAGGCAAACAGTGTTCTGTTCTATTTTTAGGAGGGTAACCCTGACTGTGAGTCAATTGCAATGAAAACATCAGTACCTTATGGTACCTTAAAGGCTAAAATACTAATTGTAAGAATAAGCAGTCTTGAACTATGGTTGAATTTGCTGAAGTGGGCTATTCTATACAGTTCATTAAGTGCTTGATTCTGTCTTTTGGGTAACTGTGTTACCCAAGGGATCAGCTTGTCAGTGCTAGATTGTGCACTGGTGGTTTTCGTGGCTAAGTGTAGCAGAAGTAACTTAAGGTCTGTTCTGCAGATCACATATTGTTTAATGCAGGGGTGGGCTCACAAGCAGGGCCAGAAGGCCCTTTTTGGGCCCCCGTGACCCTGTAAAGACCATACCATGACTGTTTTCCAAAACTGGAATTGATACTCTGGTCAGTTCTTGAAGTGATACTTGACTGACTGCTTTAGGGTAGACCACCCCTGCAACAAAGTTTAAAAACCAAATCATACCCCTTGCAGTCATTTTGAGGAGGAGAAATCCAAGCGAGAGAGGACTACAACAGAGCCTCCTGTCCCAGGCTGCATGGTTCCCAACTCTGGTGGTTTAATGTGATAGAACCCAGCATGAGTAATGCTTGATTCTCGTGACACCACAATAGCATGGGCTTTTCTTCCCTTGGCTTTTTAAATCATCCTTTGGTTAGCTGTGTTTTGGTAGAACAACATGGCAGGCTGAATGGTGCAGCAATGTACATTTCTTACTGGAGTTGCCTGTGGGAAAGCCTGAGTGATGCAGCTAGCCAAATGTAGGACCAATGTGCAAATCGTAGGAGATGTGGAAGTATGTAGTCAATAAAGCATTTGGAGTTACATTATTACAGAATTGCAGATCCCAAAAAAACCTTAGACTCACATACTTGAGCTAAATGAATGAACAGGCCTTTATGGTAAGATGTGGACTGCCCAGCTTAAAACCCCACACATTAAAATCTTCTCAGAGTCCTTCCTCTGTGGTCTACTGTTGGGAACCACTTGGAGGACCAGAAGGGGGGCTTCTAGACTGTGGCACTTTCAGCTATGAAATGGACTTCCCTTGGAGATCCAACAGCAAACATCACCCTAATTTTGAGGCCATGTTTTTGGAGTTTTTGTGTTGTCTTGTTGATTAAACATGCATCACCCTTACCTCAGAGATCTTCAGATACAGCTTAGAGTTGAAATGCTTAATAAAAAGAAGATTCTTAGGCTTATATCTTACAAAAAGACACATTTGCATTTTTGTCAGTAAAGTAATAATGCATGTCTTATCATAGATAATGTAGTTGAGAGAACTGATTCTGATACCAGCCAGTGAAATGCTGAAACAGCCCAGCTGTTTGTAGCTTTACCTTGGCTTGCTGTATGTTCATGCCCGTGATGTTCAAAAGAAGGTCTGATCTTAAAAAACAAGACTTCATTGATGTTGAAATACAACAGAAAGCCAGGAGTCAGAAAAGGAAGGAAAGGTTAACATAGACGGGATTTGCATATGGTGCCTTTGCATGACTTGGCCATGTCAAAAGCTGTGTATGCAGTGTAGGCCTCATAAATAGCTATATATGTCATGAAGAGTTTTCTGTGAATTTCTGTCTGTTCAGCCAAGAGTTTTCTGCTTACAAACACTGTGCTGAAAGGAAGTTGCATAATTTTAATTTCTGTAGCTTTTAAAAAACTGTTTTAATCTTTCTTCTGTCTTAAGTAGAGTGTCATTTTATGCTTGAATTGAGCCCAAGGAAGCTCAACTGTATCTGAATGTTTTGCAGTCAGCTGGGGAAAAAGACAATTTTACACCATACCTTGAAGTGTATTTATAAACTATATTGTGTGCTAATTGTGGTTCGCTGTGATGTTCATTTTGACAAACCATAGTTATGGAGGTTGCTGCACAAGACTGGAGCAAACTTGAAAAACCATGTTTTGAGTAGATGGAAATAAAAAGGAGGCATGACTCTCTGAACCCTGGCATGTATATAACATGGTGTTTGATGTCTGCTTTAGTCTTCTGTCATGTGACTGAAAGCAGCAGATACGGGATTCCCAGGTTATCTCCCATCCAGGGCCTGGCTTAAGCTCAGCCTTCTGACTATGCTTTCTGGTAATTTTACTCCACCTGAATATAGCAACTCCTCCTTGGATCCTGTTGTATTTGATGAGGGCACCTAGTTGATAGCAAAAAGACAAAATGGTTTAGAAATTACAAATGTTTGGTCAGTATGCTAGCATGTTGTTAAAATGTCAAGGAGTGTGGTTTCTTCAAATGTGTTTTTTTCTTGGGTTATGCATCCCTAACATCCAGATGTTGCTTGTATTCATGTCTGTTAGGATGCGAGGTCATTTGACTGATGAGGGAAAGGACACAGGACAATGATTTGCCCTGTCATTTTCCCTTGGCAGCGCTGTATCATGCAGATTTTCTGTCTCTGATCTTGTCTTCTCTACAGGACATTGGCTATAGCTGGCATTGTTTGATGAGATGTGTGGGCAAAAGTCCAACTTACAGCTGCACATGTCTTTTTTATGATTGTTGCAGAGGGAGGAATTCACTGCAACCCTCATGCGATGACCCCCACCTCCCTCAAGACTAACTTTCCTCCTGCCCCAGACCCATTTAGTGGCCATAGAATGGAGGTGGGTGTCAGAAGATAATCTGGGCTATGTTCCAATAGATGGGCACAGAATGGTAGAACTATTCTCCAGGACCTTCTGGCAGGTATCTTGGAGATGCCAGACGACAGCATTGTCCATCTGATCATAGGAGTGTAGCCAAATGCTTCTCTGATTTCCTGTCTTCTCTAACAGCCTCTAAATGGCCATGGGGATGGATCATGCAGGCAGAAGATGAGTCACAATGGATGGTATCTTAGAGACATAACACAGTTCCATGGGCGGAACTTTATGCTGCATTTCCTGGCCTTTGAGATGACCATTTTGCGTCATAAGCACAACTCTGCTCATACATTTAAGCCTTCCGTGGGGCTCTCCACCAGGTGCATCAGTCAACTGCTGTAACATGGATGTCACCCAGAGGGAGGTGTTTGGATTGGTAACATCCTGCCTTTTGGTACACCCTCCCCAAGGGCATCAGTTTAATACCAATATTATTAACTAATACTGAAGTACAAAACAAAATCTTTTATTTTTCTTTGGCCTTTGATAAAGTTCTTGCTAAATTGTCATTCATTATCTTTCCTTAACATGTTGCTGAATTTTTTGGTTTGCACAACATGTTGAAGCCTTTGCCCACAGTCTTAAAATGCCAGAACGTAAATACTTTATAAACAGTTGTGCAAGTGTGCTTTTAGACCATTTGATCAGACAGCCCCTATTGAATTTTTTGCTCTTGCACTAGCAATGGCAAACATATAAAGTTGGAATTCATATATTGGTGATTCAGCACTTCCATCAAGTTTTGTTCCCCTTCCAGTTACTCAACAAGAAGATTGACTTCTGAGATACCTGTGGGCTAGCAGGGTTCTGCCTCCTGCCTGAATGACATTTTGGTCTCCTCCATTTTCTCAGGTTACATTTAGCATGGTAGAACATCTACAAAACACTCCACTTCTCATGCCTCACCTCCATCTGCCACATACTTGTAAATTTTGTGTGGTTAACAGTTTCAGATTTGCAACTAACCCTATGGTAAAACATACCTCTAGATCAGAGCTTGGAACAGTTGGGTTTTTTTTAGGACAGCAGTTGCCAGAATTCCCCAGCTTGCAGTCATGCTGATTGGGAGCATTTTAGATGTTTTTGTCCAGAAAAGTAGCATTTAGAAGTTCTTTCTTTTCAAATTTGGTTCTTTGAGGCTGCCTGTTCCTTTGTGGTTTCCCATGATCAGTCCTTTACGTTCTGGATTAAAAGATTTCAGTGTACTGGACTGAAAGAGATGCCTTCCTTAGATCTTAAAGAGCCTCTGGATTTAGCGGGACTAGTGGTCTGACTTGGATTTAGGAAAGCTACACATATGGTAGCCTTGAGCTCTACTTATGTGAAGATGGTTCAGTGCCAACTTCCTCCTGGTATTAAGGCATCCTTGGACACACACACACACACACCATTAGCATTGTCACAAAGTACCAATGACAGCAATGGATTGCCGATCCCTATTGAGGTATGTGGGGAATGCAGAGGACAGGGAAGAGGCCATAGTAGAGCCTGGGTATGGGGAGAGAAGTTGAAGGTTCTATTAAACAGCAATAATAAGTTACAAACAGCTTTAAAAGCTTTTAAAACTGAGGTAGTGAGTACTGTGGGTATGGAGGGACACTGAGTAGTTCCAGTTGGCATGGATGAAGTGCCTCTTGATGTTTAATTTACAGAGCCGTAATAACGAGAGCTAGTATTTATTAAAGTGCAGCAAGTTAGTGCTTGAGGTGGCTTTGCCCTGTGTAATGCATACAAGCTGCTTCAGCTTGGAGGGCATCTGCTAATGAAACAATCCCCATGTGATGATATCGATGTGGTAAGCACACTACCTCAGGGTGACCTTAGCCACATGAAACTAGCACAGATATTGTGCCCCAGTCTGACTGCAGAGTGGGGCTTGTGGAAGTTGAGTCTGCTGTGCTTTCTTTCACCTCTGTAGTCCTTGAACCTGTTTGGTGTGGAATCGACCACCTGCATCACAGCAAGGTGGAGCAGGTGGTAAATGCTGTGAGCCTTTCCTCATTCTTCTTTTGGTCCGACCTGGGGAGACCTTGCAGCGAAAGGCTGCAGATCTTGTTACAAGTCCTTTTGGCTATAATTATCTTTGACATACAGAGGTTGAAGTGTTTGTTACCTTCTTACTGCTTGACTGTTCAGCATTTCCTTCAGAGAAATCATCTTAATGAAGGCCATCTACAAGTTGGGGGGAAAAGAACAGGTTGCTTACCTGTAACTGTGGTTCTTCAAGTGGTCATCTGTGCCCTCACACAATGGGAATCTTCGCACATGCGCAGTAGCTTTTGGAAAGTTCCAGAATTGAGCAACTTGGCGGGAACCCCTTCTCCATCCGGTACTGAGCATGCTCAGTCCTGCCAACCTAACAGTCACTTCTCAGTTTCTTTCTGTCCGCCGACCTGTTAGCAGCTCGGAAAGTCTTCCTTGCTGAGCAGTTTGCTTGGCTTCTTCTATTCTTTGTTTTTTTCACTGTTTCTACAGAAAGTTTTTAATAACTCTTCCCCCTTTCTTCTATGTCTTCGTTGTTCAAACTCTGCATGTCTTGCGGTCGCAAGGTCGCTCTATCCGGCGGTCACTCCGAGTGCCCGTTTTGCTTCGGAACTTTCTGAAAGCCACTGCGCATGTGCGAAGATTCCCATTGTGTGAGGCACAGAGACCACGAAGAAGAAATACAGTTGCCATGGTGATGCTGCTGAAAATAACACCCGCATAGGTTTTCTTGCTTCCCATCTGCAATGATGGCTTACTGTGCTTGTGGATTCCCATCATGCAGGGAGTGTCCATGCTTCTGCCAATAGCAGGCAGGCATGTGGACAGAGAGCATGGAAGACTCTTGACATGTTGTCCTCCAGCAGTGATTGTACAGGCGTGGTCCATCTCTAACTAGATGCTCCATGTCTTGTGTTTCTCATTTAGCAATCTTATTCTTTTTCAGTTTGCAGTGTTGATGTGGGTGTTCACCTATGTTGGTGCCTTGTTCAATGGTCTGACACTGCTGATACTGGGTAAGTGGTTCTCTTTTTTATGTTGAACTAAGTGATATCCAATACTTACATATGTGTTTTTTAGCATCACCCAACAAAGGCAGCAAATGAAGGATTCTGTCGTGGGCCCAGCTTTGTTCAACATCTTTATAAATTATTTGAATGATGGAATAGAGAACATGTTTGTCAGATTTGCAGGTGACACCAAACTGGGAGGGAAAGTTAGTGCCTCTAAGACTGAATCATATTTTAGGGATGATGATCTGAATAGATTTGAGAGCTGAGCCAAAACTTGGCAAATTAAATTTCAACAGGGATAAATGTAAGATACTGCATTTGTGCAGCCAGAACTAAATACCTTTAAAGGCACCAGATCCTGATTAGTATTTAGATAGGAGACCGCCAACCAGTACCAGCTGCTGCAGGCTATATTTTCAGAGGAAGTAACTGGCAAACCCCTCTTGAGTATTCCTTGCCGAAGAAAACTGTATGAAATTTGTAGGGTCACTGTAATTTGACAGGTGACTTGAAATCATGCACACACTACGTTTGTACAGAAAAATCAGACGCACAATTATCAGATACGTGACATCCAGCTTGACAGCAGTACACATGAAAAGGATGTTGATATTTTAGCAGACTGTAAGCTTATGAGTCCAAAGCATGATGCAATGGCAAAAAGACCAATGCAGTTCTAGAATGACTGAACAGAAGTAAAGTGTCCACATTAAGGAAAGTAATAGCACCACTTTATTCTACTTTAGCCAGACCTTAACTGGAACGCTGTGTCCAATTGTGGCCACCAAAGTTTAGGAAGGATGTTAGCAAGCTGAAGTGTGTCCAGAGGAGAGTAACCAAAATGTTGAAAGTTCTGGAAGCCAAACACGATGAATGGTTAAGGGAGTTGGTTATGTTTAACCTGGAGGAGAAAAGACTGAGAGATAATAGCCATCTTCAAATATCTAAAGGACTGTAATGTGGAAGGAGGAGTCAGCTTGTTTTCTGCTACTTCAGAGAACCAGGACCTGAACAGACAGATTCAAATTACAAAAAACAAGGAAACAAACAAAAACAACAGCAACCCCCCCCCAAAAAAACCCCCCCAGAGATTCTGCCTAAACATGAATCCTAATGTTTGGATGAAAGTTTGGATGAACAGGATGAAACTGTTCATCAGCAGAATAGACTCCCTCAAAGATGGTGGACATTTTTTCATTGGAGGTTTTTAAACCAAAGGTGGATCATTACTTTTCATGGGTAGTTTAGCAGTGGATTCCTGTATTGACAGGGAATTGGATTATCCTTCCAGCTCTGAGACAATGAAATGTAATAGCATTGAAATGGATGGTAGTGGAATTATGGGACCCCCCAGATGTTAACGGGTGGCAGCATCCTCACCATTGGCTCTGTCTGGGTGGGGCTCAGAGAAGTTGCAGTTGAGCGATATCTGGAACGCTCTGGACTAGAGAAGCAAAAATAGCAAATCTTGGCATAGGGAAAGGATGGTATCCAGGTTAATACAAACTCAAGTACTATGCATGCAGCAATTGACTTGAGCATAGTGTTTAGTCTTGCCAGTGGTAGGAGGCATGATCAGTGTTTTTCAAAGTTAAGTAACTTATCAAAAGGGTGTCCTCTACATGTGACATATCATTAGCATGTATGGAAGCACTGCTTTGCCCATCCTGTGCTGCCTTTATTTCTGGATCTCAGGCCATTGCTGCTTCTCATGCAGCTGAAAGATGTGAAATCTCTCTGTTGCAAGGTCTGTTTTGTATGGACTTTCCCTGCAGCTTATGTGATGACACAGTTCATTTTAGCATCTCTATGTACTTAAATCTGTTTCTGTTGTTTTTTCCAGCTCTGATCTCACTCTTCAGTATTCCTGTTATTTATGAAAAGCACCAGGTGAGTGTGTGGCATATTGTATACTTCGGTAGTTTGGCAGAGATGCTGGGTTGGTTGGGATATTGAGAATAAACAGTGTAAAAATGTTTTGAGAAAACATGGCAGAGCACAATCCCACGCTCTTTGCCTGTTGAGCGTCTTAACTCCAACTACTTTTCTGGTGCTCCGTTGGCTTATGCAAGTCATGACTTGGCAGACTGTCTCAGTTGGGAAGCACTGTGGCTGATTGACTCAGGTGACCTGCTTCTGAGACTTTACAAGGCAGAGAGTGTTTTTGAGTTAAGCAAGACCGAATTTTTGAAAGAATGGGCTAGCTAGTAAAACTACCAGTCCATATCAACAGAAGTGACCTTTTGCCCACACAGGACTTAATGTCCTTCTTGTAAATTAGGGGTGGGAATGATGGGGCCCTCTGGATGTTCTTCTTGGACTACTTATCATAGCAGCCCCAGCTGGTATTGGCCATAATATTCACTGGGAGTCAAAAGTTGCACAGCTTCTGGAGGGCTGCATTATTCCTTTCTCTCTGTCTTAGAATGGCTTTAAAAAATGTGATCTGGTAGATGCCTAGCAAAACTGAACAATCATAAGCCTAGAACAGTGTTAATACCAAATGCTTAATTTAACTTTAGCAGCTAAAGTATAAAGCCTGGGTACGATATGCACCAACAAAAGCCCTAGACTCTTCCATTGGCAAAAAATCTTCCCCTGAGCCTGATGGAATCCAAATTAATTTTCTGATAACAATGCTGTTTCCTCAGATTTTCCATCTATTAAAACATTATAGCGAGAGAGATAAGAAGCGTTAATTCATGATATTCAAAACCTTTGGTAAATCCATTTTTTTTTGTCTTCCAGGCTCAAATTGACCATTATGTGGGGCTTGTGAATAAGAATGTCAAAGATGGAATGGCAAAGTGAGTGTGTTGATTTTTCAAGACTGTTTAAATTAATAATGGCTGGCACCTTGTAAGGTCTTTACATACATTTAAGCACTGCAGTTACTGCAGCTACACACTGAATTCTTGCATGATGTCTACCCCAGTTGCCAGGTAGCAGCTGCTCTGATCAGTTCGGGTCTGCTCCCCTGTTGCTCAGAAAGCAGGTGGTCGCTGTTTCCACCCCCTCTTGTGAGGAATCCATATTTGACAGGCAAAAGCAGAGTCCCTGTCACAATTCTCTCTCATGCTGGAGATTGCTTACGTGAGGGGGTGGGTAGGAACGGCAGCCAGCTGCTTTCTGGGTGACAGGGGAATGGACTGTTAATTGCGCTGCTGTCCAGTAATTGGAGGTTGGGAGACTTTCATAGTCCCTACATAGCCCTTCAACAAGGGGCTATGTAGGGACTGTGAATATGTAACAGTCATGTGTGCGTAACTCCAGGCTATGCATCCCTAACTGTGATACGGGCTTCAGACTCACATTTTTAAGAGTGTTCTGAAATAACTGAATTCTTTGTGTATAAACCAAATAACATGCTTCTTTCCAGTGCTGTTAAAACTATTGGATTTTATGAAAGAGTAACAGCTCTGGAATTCATGGAATACTGTAACTCATACATGCTAAAGTAAAACAATATAAAGATATAGCAGAGATGGGTGTCCTTTGGCCTCAGTCTTGATGGCCATGGTAGTAAAAAAAAAGATTGGAGTGAAAAAAAAATAGTGCAAGCACTTCTTTTAATTTCTGCATCTGTGGTCAAGATCCTGCATAATCTTTGCAAGGATCTACACTCGGGTAGTTTACAGTTCCATTCTGCTGAAAACCAACCCTGTGTAACTGATTTTGTATCTGTCAGTGTTGCCTGCAGTTTTTGCAATCTCAGTGAACAAGTTGTACATTGAAGAACATTGAAGGTACGGATGAATGCCTCATCCAAGGATGTTCAGCTGCATGGCTAGAATTCTGCTGGGTATGCCAACTAGATTAGACTGATTGAATCCACTGTTGAATGGTGAATAAATGCATAGGTGAATCCAGTTGATTCAGTGGCTCGGCTCTGCTCTGGAGTAAAAATAGGATTAGGTTGATGCGAAATGGTTACATCCACAGAACTCAGTTTGTGTGTTTTGCACAGTGGTCAGAAAGGTACAATTGCTTGTGTAAGGGAACTTCTGCAGGTGTATGACACCAACAGGATTCCAGACCATATATCAGATTAAGAAACATTTTGCAGCACAATGGTGACTAGATGTATGTCTTTTTGTTGTTCTTGTTGGTTGCTGCTACAGCCCCTTGCCTCCTTCGTAGAGGGCTTGGTGGACCTTTTAGGATGATTTTGTAAAGGTGGGAGTTCCTGGCCAATAGAGGAGGTATTAAATATACCACATGTATGGTCTTTGTATATTAAAGTAGATTATTTTTCTTTTCGACAGGATCCAAGCTAAAATCCCTGGACTGAAGCGCAAAGCGGAATGAAGACCCAGAAACACCTTTTATTAAAATAGGAGTTCATCTTTTAAGTGGGGAGGGGAAGGCATATTCATTTGGATTATGTGGGGAGGGTCAGGGAATAGTAAAACCTTGACATTGCAGTGCAATTTCACAGATCTTTATTTTTTAGCAACGCAGTGTTTCGAGGGGGGAAATAACCTGTTCTTGACTACCGTGTGTGTTCATCATGAGTATTGTAAGCTGCTATGTATGGATTTAAACCTAATCCTCTTTGCTTCTCCTGTGTGCAGCACTGGTTAACATAAAGATTGGAGAGCTGTACATTTTACGCTTTGGACAAGGTAGTCTTGCTGCGTTTCAAGAGAGCCGAGTGCGGTTGAAGTGCGGGGAGGGCACTTCAATTTGGCACTGTCTCTGGTCTGTGTAGATTGCAGATTTTGTAAAACGAGATGTTTAGAAGAATATGCCATTGAAGCAAGCTTGAGAAGTCTTGCCCTTTTGGTATCGAGTGTAGCTGTATTGTGCTTTTTAATTTTACTGTTTTATCAATTGCCAATATAAAAATTATATATAAATATATATATACAGTGTTTCACAGCAGCTTAGGATGTCCAGCTCCTCCACAGTGCTTGGAATATCAGAGAACTGAACTGGGATTTTTTTGTAAGCTCCATGTTAATGTAAGCTTAAATTTTCCAAAAACACTAGCATCTATTAAATGAATAAAACCAATCTCCTCTGCACATTACACAGTTTTCTGCCATAACCTTTGCTGCACAGATCATCTATAGTCTATTTTGAGTAAACAAGTTTACAAGTCTCTCAAAACTCTGAATCTGTGGAAGGAAATTCTAAAGGTGTGATCCTGAGATCCTTGCAGGTAGAATAAAAAGTGCCCAGCATGCTTGTTTTTCATTGTGCTCGGAATCCTCGGCATCTGTGCATGGGTCAGCGGGTTGCACCCTGAAGCTGCAAATGTCGTTTGGAAATTTCAAACATTGTTAATGCAAGAAATTACGAATGAAAATGTATACACTTGCGGTTTAAGCTGTATTGAACTAAGTCTGTGGAATGCATTGTGAAATGTAAAAAAAAAACCTTGAGTATCAATAAAGCGTATAGACTTAAGTGGTTTGTGGTATTTAGATCAGTGTATCATTGCGAGTGAATGGACAGCTGATGAGACTCGCATCTTTCATTGTTTTGATTCAGCTGCCAATTGCGAAGGAAAAGTATTGTGTGCAAGATGACACCTTGTGGTAAGAGTCCGGGATGGCTGATACATAGCCTTTGATACTACAGTTAAAAGGCAACGAATACACATTGGCTGGCATGCTGTTGGTGACTTACACATAAGTTAAGTCCCTCTTTGAACAGGCCAAGGAGGGCTATTCTCATCCCTTGAGCTCTACCCATCGTCCAGCAACTGATGAAACCGAGAAGGGGCCCTCTGCCTGTGACTGGTGCAGATGTAGAGGGAAGGGGAGAACAATTCAGACCACAAAGGAACAGTTTCTTTGGGGCTTCCAGATGAAGAAAAAGGCAGGTGCATTCCATCTGAGAGCACACTCATTCCTCAGCCACTCCAGAGCTGAGACTAGCTTCATTCTCCCTGGCCTGAATCACCTGCCCTCCCCCCACTGGTAAACAGTAGCATCGGGGAGTCTTCTCAGGGCTTGACAACTGCTGAGCAGTGGAAAGACACACAATTGTGTGTGTGAAGGTACTTGCAGATGTGGAATCTCAGGCCATTTCTGCACTAGACTGCTATAGTGCTATTATTCCACTTTCAGCATCCTATGGAATCTTGGAGTTTGCAGTTTAGGGAGGGGCCTTTGAGGGGCCTTTGAGGCCCCTCCCTAAACTGCAAACTCCAAGATTCCATAGGATGCTGAAAGTGGAATAATAGCACTATAGCAGTCTAGTGCAGAAATGGTCTCAATCATTAGGTCCCATCCCACTTTTTAATTTAATTTTGCATCACTAAAGGCTGATTTCATTAAAGTTCCACATGACATTGCAGCACTTAATATAGCATTATCCTGATTACTTGCTTTGCATTTATTTAGCTATGAGATGATATCCAGATTCTGTAGACATTCCCAGAAGATTGTCTTTTGATGGCAGTTAAGAATTAGCTGTGACGAGTTTGACGTATACCTTTTTAGTAAAATGTGCCAAGTTCTCCCCAGGTGTCTTTGTTAAGCAAAATAATCACCTATTACCTGGAGTCCCTTTCCCCTTGGCCTTGATTTCAGCCTATAAATAGATGTGTCCCTCCCAACTTCAAAAAGTATGAGATGACTTCACATCTGGCTTTCCACCCTTGCAAATGGCAACCAGGGAAGTGGAGCAGAAAAAAAAATCTAAACAAGATGATGTCAACATTACAAATAAAGTACCACAGTTGTGGCGAGGGGAAGGAAGACATACGGTGCTGGCACTTTTGCCGGTTCCTGTAACAGTGTAATGAGACCCTTGGCTGTAAGATGGCTTTAGATAACAGTGGTAATCCACAACCATTGTGGCAATAAGACAAACTAAACAATTGAGCCACAATTTAAACAAACTTGGCAAAAATGAATACGCCATTGGCTTTTATTTTCTTCTACTTTGGCAATTTAATGGTTTCTTTGCGGTCTGGGATCACTCGTTAGGTTGAGAACAAAATACAGGTTGGCCATTTCTGGTATTTTGGATGTTCCTAAATGAAAATCTGAGAGAGGGTTGGTTTCAAATCATAAATCTTTTACTGAATCCTTTAAAAAATAAATTCATGCATTGCTATTTTAATTTACATTATAATACAGCATCAGTTCTGATCATAATGTACCTAAAAATCAAACCATATAAACAAGTACAAATTGCTTCCTGACACACGCATACACACACATTCACGCACTATTGCTGTTAAATATTTTTGCACAATTTCACTGTATAGCAATTCATTACCACGTTTTTCCCCCGTAAATTTAAGATACAATCAATATGAAAGGCCAACATTACGACATAGGCATACAAGGTGATCACCTGACATCACTAACTTGATACGGTTAATATTGTCTAATACAGGAAACCTTGCTTTCAAAGAGCATGGGCGGGAATCAGACTGCATAGGGATTTGATAGAAACTATGGAGTGTATAAGGCATTAATATATTCCATTAATAAAATAACTATAAATAAATAGTAGTTCTTTGAGTTTACTGAAGCACTTTAGTGTTTTATACATTGATTTTCCTTTCTATTACTCTGAAGAATTTCTTGCTTTTTGTCTTTGTCCTGAACCTGAACTGAGCTGCTCAATGTTGTGAATCATCAAGCAAATCTCTTTCTAGAATAATTGTAGTTTGCACTTTTAACCCTGCTCCCCATAAGTCTTCTGTGGGGAGGTACCTGTATGCCACAAAGGAATACAGTAGCTTTGAGCAGCTGCTGATAATTCTTGCTTACACAGTGATTGAGCTAGCTGGAACCCCTTATCATTCAGTGGCCATCCAGTGAGTACAGTCAACTTGACTCTTAGCTGGTTTTCAACACAGGCCCTGCAGTGCTTTGGAGAAAAAGATACTTCCCAGTCTTGTCACAATTGCCTATGGTTTCTAAATCCAGATTATAAGGAACTGAGCCCTAGGCCCTTTTGCACCTAGGGCCATGTGAGCCCAGGTGGCTCTGACCAAAAGCTTCTCTCCTCCTGTATCTTGTTCCTACAGTTGCCAAACAGATGCCAATGGGTGCCCACATGAGCAGGACATGAGTGCGCAGTACTTCACAGACTCATGTTCTCCAGCAGCTGATGTTCAGAGACATACTGGTGCTGATACTGGAGGTAATATATAGCCATCGTAACTAGCAGCCATTGATAAACTACATGCTGAGCCGTTGCTCTTACTCGGTTCCTCTGGATGAAGAACCAAGTTCCACAGCTACTTGGTTCCTTGCCACTTACAGAGTCTGTGAACGGCTGCCAAGTTATTTGCTGCCGAACGCATGAAGGGAAACAAATGCCCTTGAAACACCTCATGAGGGAAAACTGAACGGTGATCTTTCGTTGCAAACATTCTATGCATGTCACCTCGCTGTAACAGGCACTGACCTGAACGCTGCAGAAGGAAAACAGGTTGTTTGGGATGAATAGAAAAGATGGTGGGAATAAGGGGTGTGAAGATTCTCATCACATTCGTCTTCACTCTCTTTGAAGTTCTCTTACCTTAACAACTGCCTTCTACCTGTGGCTGATTCACTGACAAGCTGATGGGGAACCAGTTGTGACATTTGTCTTAAAGTTCACCTGCTTTGTCCGTTTTGCTAATAGAATTGCTTTTGAGATTCAGTTAAAATATTAAGACAAAAAACATGAATGAACATATGTATCAAAGGGAAGAAAATGACTCTCTCAGCCCTCCTCAGTTGGGAAGTTGTAGCACCGTGGATAGAAAGCAGAGACTGGCAAGAGGCAAAGTCAGATCCTGCACTACCAGAAAAGCTTTCAAAAGGCACTTCACTGAAAACTGGCAAATGCAATTATTTTAAAAATTTTATAACTTGGGGGTAGTAAACATCTGGTAATTTTT
The DNA here is from genome assembly GCA_948472985.1 of Iguana delicatissima. Classification (NCBI taxonomy): domain Eukaryota; kingdom Metazoa; phylum Chordata; class Lepidosauria; order Squamata; family Iguanidae; genus Iguana; species Iguana delicatissima. The sequence goes on along the minus strand of CAOKZL010001042.1, from coordinate 250,891 downwards.
AAAACGAAAAGAAAAAAGATTAGCCAAATAAAGTTTGGTCCACATTCCTCAACAAGTAAGTTTATGAAGGGGCTTGTTTTAAAAGTGTCGGGCCATACTCCTATACACACTTACCTAGGAGTAAGCCCCATTTAAAATGGCGATCCTTACTTCTGAGTAGACACGCATAGGAGTGCATTGCTAAGGTATTTGCGAGCAAGCAGTGTGAAGACATGAATTCTCTTCTATCGCTGAACTGAATCCAGTTGGTTTTTAAAACATTACTAATGTAGTTTTCACAATGAATTAAGTTATATAGATTCATATAATTAATTTGGCAAGACAGATTTAATGCCACCTGACCCATATTTTACGTGAAAGTGGGGAATGTGTGGTCCTCAAGCTGTTGTTGGACTACAGTGGTGATCATCCCTGACTACTGGCCATGCTGACGGAGGCCAATGGGAAATGGAATCCAACAACATCTGGACAACCACTGATCCCACAACCCTGGTTAGGCTGAAGACCAAATTTAATGTGCTCGTTCCCAATGGCTGCACCGCTGGAGGTCAGTGTGGCATCCAATGTAACTACATGTAGATTTCACAGACGTATAAATCAATGCAAGGTTTAAGACAGCCAGCTGCTGAGCTCTTGGAAGGCATTCCTTAATGTCCACTGTTTGGCACTCGTATGGCGGTGGTAGCAAGAGCGACACCAGGGAGAAGTGACTTCAGAGGCATCGCCATACAAACACACTGGAAAGAAAGAAAGAAAAATTACCTGTATACAAAGCTGTGGCTGAAATCACCGCTGCAGTAGTCAGAACTAACACCAGAGCCACCCCTGTTTTCATACCCATACCATTCTTTTGACCCAAATTTATCCCACTGAGCGGTGCGTTTTATGTATTCAGAATGAAATTATACGTAGGCCGTGAGATCTCAGATGTGTCCTTTCACAGCATTTGTTTCATTGGGAAAACATTACAATCTTGATAAGGGTCTGTAAAAGCTATTTTTTGCTCCATAGCACATCAAATCACTGAGTTCCTTTAAAACAGGCTGCCCAGTGAGCTAAATTGGACATGTTGCTTGAGAAGAGGGTGTACTGGTCAGCAAGGCAAGTCAGGGACGTGTGGACTTCCTACTATGGTCTGAGAGGGGTAACTCTCATTTCGTGGGAAGGGGGACACACACACCCCGCTCAATGCAGGAGCGCCAGCTAAAGCATCCCCAGCTGGTAGCTGTCCAGTCTCTTTGTGAAGATGTCCAAAGAAGACCCTCACCACTTCTCCAGGCAGTTGGTTCCATTGCTGTGAACTGCTCTTACCATCAAAAAGTTCCTTCTAATGTTCAGTTGGAATCTACTCTGCTGTAACTTTAATCCATTAGACCTGGTCCTACCCTTTGGGCAGCAGAGAACAAGCCTGTGTCCCCTTCTCTGTGACAATCCTTGAGGTATTTAAAGAATGCAATCATGTCACCCTTCAGTCTTCTCTTCACCAGTCTGAACATGCCCAGCTCCTTCAGTCTTTCTTCACATGCTTCATTCTCCATACTTTACATCATCCTTCTCGGAACCTGTTCCAAATTGTCTATATCCTTCTTCAAATGAGGTGCCTGGAGTGGAATGCAGCACTCCAGATGATGCCTGACCAAGGCAGAATATAGTGGGACTATTACTTCCCTTGACTTAGAAACTATGGTTCTATTAATGCAGATGGAAATTGTATTTGCCTCCTTTGCTGCAGCATCACATGCCTGGGTTGTACTCTCTTCACGATCAACAATAATCTCAAGGTGGTTTCACATGTACTGCTGCTAAGCCAAGTATACCCTGTCCTATACCAGTGCATTTGGTTTTTGTGGCTTTAATGCAGAATTTTGTTTTTGTCTTTGGTGAATTTCATTCTACTAGTTTCAGTCCAATTTTCTAGTTTGCCAAAGATCTTTTGAATTCTGTTTCTATCTTCCAATATATTAGCTACCCCTCCCAGTTTAGTATCATCCAGAAACATAAGGATTCCCTCCACTCCATCTTCTAACCCATTGATATAAGTATTGAAGAGTAATGGCCCCAGGACAGAACCCTGGCGCACTCCACTAGAGACCTCCTTGGAATTTGACGCACAACCATTCAGGATGACTCTTTGAGCTTGACCAACAATGGATCAATCTGATGGTGTTTCTATCTATTTACCTTTAATCAGTTTGTTAAACTATTATGAAGGACCTTATTGAAAGCTTCACTGAAATCCAGGTAAATGACATCCACAGAATTCCCATCATCAGGTAAACTAGTGATCCAACCAAAAAAAAAAAAAGATGTCAGATTTGTTTGGTAGGATTTGTTCCTGACAAAACCTATGCTGTTCCTAATAAACACTGCATTGTCATCAAGATACTTGCAAACAGAGTACAATCTGTTCTGATATTTTTTTCTGGTACTGAGGTCAGGCTGACTGTTTTGTAATTCCCTTGAATCTTCTTTTTTCCCTTTTAGAAATGAGAGACTTTTTTTCCTTTTACAAATGAGTGCTTGTCATCACTTCTCTGGCACCTCACCTGTTCTCCAAGACTTCTCAGAAATAATGGCAAGGGGTTCAGAAAGTATGCAAGTAAATTCTTTCAATACTCTGGGATGCAGCTCATCCAACTCTGCAGATTTGAACTCATGGGGTTAATTGTTTCCTTGAACTTTTTATCAATCTGGATTTGCAATCCAGGTCCTCTGTCAAGGTCTCTGCTGATGCATGGAAGCACACAGTTCTTTTTTGGTGAGGAAATGAAGCAAAATAGGCATTGAGCAGTTCTGCCTTTTTGTTGTGATCTGTTAGCATTTTACCATCCTTGATGAACAGAATTCGCATTGTTTTCTCTGTCATTTTCTTCCTTCAAACATATTTGAAAAACTTTGTGTTGCTCCCTGCTTCCCTACCAATCTCAGCTCATTTTGAGCTTTAGCTTTCCTTGCACTATTCTTACAAGCTTGGGCAACACATCTGTACACTTCTTTGTTGATTTGTCCTTCCTTCCACTGTTTATACATTTCCCCCCCCTTCCACGTTCTCCTCGAGTTTACTGTGCAGCCACATTGGCCCCTTTAGATGTTTCCCATTTGTGTTCTTCCATGGAATTATTTGTGCTTTTAACAACTCTCTTCATGAATTCCCTTGCCGGCTGTCTTTTTCCTTTAGCATCCCTAACCAGGGGATTCTGCCCAGAATTTCCCTGAGAAATCAGCTTTCCTGAAATTCTTTGAGGTCCCTCCCTAAACTGCAAACCCCAGGATTCCACAGGATGCTGAAAGTGGAATGATAGCACTATAACAGTCTAATGTGGAAATGGCCTTTCTCCTGTCCCATAATCATGAATTCTAGCGATACCCACTTACTTCCCCCTATAGCACCAGTGGCGGAGCTTGGAGCGTGTGGAGGGAGGGGTGTGTGGCTGCAGTATGAGGGGTGTGGCCACTTGCATGGGGGCATGGCTGCGGTGAGTGCCCAGGGAGCACGGGGGCGTGGCTACAGGCCGGGACTCCCCAAAAACATTTCCGCCCAGGGCAAATCACCTCCCTACCCCTACATGACTGTATAGTACCAACTGCCTTGATACCAGTGGCCAGTTCCTCCTATTGGCAAAGATCAAGTTCAGGGTGGCTGATCCTCTTGTTAGGGAGAGTTTAGTCTCCCAGCAGATATCGAGATAATCAGGAGTCCCCCATAACTACTAATTCTTACATCTTGGAGATTTCTGAGACTTGTTTCAGAAAAGCATCATCCACCACTTCTTCTTCATTTTGTGACCTGTAATAAACTGCTACCAGAATGTTGTTTTTACTTCTTTCTCCCTTTATTTTTTACCCTCATGCCCTCTGCTGGTCCACTCTGATCACTCTTGTGGATTTCTGTACAAGTGAAATTGTCTTTGATACACAATGCTACCTGCCCTCCTTTTTATCTCATTTTAGATCAGTGGTTCTCAACCTGTGGGTCCCCAGATGTTCATGGACTTCAGCTCCCAGAAGCCCCAGCCATTATGGTCAATGCTCAGGGCTTCTGGGAGCTGAAGTCCACAAACATCTGGGGACCCACAGGTTGAAAACCACTGTTTTAGATGGTATTTTTAATATTTGGAGTCTACAATTGTTGCTCTTTCCATTCCTCTCACAACCCAGAGAGGTAAATTGCTGTTTGACAGATGAAGGAACAGAGAGGGCAGAGGAGCCAATGCCTCACCACTGACCTGGATATAAATCCCACTTGTGCTGATGTGCAGCCATCTGTGCTGGCAATCTCGTGTCTCATACAAACTGCCCTCGGAATTGCTCCCATTATGTATTTACTGCCATTCTTCATGAGTGTCATGCTAAATGTAAGGGTTAAATTTTAAGCATTGCTAGTATATCCTGGGATACTTATCTTGTTCATTTGTGTCTTGCTTTCTCTTTGGAAAATAATACTCCTGCTAGAGGCCATTTTGATTATCTTGATTGTATGAGCTACAGAAAAAAAGGTGTTTTTTTTTAGTATTAGAGTGAATGGAAATGCAAATGCATGAAGCAATTGCTGAAAAGTTCATTGCTCTGACTGAATAAAAAAATATGGATGCTCTTCCTTCCAATTTCCTCGCTCATTATATTTTCTGCCTAGGAATTGTTGGGCTGATTTTCATAGCAATACAGCAGACAGGTGAAAGGAGATGAGCAAGTCATTTCGAAACAGCATTTAAATATCCTCCCTGAGCAATTTTGTTCCTCAATGCTAATCAAAAGGCATTTTTTTATTTTGCATACATTCGCATTCATCTGCTCTCTAGATGAGCTGCACTCCTGGTGAAAAGAAGGGAACAGGCTTTGGGCAGAGAAGACTCTTGGCTGATGGGGAGGCAGAGATGATTACTGTAAGGTGCAGGCCTTGGCTAGGGAAGCAGCACTCCAGAGGCATCGCCAAAGGCCCCTGGCTCTGAAAACTCAGCCAAAATAAACGTTGCCTCTTTCAGCTACCCAAACAGACTGCAATTAACATCTAACACACACTGCTCAGCAGGAGCGTCCTAAGAATGAATGGGGTGTTTGGTTTCATAGTTAGGAGCTTGGCTGATGTTGGGAACTGAGAGCAATTCTGGGACAGGAGAAGGGGCAAATAAGCGTCTCTGAATGTTTCCTCTCTGAGCAACTTTATCCAATTAGCAGAATCCTGGAGAGAAGTGACTAGTGGGGTGCCACAGGGTTCTGTCCTGGGCCCACTGCTATTCAATATCTTTATTAATGACTTGGATGAAGGAATAGAGAGCATGTTGATCAAATCTGCAGAAGATACCAAATCGGCAGGGGTTGCTAATACTCCAGAAGACAAGATCAAAATTCAAAATGACCTTGATGGATTAGAGAGCTGGGCCAAAGCTAACAAAATTAGTTTCAACAGAGAGAAACGTAAGGTCCTACACTTGGGCAGAAAAAATAGAATGCATCAATATAGGATAGGGCACGTGTGCCTGAACAGCAGTATGTGTGAAAGGGATCTAGGAGTCTTGGTGCACCACCAGCTGAACATGGGTCAGTAGTGTGATGTGGCAGCCAAGAAAGCCAACACAGTTCTTGATTGCGTCAATAAGAGTATGGTGTCTAGACTGAGGGAGGTAATGGTACCACTCTATTCTGCTTTGGTTAGACCTCATCTAGAATACTGTGTATATTTCTAGGCATTTCATTTCAAGAAAGATATTGACAAGCTGGAATGTGTCCAGAGGAGGGCAACCAAAATAGTGAAGGATCTAGAAGCCATGCTCTATGACAGTGGTTCTCAACCTGTGGGTCCCCAGATGTTTTTGGACTTCAGCTCCCAGAAGCCCTGAGCATTGACCATAGTGGCTGAGGCTTCTGGGAGCTGAAGTCCACAAACATCTGGGGACCCACAGGTTGAGAACCACTGCTCTATGAGGAGGGGCTTAGGGAGCTGGGTATGTTTAGTCTGCAGAAGAGAATGCCAAGAGGGGACATGATTGCCATGTTTAAATATTTGAAGGGATGTCATGTCGAGGAGGGAGCGGGCTCCAGAGACTAGGACAAGGAGCAATGGATTCAAGCTCCAGGAAAGGAGATTCCACTTGAACCTCAGGAAGAACTTCCTGATGGTCAGAGTTATCTGGCAGTGGAATATGTTGCCTCAGAGTGTGGTGGAGTCTGCTTCTTTGGAGGTTTTTAAGCAGATGCTGGATGGCCATCTGTTGGGAATGCTTTGATGTGGGTTCCTGCATGGCAGGGGATTGGACTAGATGGCCCCTGGGGTCCCTTCCAACTCTATGATTCTATAGCAGCAGAACAGTTCTGGCTGTGTTGGAGATGGTTTGAAAAAATCATTCACCCCATGCTACCACTACTTCCCATAAAACAAAATCCACTGTCCTGTGACATCTTCCTCACTTTCCTAGCTACCTCATCCCTGGTCGTTGCAGCCATCAGCTCATGCATCATCTTCCTCTATATCGGGTGTTGGTATAGAGCAGCCTCTGGGCTTCATGCAGCCCCCCACTTTCAGTGCAATTAAGGAGAGTTGAAAAGAGTTAAATGCAGTGAGGGCAGGGAAGGAGTGGTGTGGCTCTCCAAGGTCCTCTGGGGGACCAATGTTGTCCCCCAACCTTTGGCAGGTGCCCATCCTGACTGTGAACGCATGTTCCAGCAGTCCATCCACTGGTGCTCTAGCAGAAAGAAACAGAAGGATTCTTCATGACTTTGTTTCCTACACAATGCTTCTTCTCTAGCAAGTGCATAGCACTGCCCCTTTAGAAACCAACTCAGTTAATTAGATTCTGCAGGGGAAGCCAGTACCACCAACTAACTCATGAGTATTAAGTATAACCCAACACACAAACATTCTATCAAGTTCAATTCTATTCCTCCTGTTGATACCATCCACTTCATGGATTCTATTTTCACCAATGTCAGAGGAGATCTGACAATTACTTCAAAATGGAGTATTAGAACCTGTTTGTGGGTCTAAAGTAACAAGTAGGAGGCTGGTCTTTTCAGGTTATTTTGAAGCAGTGGAGCAGGGTGGTGCAATCCAATCCATTCTGGACTTGCAATTAATTCAATTGTTTCCTTATGCCCCAGAGGTTCATGATGGCCACTTTCTCACCTATTCTCCTGTTGGTATAGAAGGGCAATAGGTTTGCCACATGAATCTACAGGATGCATATTGCCATATATCCACTCATCCTTCCTTCACAACAGTGACTGTTGCAATTCATCCTAGGAAATCAAGACTACCAATTCCCAGTGCTACCATTCATGCTTGCGGTGACATCAAGGTTTTCACAAAGTGCAGGGAAGTTCTTGCTTTCTATCTCAGAACCTTCAGTAGTGTGATAACTGAAGCCCCTGTCAGAGCTGCTGATGACAAGCAGCAGCTGTTGGTCCCTTCTCATTTCCGCATGGGGCGAGGGAATCGCCCCGTGCTGGTACTTACCGGACTTCTTGGCTCCACGCTTTGGTCCAGGCTGGTCTGGAGCAGTCCGTGGCCGCCGCTCCACACTGCTCCAGGGATGAACATGGCGGCTTCTGGTTGGTCGAGGCTCTCCACCAACCACTGAAGCTCGCCAGCCTAAAGCCCCCCCCCCTGCAGATCGCAGGCTCGCACTGGTGCGAGCCTGCAAATCTGCACCGGAGCATGGGCACAGAGTGGCATGCTCTGTGCTTTTGAAAGACCTGTTTCAAGCGGTCTTTCAAAAGCATGCTGGACGACCACTTCGGGTCGTTCCGGAGCGGGCTGAGGTGCGGAACTACACTAAGTAGGTCCAACCCAGTCCGCTCTCAGGTGCAGACATCCTCCCTGGAGGACGCTCTGCACCATTTCTTTAAGCTCGTGGGGAAATGGCCCCTGTTGCTCAGGGTGGAGATGACGAGCAGCAGCTGTTGGTCCCTGTGGCTCTGGCTGGAGATGAGTCTTGCAGCTCAAGAGCTCCCCCTGCTGCCATGGACCAAGCAGGCATGGACGTCCCTCTGCCTGCTCCTTTGGAGCAACAGGGATCCGATTCTGAAGAGGCTCTGGAGCCTGGTTCAATAAGCCCCCAATCAAGCGGAGACTCAAGAGGGCTGTGCAAAGGGAGGCTTCCTTGGCTAAGCTTAAGAAGCGGTGACTGGACACACCTGTGCCTGGAGCTATATAACTGCCTGCCTGGAAGCTTCCTTTTGCTTGTGGCAAACTTCTTACAAGCCCTCCTCTTGCCTGTACCTTGCTCCCAGCACCCAGTTCCTGATACCTTGAATTGATCTCTGGACTCTTGACCCTTGGCTTTGGAACTCTGACTATGGCTTCCCTTGGCACTCTGGTAAATGAACTTCCTTGAGTAAGTGCTTGCTTGTCTCCTCCCGGCTGGACTTTGCTGGCTCTCCCACTCTCTTCTCTGGGCTGGCTCGCTGCCCAGGTCTCTGACCTTTACAAGTACCACTATTTAACTGTATGCTGACAGAGATCTCCTCAACTGTCTTCCCACCAAAGTCTACTTTTGGCAACTCCACTGGGACTACAGTCCAGCAACCAGCAGATTGAGTGTGTGGTGGACATCACAAGGCTTCAGGAAGCCTCTCATTAACCTGTTTTAACTTCTCTCTTCTTCTCTTTCCCCTTCTCCTTGTTACAGTTGAATAGGGCTCTCTTTCTTGGGAAGCAGATGGATTGGCCCAGGGTTGGAAGAGAGTCTCAAATTTCAGCTGATGGTACCAAAACAGACAGTCCTAAAAATGCCCTTAGTGAAGTTCATGGAACGGAGGGTGCAGCCTTTAAATCAAAATCAGGACAAAGAAAGGCCACAGCTGAGGAGATTGAGAGAAAAATTCCCATTCCTGTTGACTGCATGGGGGAGACATCTCTACAAAAGTGGATGTTTGAATGATACCTTTCAAATCTTTAATTTGGCTGGTCTGTTCCAGAGTGCCATCCATGAAATATTTGACAATATTTCCATTGGCTCTTGCATAGGTAGATAAAGCACTAAAAGAAATTCTATGCTCAGCTCCAAACAGCTTTGTGTAAGTATAAAACAACCAATGCATGTGGGAGCTACAGCGATCACAAAGAACAACAAATGAATGAATGAATAAAAATCCACCTGTCTCATTTCAGAAAGGGGTGAAGCTCACAGCTTGGCCTGCAATGATGATAACCTAAGGTCACAAGCAAATTACAGTGCTGCTGAGACAGAGACTTCACACAGCAAAGGACTGGAGGATTCTGTATATCTTTTCCCTGCTACTTCATATGACAGCTTGAGTAATTTTGTAATTAGTGTTTGATTTACACATTTTTGTCTCTTTATTTTGCTTTCCTCTCCCACTGAAGAGCAAAGAAACATTTCTGCCTTATAACACCCTTGCTAGGTAGGCTAGCCCAATAGATATTTAGCCAAGAGCAGCCAATAAGTTGCATGGTAATTGAAATAGGGCTTTCTCACCTTCTAGATATAACACTCATGGCACTCCATGTTTATACAATGAAAGAGTTACCTGCAGTCATCCCCTCCTGTGCTGATAACATACTTGTCGTCATGAGAAAAGCGTATGTTCGTTACATGTGCAGAATGGCCAAAGTAACGCTTATGTTTGGCCTATTGGGAGAAGACAAAAACAATTTCAGACAATAAGCACTTGTAACATGTATTCTTGCTTTTAGGAGGACACATATGGCAACTATGATGACCAAGAGCATCTGGAGACTTTGCAGAACCAAAGTTTGGAAAAGTTACCTTTTTAGACCAAGAATCCTCCAGACAGTGTGTAATTTCGCCACATTCTGCTCTTAATGTAAAAAATTGCTGGGCAGACTCACAGACACACATAATGTGCAAAATCTCACTTACAAATTTCTCAGTGCATGGGAAGTCAAAGAGTTTGACTAGTCCAAAGTCGTCTCCAGAGACAATGTTTAAGCCCGCATGGCTCACACAGGCACAGTTGACGTCTGCTTTATCAGCATTTCGGGGCCAAATGCCAATGACTTCATCCCCTAGGATGCTGCTCCAAAGGAGGAAAAGGAAAGGAAAAAGCTAATAAGAGAGATGAGAATCAAGTGCATTTAGACTAAACAAGATGATTTCCGCATTACTGAGGAAGAAACCTAAAAGAGTCTCCAGCAAACCAACCCAGGTAGGGAGGAGAAGTGCATTTTGTGATTGAAGTACTAACATCCTGAACAGGCGAAGATCTCACCCATTGCTCGTTCTCTTTATCTCCTACCACCCACCCCTGCCTCTCTTATATTTACATCACAAGAGAGTTTAGAGTTCTTTATTTTTTGCTGTATCACCTTGTCCAAGTGGCCCAAGTGATCTTTCCAATTAGTGTTGTGTCTGTCACTTGTTTGCCTAATGGCACCTCGTGGACTTGGCGTTTGTAGGCACCAGTTGATACCTGAGGAAAGAAGAATATCACAATCACTATAAGGATGGTGTTGAAATGTTTGGCCCTCATTTCTAGTACCTTTCCTTCGACTCTTAATGCAGTTAATGGGGTCCAGTTTTTTATTCTCTTTGCACTGATGCCATGTTGTTATATAAAATATAATTTGAAGGAATCTGCAAACATTACATCCAATACCAAGTGCTATTTCCATGTTACAAGTTCAGGCTTTCCCACTCACAGACTATGACTCACCATCTACTTTGTCTTACCTGAGATGTACCCAAGACAATATAAGATCAGCTGCTGCAGGGCTTCAAGTAGCATATCTAACCAAAGTTAGTCTTACTCATGTCTCAGTGAAGACTGATCCCCTGGTGCTACCAGGGAAGGATGTGGAGGAAGAGTCCCCGCTCAGTGACACTAAGAGGACAGCTCTCAGATATAGTAGGGCTGCCTTGTCCCAATTTGCAAGCAGTGAAATAACACCTCACTTTTAAAGGATGTGAACATGTGGCTGAGATCCTACATCATCCCAGCATAACACAAATACCTACTGGCAGAGTTACATTTACACTAGCACTATGCAATCCCTATACTGTATAGCACACTGTATCAGAAACAGTGAATGTATATATTTGTTATCTCCTTCCAATACATAGAGGCAGTGCACAATGCACAATGTACAAGTGGCACTACTCTAGGTGCATTATTGCAAGCACACATGTAGGCTGTCATCCTTTCATTGACTATGCCATTGTTGTTTTCTGTTCATTTTAAAGGTTGCAACAAGGGCATCCTCTGCCAAGTTGTCTGGAGGTGGGGTCCTCTGGACATCTTGATTCTGTGTCTGGTTATAAAAGACATAGTCAGATGATTCCTAGATTTCCCCCACTTTCCACCAGCCTGTAAATGGCCATGGAGTGCGGGCCGTGGCAGCTGAAAGGTAAGCCCTGCAGGGATGAGAGGGGGACTTATTTTAGTTCCAGTCAAGGAATTTTTGTGCCATGCCTCCACTAATACAGGATCTTGGACATACATTCTTCCTATTTTGTTATCTGTCCTGAGTCCTTAGAACAGAATGGTCTGCAAATCTATTAGTTATGCAGCTGAATATTAGACTGTGATATTACATATCACAGAACAAACTGTGTTGTACATGCAAGCTAAAACTAGGATCATACTATAATTGGTGCATGATTAATTTACAGAAGTTTAAACATTTATGGGATTTTAGTTTCAAAGGTTGCTGAAATGATCCTACTTAACTAATCAGTAGTTATGCAGCTGAATAATAGACTGCGGTATTACATATATATACATAGACAGAACAAACTATGTTCTACAGGCAGGCTAAAACTAGGATTATACTGTCATGGGTACATGATTAATTTATGAAAGTTCAAACATTTATGGGATTTTAGGCCATTTCCGCACTACAGTGTTCTAGTGCTATTATTCCACTTTCAACACCCTGTGGAATCCAGAGGTTTGAAGTTAGGAGGGGGCATTTAGAATTATCAGCCAGACAGCAATTTGGCCTCAGTAAACTACAAACCCCAGAATTCCACAGGAGGCTGAAAGTAGAATCCTAGCACTATAACACTGTAGTGCAGAAACAGCCTTAGTTTCAACAGGTTGCTGGCTGCTGTATTTGTTTCACAAATTGGATCTGTAGGCAGGTTATGCCTCAGCCTAAACATGAACCCCAGAGCTTATGGTATCTCGACTGTAATCTTCCCCTCATTATGCTTCCCCCCCGAATCTCACTACTGTGTAAATATCTGTATCTCAAATACTATAACAGCACATCTAGACTTATTAAATGTAAATTCAGCTGTGTTTCTGCACAGTCTTCTTTCCTGTCCTTTGTCTTTCCTGTCTCACTATGAATCTTGGCGTGAAGGTTCCATTTTACCTCTTTTATCCAGGACACTGTCAGCCATCTACAGTTTTCCAAATAAGGATACCAGAGTTTCTTTTTTTTAAAAAAAAAAAAAGAAAAAATTAATGATAACTGCAACTATTGCAAAAGCTGACCTGAATGTATTTGCTGTCTGCCGAAAAATCCATCTGAATGACAAAGCTTGGGATGTCTTTACAGTAGCCTATCCGGTTCAAGGTTGTGCCTTGGGTGAGGTCGTAGAAGTCAACAGTATGTTCTTGTGAACCCACTGCCAAAAACCGGTTATCAGGGCTGATCCTAGACAGCAAAACATGCAAAACGAGCAATAGCATAAAGCGGTATTTGGCTGGGAGCGACGACAGCTAAGGAGAGTTCTCCACCTGGGAAAGACTGCTTATTAATTGCACGTTCACTTTAAAGCAGTCTTCTCCGCTGCTTATGATACGTCCACAGAGAAAATGTCACAATGCTCTCAAATGCTTTAACAAGTGATGCTAAGAATGTGTTTCATTCCTGGCATATCAGTTCTTAACAATGTTGATGTGGGTTTGGAAAGCCACTTTGAAATTACACATACCTGGTGAGTTTTCATTTGGTTTATAAAAATGGAGACACATAAACATCTCTGTGATATAAAATCTTTAAAAATTCAACCCTCAAGTACTTTTTAACATTTTTTTTAAATTTAAGATTTTTATTTTTCCCTCAATATACTGTTGAGTGGTGTGGAATATTTGCCTATCCAAATCTCTATAGCATTTGAGCAAGGAAAGATCTTTTAGATTAGGTCCTCCATATGAGGTCATCTCTCTGGGTTGCCTTCATTCAGAAAGTGAGGACATAGATGGGGAACAGCAGTATTTCTCGGAAGTACTTTCAGGCCCTTTCCGCTCAATGCACCCAACCCACCACGAGGATGGGAGGACAGGACCAGGATGACGCTTATGCATGACACTGTCCCAGTCCTGTCCTTCTCCCATCCCCAGGCAGCACGATCACGTTGCAAATCATTGATGGGTATTCCCTGTCAATGACCAGCGATCGCACCGCCCTCCCGCCGTGTGCCTGCATTTACCTTGCTTGCAGAGGTCCTGGAAGCAGAATGGCTATCCTTCCTGCTCCAGCGCAGTCTGAGAGAGTACCTGGCTGCGTTGTGGCAGGAAAAGGTGTGGCTATCATGTTTCCTGGAACCTGGAGGCAGCCAGTGCAGAGGGGAGTGCGCCATCATCCTTCCCTCCTAGGACAGCCACTGCTGGCATCGTCACCAGACGCTGCCGGGACAAAGGTAGGGTGTGGAAGGGGCCTTAGGATTCTAAAATGACACTGCTTGAGCACTGTGTTTATGTGTCTCCTCCTGGGCTTCCCACAGTTGAGAAAGACCCATCCAATGTCATTTGAGAACAGCTGTGTTACTATTCTTTTAGGAGCTTTATTATTTGTTTTTGGAATCTTTTAGTGGATCTTATACCTCCAGCACAATACTTTTCAAGGCAGTCAGTTTACCCATTCAGCTACAAGCCCTTATAATGTGGTGAGAAGTCAAATGGTGCACAAACATCCTGGAATGAGCATGTCTATTGTACGCCTTCCTGTCTGAGTCATCCTCAATAAAGTCTTCCATTCTAAGCTCAGTACCTGATGTCCTGGATAGCAGATTTCCGGTCTCTCTTTTTCCCCAAACTTTAAGGCTGTTCACAAGTAAAATGATAAATTCTCCATTCTTCATGCCAATGGCAACCATCTCACCATCAGGACTGTAGGCTGCACACCTGGCAGCATGGCCCAGATTCACTTTGTTCAGAAGTTTCTGTGTACCATAATTGACAACATGTTATTACAGTGGTTTACATGACTTACAACTCATATTCTCACTGCATTAAACTCAATACACGTTAACTCCTATCTACAACAGTGTGCAGCACTGGTCAGACAATCAGTGGGAAGGTCAGGGCTGAAATCCACTCCCTTGCTCCCTATTCCAAAAAGATGAATATCACTAGCATCGCTGGGGCTACAAGAATGCAGGGCCAAGCACAGCAGCTGGCTAAAGCTGGAAACCGCACACAGCACTTCTTTGTGCACTTGATTTGGCATGCAGCTCGGGAGCCAAGATGTGAAAACTCGCCTCATCCCTCAGCTGGACTGGAATGATATTTATTAAGGCATCACACACACCCATAGAATAGCTTGATGAAAATAATGTGATGACAAGGACCAAGATCCTACAGCAATGGGTAGCTCCACATTTGCAGTTCCTCATTCCTCTCATCATTTGACAGCTGTCACGCCCTGGGGAAGGCCCCTGCTGCTGTCATTTACTTGTGGAGAGGTGAAGGAGGGGGAGGTAACTCCACCCACAAAGAAGCAGCTGGCCTCAGCATAGTCTTGGGTGGAAGAAAGGAGGATGTGCTCTCAAATGGCACGCACCTGCTTTTTCCTTTTCCCAGGAGCTCAGTGGACCCACATCTTCATGGTCTGAATTGTGTCACTCCACTCTTTGCTTCTCTACCAGTGTGCAACAGTAGCACTAGGCTCCAGGTACCTCATAACTGCCAGACAGTGAGAGGCTTTTGGACAGAGCACAGGGCATGAGTAATGCCCTCTGCACTCCATCCAAACTGAGACTTAAATCACTAACAGGATGCTGGCCAAGATCAGTTGATCCAAATCCCTCAATTTCCTTTGCTCAGAGTTTCACAAAATTAGCAGCAGAAGAAACTTTTACTAACCAGCTTTTGAGGAGGGTCTTTGTTGGCCCAACCATAAAGGGAGGGCAGAATGCAAGGGGAGGCATAAGACGAAACACCAAGGTGGGTGACTGAAGAGCAGCCACAACTTTATTGGTTACAACTATTAGATCCTTGGAAGAGCAAAGAGCAACAAGTGTTAGACAACCCATCCTGGCCTGTCTACAAAACGGCAGGATATGGGACCAGCCATGTGGTTGTGAAGCAGCTCTGACAGCCCCAACCTGGGCATATCTCTGTATGATTTTGCCCCAAGATATCCCTCCTCCACTAAGTAAGGGAGATGGCAACACAGACCTTTGCTGGCATCCTGTTGGTGACTTGTACAACCATGATTTTCAGTTAGTTCTACAAATGAACATTTCTGGTTGTGGTGGTTGGAGGAATCTCCATCCACCATGACTCCTGCCCCAGTCACCTACCTGTTGTCAGGCTGGACTCTCCCTCCATGACCACTCACAGGGAGGGGAGGGGAATACAAAGGGGGAGCCAGGCAGCAGCTGTCTGTAAGGAACATCCATCCTCTTGGACCTCCTGGGGATGCTCTGGTGGTCTGAGAGGTTGACATCCTCATCCTGAAGCTGGCTGCCCGGCTGCCCCTAGTTCTCAGTTGGCTGGTGAGAAGAAGCACCAAGCCTGAAAATAGATAGGTTGAGGACTTGGGGAGAATATAGCCTAGTAGAACATACCATCAGTGTGATGAAGGATCCCAGCCCCAGTTTTTCTCCAAACTGGATGTCGCCCAATGTCTCAAATGCCAAGAAGGAGTTGTGACAAAAAGAATAAGGAATGCCCAAGGAAAACAACTTAATGCCAGTAGTGAGTATAAGGAGGGAGAGTGGGTCAGGCAGGATCTCAAATGAGTGCTTGGCAAGTAGCATTGTGAGACTTTTTTTAAACTTCCCAAGAGGGGAAACCTTCTTTTCTGAGTCTACTTGAGGAGGAGCCCTGCCCACAAACCAGATCTTCTTAGAGCCTAACTGGCCTGCTGGAGAAGACATGATACAGGGACCCCACACTAGCTGAAAATGCTGCACATCACCAGAGAAAGAATGATGACCTTCCACGCTCTGAATCTCCACACTGGCTGCAAGTGAGGACCCTGATGAATCTGGTACCCATTTTTCATATACAAAGTGCTTCAAATTACAATTTTCTTTAAACTGCCTTTAAAACTATAGCATTTGCAAACAATTAGAACTAATTACAGTAGCTGAAGGCCACTGCATGCAAGCCATGTCTTCAGAAATCACTGGGCACAGTCTATCCAGAGTATATTTAGCATAGCTGAAACCAACAGAAATAATTTGGCAGATGTGTCCCCAGGATCAGTTCCTCATCTGTAAAATGTGGGTAACTGAACGATTCTATATGTTGCTGTTGTTCAGGCAAATGCATGAAACTATAAAGCAGTTTGGAAATGGAAATTGCAATCCTATGCACATTTATACCGGGCGGAAGTAAATCCTATTGAATACAGTAAGATTTATTTCTGAGTAATCATGCATGAAAAAGCACAACAATAAAGTTACAGCAGCCACTGCTTCTAATTCTGGTGTACTATCACTTTAACTGAAGTATTTACTCATTGAATGCCTATGTTAATTGCCTTTCAAGACTGCTGTCTTCCCAGGGTGATTTACAATATAATATGTCTCTTATATGAAGTCAGAAAGCATCTCTTACTTTGTCACAGAGATCCCAGATCCTTGCAGTTCCATCATTACTAGCAGAGATAAAGATATCTTTGGAGGGATGAGTAGCCAAGCCCCAAATCTCTCCTTCCATGTGGCTGTCAATCAGCAGATTAGAAGCACCATTTTTTTCACCAACCTCAAGGATTTCTCCATCTTTGGTCCCCACTAAAATTTTGCCCTGTTGACAATTCAAAAAAAATCATGTGATGTTAGCAAAAATAATGCATGGAAGACCACTGAATCTGAATTCAAATATGTATTTAGTAACATTGAAAGAAAGAATAGGGAGGAAGATGGGAGCAAACACAAAGAAACCACTTTGAGCTGTAATTATTGCTGAACTTGGCTTTTCTGGTACAACAGTTTATAACTAAAAATGTACAAGAAACTTGTTATTGCCCAAATTATAGCTGTGTTCCTCTTGAAATAAATACATATAACCCTATCTTTAAAAAGTAAAATCCTTCTTTTAGAAAGCAGAATGTGTATGTCTAGGAGGCACACACAATTTATTTTGTGGCAGGACTCTTCCAATTTGTCATACTCTTCCAATTAACATTCCCATAGAAATGCTAGAGAAATGGTATTAGATGGAACCACAGCGGATGAGCCACCGTACAGCAATTGTAATGCAAGAACAGAACCTTTCTAAGCTGTCTTTGATGGGATATATACATGGTTTCATGGATTTCAACATATCTCCAGTGTCCCATTTCCAGTTCATGGCATGTGGCTCTGTCTGTGGCTAGAAGCCACAGGCATTCATTCATGATGAGACTAGATGTTGGCATTCATAACCCTCTGCCTCAAGTGTCTGTCTAGCCATGCACACTCTGGCGGTCCAGCCTTCTTGTAAAAATACAGGGCACATGATTTAAGTGACAACCACCTGTTCATCTCTTTCACTCCTTATGAACACTCAGTGCAAGAATAACAGTGAAACAACAGACAGTACATACTGGGTTGGGTCCAGGATTTGCCTACCACTGGTAGAAAGAAGGTGCCTCCACTCCATAGGGATCCCCTCTCCTACTAGTAGCACTCTATATTCAGCAAGGTCCTCCAGCCCTCTGTGGAGGAGTCTGGATGACCTCTATGGGTCCCACTCTATTCTGCTTTGGTCAGACTTCACCTGGAATACTGTTTCTAGCTCTATCAAGAATGCTATGGACAAGCTGAAATGTGTCCAGACAAGAGCTACTAAAATGGTATAAAGCCTGGAAACTATGCCCTAAAGACAGGCTTAGGGAGCTGGATATGTTTAGCCTGGAGAACAGAGAGTTAGGAGGTGGCATGAGAACCATGTTTAATCATTTGAAAAGATGTCAACTGTTTTCTGCTGCCCCAGAGACTAGGACATGGAGCAAAGGATTCAAACTACAGGAAAAGAGATTTCACCCAAACATTAGGAAGAACCTCCTAAGAGTAAGAGCAGTTTGACAGCGAAATATGCTTGCTGGGAGTGTGGTGGAGTCTCCTTCTGCTGAGGTTTTTAAACAGAGGCTGGATGGCTATCTGCTGGGGCCTTTGATTGTGTATTCCTGTATGGCATGGGGTTGGATTGGATGTGGTCTCTTCCAGCTTTATGATTCTATGATTATCCTTTATGATCTGAAGGAGCTGCTGGTGGGGGGAATGGGGTGTGGAAATCCCTTTCTCCTAGTGCGGCTACACATGTCTAAATCTGGATCCAATGCTTTGTGTATCTCACTTACTTTCCCTCGGCACACTGAACGTACACACTCCACAGTCTGTCCCGTCTCAAGCTGAAATGCTCGGCAGCGCTTCATCTCTTGATCCCAAAGTTTCACGGCGCCTCCTTCTTTTGTCCTGAAAAGAAAAAGCATACAGGATGTCCTTCAGGATTCTGAATTGCAATTGCCCAAGTCCCCATCATTCTGCTACAGGGCAACCACTGGCTTTCTGCAAAGTTTGCAAAGCATCATAGATTGATCAGTGGGAAATAAAGGCAATGGGATTCTAGGTAGTCCCTGCAGTTTTTTCACCACAGTATTTCATCAGATTTATATTCTTAGGCCTTTTGCATCCTTTTTAGCTGCTAAGAGTCTTTGTCTGAGAGGAGAAGGACTTCTTGAGAAAATGAAATGTATGTTTTCCTTTTTTGCTTTCTACCACATGCTCATACTGTACTAGATCTGCTGCACCTTGTGTAATAGATATACCCAATATTCCTATGCTATGTGTCTCACAACAAGCAGTAACCATGTTTATTACATGTTTTGATGTGAAACAAATGCCAGTGACTTACGATAGAAATGTCTTTTGTGGTAATACCTGAAGTGGTCCACCTGCTGTGGACATATGAGATATGTAATATCAGAAAAAGTACTTCCTAGGTGTACTTAGTCTTAGTAAGTTTCTGAAGTTCTAAAGTTTTGTTATGAATGCCCATCTGTCTAAGTAGTATGAGGCTCAAGGGACATTACCCACCTGGTTTGGCTTCCTTTGCAAAAGAGATTGAGAGTGATTGCTGTAATTTTAGAGTGCCTTTACTTTCTTTGCCAGTGGACAAACAGAGCACCAGGAGAGGCTGAGTGCCATACACACTTCTATCCAAATTGCTATCCCTCCCCAAGAAGGCTCCCATTGTGCTTCCAGACTTGAGTTAACCACTCTTCCTCTGCTTTCTCTCTCTCTGATTCTCTCCCATTCTGTCACATAGCCTTAAGAATTACTTGGCGGTGACCCCTTTGTTGTTAGCTGCCATCGAGCCAACTTCAACTTATGGTGACCCTATGAATGAGGGATCTCCAAGTCACCCTATCATAAACAGCCCTGTTTGGGTCTTGTAGACTCAGGGCCATAGCCTCCTTAATGGATTTTATCTATCTTTAATGCGGCCTTCCTCTTTTCCCACTGCCTTCCACCTTACCAAGCATGATTATCTTTTCTAGTGAGTCATGTCTTCTCATGATATGGTCTAAGTGAGACAGCCTGAGTTTAGTCATCTTGGCTTCTAGGGAGAGTTCAGGCTTCATTTCCTCTAGAACCCATAGTTTCCTGAAAATCTGTTTCCATATTGTGGAACATGACACTGGGAATTGAGAGACAGCTAGAAGAATGCAGTAATCTGAATTTAATACAGAGTAAGTTAGGCAAAATCAGGGGACTTTACTGAGGGATGAGAAGTTCTTTCACAATCCTTAATCCTATTGGTAGGCCCACCTAAAGTACACATATTGAATCAATCGTTGAATGGTCAGTCAATACTTATGTAAACCCAACTGATTTAAAGGGTCTACTCTAGCTGGACTACCAGAATCTGATAAAAAATTAGTGGTTGCATTGTTTGCTTCCCTGTAACAACGTTTAGTGTAAAGAGCTTCTCTTATGGTTCTATCACTCTGTTCCATTCTCACTTCTCCCTCTTTTTTAATCCTCCCCCTCCTCCCCAATCTATCAGAATTCTACATTCTCTAAGCATACTCAGTCCTCATTGGATTATTTTGGTATTTTAGTTTGTGTTTGTGTTAGATACACTGTTACCCAAGACAACCTACATTAAACCCTTGGATTTCTCGAAGATTTCTACTGCAAGTCAAATGTCACTTAAATATTTAGGGGACATCTGAAAATAGATTTTCAGTGTGAAACAGCCTATCTCATCAATGGGAAGTTTCGCTCTATGCTCTTTATATCTACATCTTTCTTTGTTCATTCTCATTTTCCAGCCACTTCATTCCATTACCCACCCTGCATTTTTCAGATTTCCCACCCCCTCTAAGTAGACAGTCAACATTTTTTGGTCTAGAGTATGATCAGCTTTCATTGAGCTATTTTGCAATTTCACCCTTCTTTTTGTTCTAAGAATCCTTTGTTAACCTAAGTTTTTAAATATTTCTGTCTTGTGAATAGTTGTTTCCATTCTGCCTCTGTAAGTGATGGTACGGAAATAACTGTATGTGAATTAAAGTATAGGATAACAGAGACACACCCCATCTAAAGGAACTGAATCTTGCAGTGCTATTTTTAGACTGCACAGAGAAGATATGGAGTGGAAATTACTTCCCACCATCCAGCTGCTCACTTACACCATTACTCCTTATCGAGATTTAGATTTTTCTCTGAGGCAGCACAGCTTTGTAGGTAACCACTGAGAAAAACAAGATATAGCCTCTTACGGTCTCTCTTTCCCTCCTGTAACAATGAGTCCATCCCGAAGTGTGGTGTACATTGTAAAGACAGGACCAGTGTGAGCTTTTGCCACCAGTCTAATGAGAAAGTGATCCTTCCAGACATAAACATCTCCATTGATGGCACCAGTGAAAGTAAGATTATTCTGAAAGAAACAACAAGAATTTGCTGTTTTAAATGCCATTACAAGGCTCCATTAAATTTTTGACATGCTTGCATCAGCCTCAAGTCTGTAAAATAAGAGATTTGGATAAGTTTATTTTGCCTCGGAGGTACAGTTTCTTTTGAAGAGAAAGGGAGTATTTTTGTGGAATGTCATTATTTTTTACTTTTTTTTCTTTTTCTGCTGGCAGTTTAGAAAAATAATTCTTTGCTTAAAAACTGATAATTTGTCTAGTCTCCAGACTAGAAAAAACCGCATAAACATTATACTTAGTACACAGGATATCAATCTACTGTTGCTGTTTTACAACTTATCTTTAAAATTTTGCCATCTCTTTGCTTCTCACTTCAGTCTCCTAAACTCATTGCCCTCCCTTTCTCATGTTCTTGCTCTTCAAAGGCCTTACATGTTTTCTTGCATTCCCAGTTACCAGTATCTTGGCCTTGCAATTCTATTTAATCTACTTATGATCCAGCAAAAATTTCCTGTGTGGGAGGGACCTAGTATACAATAAAAAGACCCATCAGTAACAACTTTACATAGTCCTACATGTCAGCATGAGATTCTACATAGATTGGATTCTACTTCTTTCTACCATGAGTAGCTGAAAAACAGTGACTAGAGTAGCTTCATAGCTACCTGAGAAAGCAAGCTTGCACAAATGTTTGTGCAGTGCTCTAACAAGTAGGTTCTAAAGAAGACCATTTCTGCACGGCGCTGTTATAGTGCAATTATTCTACTTTCAGCATCTTATCGAATCTTGGGGCCTTTAGAATTCTCAGCCAGAGAGCTCTTTGGCTTCAGTAACCTACAAATCCCAGAATGCTGCATAGTGTAGTGTGGAAAAGGCCCTTGTGTTTGGTTAAGAGGTTGTGCACAAAGAGTAACACCTTTGGATTAAATTTCACTTTTCTAATGAAGAGCCCTCCCATGGGCAGAAGACATCCTGTGAATGAAGAAAAGCAACTTTGGATTCAATATAACAAATCCAAGGCAAAATCCTCTATATTCTAAAAGAGCAGAATATTGGTTTCTGATAAAAGGGCAAAGAAATGCGTAAGGGACACAAATACGTGGGAGAATGCAACACAGGGATGATGATTTTGGGAGCATCTCCACATTGCCTATATCTTGACCATTTTCTTCTTGAAGGAGTTAAATCCAAGGAATTGCTACTTGAATAGGAAAAATAAGCGAATTGAATTGAGTCTCTGAGTGAAATAGCAGATGTCTTTGTCTTATCTCAATTTTAAAGAATGGCCTTGCAACACTCACTCAGGCGTCTGGGAACTAAGAGGGAGTTAGGCATACTCCCTCCTATCTCATTTTGGCCATATGCATCATTTTGTATCATTTTCTAACTAACTCTTTGTTCTCTTCTGTACACGTGTGTGCTAAGTTAATGATGTAATGGAAAGTTAACCAAAGATCTTTTTCTTCTGTGATGGGCTGGCTAAATGAATGATTGATTGCTGACATAGAAGACCAAAGGTATATAGTGATGCTACCTCAATTAATCTGCACGACAGTTCTGTGATAGCTGTCGTCCTTGCGCAAGTAAATTGTTAACAATAAAAGGCTTTTTGATTTTTCCCTGGAAACCTGGTCTTCGTCTCTTTTCTGGCCACAACATTCTAAGTTGAACTTATAATGGATTCCCAATTTTAGTATGTCTAAAATAGGAGTGATTCAGAAGGAGATGCATTATCTTAATTACCAGAGTATGAATATTCATACAACAACTTAGTTATCAGAAGCTACCAAAGATTCACACAAATGTAAAGTAATCAAAACTGAAGTAAAAAGTTTTCATAGTGCAATTCAATGGATATTTATAATAGGGTTCATTCTTTAATATGTTTAGGATTTCGGCCATAGTCATTGAACTACCACCACAACCTCACTTTGAATAAAAAAATGAAAGGAAAGAAAAACTCACAGCTCCAAAGGCCACAGAAAGCATGGTTTGCATTTTGGCATCTTCCAAGGAACCAATGACTCCCTTTTTATACAGCAAAGCACTTCCAGCCAGAGTCCAGAATTTCATGTGTTTTACTCCAACAGACACAAACTGGGTGTCTGAATCAGGACGGAACTCTACAACAAAGATCCTCTCCAGGTGGCCTCCTCTGCTTGCTATTTTAGCACCTGTGGAAAACAGGGAGGATCTTTTAATCTTCCACAAATACAAATGTATCTTGACTGCACCTACCTATCTTGTTGACCTTTCCCCATGTACTTTGTGTAGGCCATGAGGTCACCATTGGGCTCTGGATGCCCCTGCCAAGTGCAGTGCAATGGGCCTTTTCCAGGATGGCATCCTGGTTGAAAATGTTCTTCCTAGAGGAGTCTAATTTCGTGTAATTCAGTGTGAGAGACAGAGTGATATAGTAGTTTGAAAGTTGGACTGATCCTGGAGACCACAGATCAATTCCCTGGTCAGCCATGGAATCCTATTGGGTGATCTTGGGCAGGTCACACACCCTCAGCCCCAGAAAACCCCAAGACAGGTTCACCATAGAGATGCTGTGAATCAGAAATGACTTGAAGGCACACGACGACGACAACAACAACAGAAGCAACAACAGTACCAAGTGAGGACCTTTTTCTTTTTCCAGGCATTTTTTAAAGTTTGTTATTGTTGCTAGCTATCATCAAATTGACTTCGACATATGGCAATTCTACGACATCCAAGTCACCCTATCATCAAGAGCCTTGCTCAGATCTTGTAGATACAGGGCTGTGGCTTCCTTGAGTCTATCCATTTGTAATGCGGTCTTCCTCTTTTCCTAGTGCCTTCTACCTTATTAAGCATTATTATCTTTCCTAGTAAGTCATGCTTTCTCATAATATGTCCAAAGTAAGACAGTCTCATTTTAGTCATCTTGGTTTCTAGGAACAGTTCAGGCTTGAACTCATTGATTTGACTTTTTGGCAGTCCATGATATCCGTAGAACTCTTCTCCAGCACCACATTTTAAATAGGTTGATCTTCTTCCTGTGCAGCTTTCACAATCATACACAGAAATTGAAAATGCCATGGCATGGACAATCCTAACTTTAATATTCAATGACACATCTTTTCTCTTAAGGATCTTGTCTACTTCCCTCATAGCTGTCCTTCCAAGTCTTAGTCTTCTGAGTTCTTGCCTGCAGTCTCCATTCTGATTAAGAACTAAGCCAAGATGTGGAAAATCTTGAACTATTTCAATGTCTTCATTGTTTGCTTTAAAGTTATGTAAATAACTTGCAGTCATTGTTTTTAATTTCTTTGTGTTAACTGTAAACCTGTCTTTTTCACTTTCTTTCTGGACTTAATCATAGTATGATGTCATCTGCATATCTTAATTTGTTGATATTCTTTCCTCCAATTTTCACACCTTCTTCCTCTAAGTCTAACTCTGCTTTAGGTATAATTTAAACAAATAGGGTGGTAAAATGCAGCCTTGCCTGACCACTAGGTCAACTGGAAACCATTCAGTTTCTCTGTATTCCATCCTGATGTCTCTGAAGTTTGCAGACTCTTAAATCTTTTGAACTGTTGAATTTTTTATTTATATTTGTCTGAAATACTTATCTGTGTTATATGAAAATGCTGACATAACGGACTTTATTTTCTACCACTCAAGATTTTATGCTGTCTTACTTTTTAATGCTGCGTTACTGACCTACGATTAACAATGTTTGTCAAAATTTCTACATGGACATTCCTATCTTGTTTGACTAAAGAAATAACTGGGCAGGAAAAAGTGCTTAAGAACACACACACACACACACACACACACACACACACACCACATTCAACCTTTCAAAGTGAAAAACAGGGCACTGGACTACAGCTATGAGCACTTATATTGAATGTGTGGTTTGAGGTGCAAAGAAGGGGGAGAAAGAGCAAAGCCAGGTTCCTAACCAAAGTATAGAAAGGAGTTCCACATGGCTTTACAAGTGGAGTCCCAATGACATCAGTGGCCATATGTGTTCAATTGACATCATCTGGCATGCAAAGTGGCCTTTGGCTTAAGTGGTCATACCTCTTCCACCTAGTAAGTATGAGGATTGTAAACCCACCTTCTTGCCACCTCCACACTGTGATTGTGTGTTCAGGATCAACACCTACAGACACTAGGAGCTTGCCAGTAGCACTGAAGTTGACATAGTTCACACCTTTGGAATGGAAGCAACGTAGCATAGACAGAGTCTGCTTAGTCATAGCATCCCATATGTGAATAGAAGGCGTTGTACCTGAATATATACATTAAAAAAAAAAAAAGAAACAGAGGAGTATTAAGTATCTTTAGAAGCAAATGCATCATATCAAAACTATGGCAGTTCAACAGACAAAAACATTTACAGAATTGTAATTATAGCTCATGGGATGAACATGGAGGAGTGGATAGAATATCAGACTTCTTAACATGAGACAAATTCCAAAATAAAGATGAAATATTTATGGAGCAATGAAGAAAGACAGTCCAAAATTAATCTGTTAATGTTCAACTTGTATCCACAGTTGACATAGATACAACAAAGGTATATGAAAGGGTTGTGATGTGACTTTGCTGACAGGGACTCACGGGAGAGAACAGCCTTACCTGGCAATTCTGTCATATCACCTGCATGGTGAGGGCAATGGCAAATGAGAAAGCACCAAGGGAAAACAATAGCTGAAATAAGTCAATGCGTCTAATGCTGAAGTGCTCAACATCAGCACCAGAAGGAATCAACAAATTAAAAAAAGCAAATTCAACATGAGCATGGATTAAAAAAAAATAAACAACAAAACAAAAAGAAAGGCAGGAATATTTTTGAATTATATATTCAACATAACGCTTTTTGCTGACAACTACAAAGAGAAAAAATTCCTTTAATGCAGTAAACTATTCTGGGAACAAGAATTCCAGTGAAGGCTGAAGTTGACATAATATCAGCTGCCTTTTCAATTTAGCCAAGAGATCAGAAGCCAATCTCAGGAGTGAGGGTTTTCTCCTTCTAAAATACTTCCTTGGAATAACAAATTCTATCCTGTTGTCTTAGGCACAATACTTTAAAACACTGAAATGGATATTAACTACAGTGAACATGAACCAGCATTCCCATTTCATCAGGACCTGATTGCAAATCCTACCTTGATTAAATGCCTGACACTGTAAACTGATTAAATGCCTGACACTGTAAACTGTTCTCAGCACTTTCTCAAATACTGCAACATCCCCATTCACTGGTAAACACATTTTCAACCACTGCTTCACCACCCTTGACATTTTTATTTGGCCGCTGGCAAACTATGGGCCAACCAAGGCTAGACAAGCATGTTTTTCACCCTACTACTAGCATTCCACTCTTTTGACTGTTGTAAATTATAGACATGTACCATTCTTTCGATGCAGGGCCCACTCTTTCATCAGTTCTTCCCTTGCTTCTTCCTGTAGGAAACGTGAAGAAATTATGGAAGCTTGTTTGGAACTGTGGGCATGCACACTGCTTGCAAAGTCTCTCAGTCGGTTTAGAGTCTTTTCTCCCTCTCAGTTTTGCAAGCAGCATGTGTGCACACAATTCCAAATGACCCTCCTTAATTCCCTCATGTTTCCTACAGGAAGAAGACTGGTTCCACTTTTCTACCAACTCTACTTTCTGGTCCTTAACCCATCAGATAAGCAAGGGATGTCTATACAGCCAGTTTGAGTTCCTTCTGTATTTTTTAAAAAATGCTTTATTATCTTGGATATATTTTCAGGGGACTGCAGGAAGAAGGGGTTCTTCCTTTAAATTCATCCATTAGAAAAATGAAACTGGATCAAAAGCCACCTGTGATGGAAGGATTGCTTTTCTTTGAAGAAAAATTTGCTGAATCTTATTAATTATCCAGATGTTTACATCTACAGATTTACATTCCTGAGGAACAGTCACATAGAACAAGAACAAAAAAAGGTGGTTTCTCTTGGAGATATTTTAAGATCTAAGTAAATATTCATCAGCAGAAAGATTTCAACTAAATACCACAAAGATTGAAACATTTCTAAAAGAAATCCCTGAATATTAATTGGTATACCATGTCACAATTTAAGAACATGTCAAATAATAGAAGCTATAGTATATGAAAAGCTTGTTTGAGTTTACACACAGACACTGAAGGCCTGTTTTGATGTTAACCTAACTTGGGTAATTTTAGGATAGTTTATCAAAGGCAGAACGTGCTTTCTATGTAAAGGTTATCAAAGTTAAATTCCAGCATTGAATATTAATTAAAAAAAAACTGGCAACAGGCTGAAGAACTATATCCCTGAGACTCTGTTACTGCATGTCAGGTGTAACATTTCTGAGCTGGAGAATCTCCTTATATTGGACTCAGAATTAGGATATCCATTGGGTAGTAGAAAAGGGATAATGTGGTGAGAACAACACTGTTCCTGTTTGATATTCCAGTATGTAAACAGAGAACAACCACAAAGATTTAAAATCCCTTTTTAAAAACTTGCCTATGAACCTACCAATCTGGCTGGTCGCCACAATGTTTTTATACTTTGGATGCTGGTTGACAGTTAGGCAGAGGATGTCATCCGTATGCTCCAGGTAGAAAGACTGGCTTCCTATGGAATTCAAAACAAAGGTTCATTTTAGATAGACAGAGACTGAAATGGCATTATAAGTTCAAGAAAATCTGTTCCAGAAAAAGACATTTGAGAAAGGGAAATGTCACCTCCATTTGAAAACTTGAAATCTGCTGTAAGGGGGTGGGGTTAGGTTATATCAGCAATAACAACAAAAATCTGTTTCATTGTTTTTGCTGAAGATATGCTTATGCCATGGGATAATGTGTTTTGGACACTGCACAAAGGGTTCCAGAAAGGCATCTTGTGCTCCATCCAAAAAGAGACATATATGTGTCATGCCACACTTATGCACGTGCGTGTTACTAAGGATTCTCACCAGAGTGTGACTATGTACACATAGACCTCTCCACTGACTTATAAGACAGTTCCACCCCCAGCACTGAAATCAACAGAGAAGTTCTGTCGATTTCCTTACCAGCAGAAATCAAGATGAAGAAGGGTTGGGAGAAATATTTTATACTTTCTATCCCTCTTCCAATTACCTGTGGAAAGGTTTTGAACTATACATGCTGCAGCAGTATGGAAAATAATATCAGCACCATCATTGAGGTAATGAAGGTTGTTGCGACAATCAAATCCACGATATCCAAAAACGTGATCTAAAGCCAACTCCTAGAAGGCAAAATGTTACAAGATGTAAGATTAGATACAACTTTTATCTCCTCTTTTTTTTTCCAGAAGATACAAACAAAAATAAAATTTTTCTTTAACTACTATCAATACAAAAATGAAAAAGCCAGAGGAGAAAAGTGCCCACAGTGTTTTGTAAAGATTCATAAACTTTTTTTACATAAGACAAAGGCTACGCACATTGAATGTAATTGTGCACATTCCATTTCTCACAGCTCTCCTTTATCTTTGAGTTGTGAAGATAATTAGGAGGACAAGAGGACAAGAATCAAGTAAGCCATTCTGAGTTTCTTGGAGGATGAAAGGTGGTACAAATATCCATCTTAAAAAAAAATTATCTGATGTTTGGATATTGTTGTCCAAAAAGTTATGCATGTCCAGTAGGGATTCCCAGTGACCTGCAAAGGTTGTGAGCATTGGGGCAGAGATTATGTTTTGGACACCCAGAATCCTGAATGTCTGGCTTCCACTTTGGGATTTTAAAAACACCATGATAATAGATATAGAAAGACTATTCTAGAATATTTTAGTTGAAATAGTTGAAAATGTGTTTCTTAAATATTTGATAACCCTAGCAAGAATCCTGGATTGAATTATGGATAAGAATCCTTGCTGTTTGGGACCTATTCTGCACAAAATTTGGACAGAGGATCTCCCCCCTCCAAAGGAAACTGTGTATTCTGTGCAGAATATTATTTTCTGCACTGAAAATGGTACCTGTGTGAAAATTCTGCTTTCTGCACCAACCCCCATGCCAATTTTGCACAGAATAAATCCCCAGCTACAGCAGTTTTTTCCTTCAGGAAACAGTATTAATATTAATGCACAGAAAATGTTCAGAAAATAATTTTTCCAGGCAAAATACTACATGCAAATTTTGAGGAGACATATGTTACCATGCCGTACACTTCCATACTTTGATGTGGTTTAATTGGTGAAATATGATTTAATTGGCAAAATATATTAATTGGCTTTCATATCAAACATGCCCTGATACGGTTGTATGCAAGGCTGGATAAGAGGAAACGACTGGCCAAATACATGTGCCACCAATTAGGTCAGAAGACTCCTCCAGGAGCAGCCACGTCATAGTCAGGAAATCACCACAAAACTCCAGAGATAATAGGCTTGCAGTTCCCCTTAACTACTCAACCTTTTAGACAATAGCATCTGGGAGACTCCCACAAGACTGTTGATTGACTTAACTCCTCTTCCTCTGACCAAGCAAACCCTTTCTTTGTCCTAAAACCTGTTCAACAAGCACCAAGTATTAAGGCAATCAGTGGCCCTTTGTCACCTAACGCTCAAGACCATTAATTTGTTCTGGATCTCATTCTCCACTATGTGAACTCTATTGTTTATTCAGGCAGAGAGCCATTCACACCCTTGCCCTCCAGGCAGAAATTGGGCATATAAACCCCTAATTTTGGCCAGTCAACTTGCAGTACACTGATTGCTGGTCGCTACTCCGCTGCTCAAATTGTGTACTATCCTTAGACATGAATCTAAGGCCCTTTCCGCACTCTACCTTCTTGCGTGATCCTCTGGTGGCAATCCTGGCAGCAGCCTTCACACAGGACTAGCTCCCTGTGGAAGGGAGCGCAATGGACATGCTACTTCCTTCTGTGTCACAGTCAGTTACTTTTCCAGGCTGCGCTGGGGCAGGAAGTGCCGCCATCACACTTCCACGGCTTCTGCAGGACAGGTAAGTGTGGGATGGTGGCGAGATCACAGATCATTGATGGGGAAAACATTGATAATTTAATCCATGATGATGCCACCTGGGGATGGGAGAGGAGCAGGACTGTGATGACATCACGCGGAAGCGTTGTTGTGGTCCCACTCCTCTGCTGTCCCCACGCCAGGATGGGAAGCTACTGCAGAAAGGCCCTAAGCCACATCACTGCTTCTTTGCTGTTTTTCTAGATTGGTAAATATCACCCACTATGCCCTGAAATCTCACTATATAAAACTTTCCCCTCTTTTCCTTCAGTGAGCCTTGTATGATTATGTGACTGTCTGGATCTTGTGTGTGTGATTAATTTCCCCAATATAACACAATTAAGCTTAGTTTTGGATCTCTGCCTAGTTCTTCCCTGCAGAACTACTGGTAAACATTGGTTAAAAGATCTCGTTAGGTTACCCCACCACCACCCCAGGCCTTCTCTTTGAGCTAATAATTCTCCACCTTTGCATGGAGGTACTGACATTGTGGATGGACCTCTGTGTCACTCACATTTTGGAGTAATACATAAGTCCCAAAAACTGCAAATA
Source organism: Iguana delicatissima (assembly GCA_948472985.1). Taxonomy (NCBI): domain Eukaryota; kingdom Metazoa; phylum Chordata; class Lepidosauria; order Squamata; family Iguanidae; genus Iguana; species Iguana delicatissima. Next base: position 220,329 of record CAOKZL010001042.1, on the reverse strand, counting down.
ATCTTTGAACCTGTACACTTTTTGAAGACTTTCTTGCAGTGAGAAGAAAATTGCTAAAATTACTCATTGCTTCTTTTGAGAACAAGATTAGAAAGAAATATAACTTTAGATTATAATTCTATTGGTACTGGAGCTTTCCCATGGTAAAAATTGAGTCAATACAAAAAAAATAAAAAATACAGTGCAAGCTTCATTGATTTTTTAAGAGGCACCAAGAAAGAAAATATCTTTGCAGTGGAGAATTTCACTGCCTTTGAGTGTGTCTGAGTTGCTTGGTATGCTAGTGTTGCTTCTCTCAAAAAAGGACTTACACAGAATGTCATTAGACAAAACAGCTCACAACCTTTGCTCACATATTTTTTTGTTTTGAAATGGCACTGAGAGGATGGAATATGAAGCACAGATATTATGTGTCAGAAGAGTGTGCACATTCCACATCTCAGTTCTTTTCAGCTGTAACATCACCATTCCACCCAGCAAATTTTACTGTTACTAAGCACTGAGGTTCTAAACCTGCAACATGCCTGCTTGTGCCAATATCAATGTAGCATTTTTTTCCCTCATCCATCATCTTAGGAGCCCTGGTGGCACAGTGGTTAAATGCCAGTACTGCAACCACGAGGTTGTGAGTTCGATCCTGCCAGGCTCCAAGGTTGACTCAGCCTTCCATCCTTTCGTAGGTCGGTAAAATGAGTACCCAGCTTACTGGGGGCAATTAGCTAAAATACATTGTAAACCGCTTAGATAACACTAGTTGATAGGCGGTATAGAAATAAATGCTATTGCTATTGCTATTATAACTCTAAATTCAGAGAAAGAAACTTGAGTTTCATGTCCTTCATTTCTACTGCAATGCCACAAAAAATGCTCCTTTGTGTTGAGCTAGCATGAGGAAACTAAAGAGGGAGAGTAGAAAATGGACCTCCTCGGTTTTATAATCATCCTGCCAGCTACTGATATAAGGAAACAGGAATAGGTCAGGCACAGATCAAATCACAAACAGGCACAAGTCAACTCATAGGAGGATTCCTCTAGTCTTGTAATAAGACTCAAATGTTTCATAAAACCACTGATCCTACAATTTCCACTCTGCTCATCTGGATATGGGCTTGACAGACCGAGGGCAAGCATGGAGAATAAGACACAAACATCCACAGTCGGTTAACACTGCACAGCATCATTACTAGCGTTGCCAGCTGTAAAGGGAATTTCAGTTGCACGATGAGCAACACCTGCTGAATTCCCCTCTTCTACACAATTATTAAAGGTACAGGAGTGCTGTCTATTAAGGCATGAGGCTTAACTTTCAGTTTCCTGGCTTTGTTAAGCTTAACACTACATGACATAGCCTGGTAACTTCAAGGTTGGACTTCTGCAATATGCTGTACATTGTGCTACCTTGCTACCAAGTTTGGAAACTCCAACTGGTCCAAAATACAGCAGCCAAATTGGTTACAGGTACAGAGAGGAGCGAGCATACCACAATGACTTTAAAATCTCTCCACTGGCTGCCCACTAGTTTCCAGGCAAGGTACATGGTTATTATAAGGCCCTATGTGGTTTGGGTCCAAGTTACCTGAAGGATCACCTCCTCCCATATAACCCATCTCGTACACTCAGGACCTCTGGGGGCCATTTACTTAAACTAGCCAGAGCAAGACTGGCAACAGTCACCCAGAGGACATTTTCATCAGCTGCCCCTAGACTGTTGAATGACTTGCTGGAAGAGATCTGACAGCAAAATATGCTGTCCAAATTTTAAAAGAAATTTTAAAAGAATTTTAAAAGATCCATCTCTTCTGGCAGGTCTACGCTGTCCGAATTTTTTTAAAAAAAGTACTGAAGACCTATCTCTTTCAGCAGGTCTACCCAGTCACTTTTTAACTATGAATTTTAAACTCAAGTATTTTAAGTGGTTTTATGTGTTTTTAATGTATTTTAATCTACAATGTGATTTAGTTGTATTTTAATGTATGTTGTACCCTGTCTTGAGTCTTGGGGAGGAAAAAGTAAGAAATAAAATTGTTGTTGTTGCCTTAACTCTGGATTTATCCTGCCATGTTGTTATTGTTATTGACTCCTAGAAAAACTTTGCTTGGATTCAAAACCTGCTAGCCCATCCGCACTCCTGTGCTATTTCCCAGCCCAACCTTTTTCTTTCTTGCTAGTAGTCTCTTCCTCCACTCTAGTACTCATTCAGCCCAGATCAACTTAGCTTTAGGAAGAAATCCATTAACCTCTGCCTTGGTTCTTTTTTCCATTTCTCTGAGTTTTTCTCTTTTCCCCCAACCTTGGTAAACTCTTTCCTCTCCACTGATCTGTCCTCCCCTCTACCCTAGATCAGTCTTCTCTTCCTCCTCTCTTCTCTACTTTTTTCAGGCATGTATTTCTTCCTTTCTTGCTCTCTCTTTTTGGATCATGATATTCTGTCTTCTCAAACCAAGACAGCCAAATTAGTATATTAGGCAAATTACTGGTTTACTATGTAAATCACATGGTGGAACACGAAGATGTTGAGAGGCACGCTGCACCCAGCTAATTTCCTACAGGGAAACACTCTTTTCAAAGTCGTTTTACAGATAGAAAAAAAACTGGACTTTCTTTACATGGAATACAGGGATGTGGGGTGTTACAACTTATAGCACAATGTGCTTTATGTAATCTATTTTAACACCTTTTCTCCTCACAGAGCTCCTGTGCTTCTTGTGTCAGGTGTTGCAGATATTCAAAAAGTGTCACATTCCCAGGAATGGAGGTTGTGGCATTTGAGAACGAGCTTGAGGCATCTTAAATTACTCAACTGCTCTGCCACAAGCCCATATCCTACCTACAGAATGGGAACAATCATACTGACCTAACTCAGGATTAAGATTGCTTTCTGATTTAATGAAATAGCATAGGAAAATACTGTGAAACACTATTCCCCCCTCAATGCCCCCCAATGGCTTCTAGAGGCTGTGGGGGACATTTTCACAATGTTTTTAGGCTTCTATGAGCCATTTAGGCCCAGGAAAAGGCCTTTTTTCAAAACAGAACATGACTAGAAGTCACTCCAGTTTACTTATGGTTTGAAAAAAATGCCTTTCTAGGGCCTAAAAACATGGTGCAAATGTCTCCTACAACCCCTATAGGGCAACTGGGGGCAAAAAACCTGACATTTGGGGGCCACAAAAATGGCCCTGGGGAGCCACATGCAGCCCTTTGTTCACCTCCACACTAAAGCTTCTGTTTTGAAAAATGAACTTGAAGACCAATTGTCTGAACATGTACAGAAAGCTTCCATCCTTGTTTTAGAGTTATGTTCATTTTCAAAAGTCTATTAATGGCTCAATTAAACTGTTCAATTTACCTTCTAGGTGGTGTATAAATCCTCTAACCAATTAACTAACTAATCAAATTCAAATCTATGCTTGCCTATGCAGGAACTCAGTGGGATTTAACTCCTGGGTCAGTAGCTACAGACTGATCAGTCTTTAAAGACAAAGTGACTCTTAAAGGGTTACTCCCAGTAAAAAAAACATCTTTCTGAAATATTTGTTTGGAATGTTCTAAAATTCATAGTTGAGGATTATTGTTGGAGCCAATTAATAATAATGGCATTTAACATGACTGTACTGTATGTGTACACAGATATGCAGGTATATCAATGGATCACTGTAAAATTTTTAAGGCCAGAAAATATGACATTAATTGTACCTGGTACCCAACTCATTAGCTAAATGCCTACAGCAGGCTTGTTTCTTGAAAAACAATTGGGCAGAATAGTGATGAAACATTACATCTCATATCTCAGCTTCTATAAAGAGATGTATGGTGTATCTGCACTACACTGTTTTGTAGCAGCTGTCATAGATTTACCCAAAGGAATTCTATAATTTTTGATGTGGTGTGGTACTTAGAATTCTCTGCTAGGGAGTTTTAGTCCCTTTCTCTGAACTACAATCTTTTAAGCTAGCATGAATGCCAGTCTATACTCCAGAATTCAACTGATTTACTCCTCACCCCTCTCTTCCTAGAGTATCATGATTCTTTCCAAGTATCTCACCAAACTATAAATCCCATTAATATTTAGGATAGAGACATAACAATTAAAGTGGCACGGAACTGATACAACTGTGTAGTGCAATCATACTCCTACTGTCTTTTTAAAGGAAAGCTGAGAATCCAGGCCATATTCTGGCCAGTACAGAACTCAAGAAAAAACAGCCAACTGACTAATATGGCAACTGAGTTTTTCACTCTTCATTGCTACTTCTTTCCCTCTTTTTCTTATGATTATATATCTTTTCACTTTCTTTGCTCTCCCCCTCCCCTCTCTCGCTCCATATCAGCAGGCAATGTCTCTATATCCCTGGACTCAACTGGTTTCTGTGCATCTGTATAATTACAGCTTCTGTGCCATCTCCTGGGGACATCTATTTTTGCTATGGTGACACATGCTTTAGTTACATCCATTTGGATTAAAGTACAGTAAGCCTGTGTGATGTAGTGATCTCAGGATTGGACTAGGATCATGGGAGACTAGGGTTTGAATTCCTGGTTGGCCATGGAAACTCTGGATGAGCTTGAGCCACTCACACTCTCTCAATCTCAGAGGAAGGCAATGGCAAATGCTCTCTGAATAAATCTTCCCAAGAAAGCCCTGTAATAGTTTCACTTTAGGGCTGTCATAAGCCAGAAATGACTCGAAGGCAGATAACAGTGGCCATTTCTACACTATGCTGTTATAGTGCTATTACTCCACTTTCAACATCTTATGAAATTCTGGAGTTTGTAGTTTAGGGATGGGCATTTAGAATTCTCGTCCAAAGAGCTTTTTGGCCTCAGGAAACTACAAACCCTAGAATTCCACAGGATGTTGAAAGTAGAATAATGGCACTGTAACTGTGTAGTGTGGAAATGGTGAGTGAAGAATGTTTGGAAACTTCAGCTGATCTAAAGAGCTGCAGCCAGACTGCTGACTAAGGCTGGTTATGTGGAACATACAACTCCTTTGTTACAACAGCTCCACTGGCTATCAGTCTTGTTCTGGGCACAATTCAAAATGTTGGTTATGACCTGTGAAGTCTTATATACTGCTTGGATCCAGGTTATCTGAAGACCTGTGTGCTCCCATCTGTCTGCCTGGTTTCTGACATCTGCATGGAAGGCCCTATTCTCCATCCCACCACCTTCACAAATGCATCTGACAGGAACAAGGGAGACAGGCTGTCCCAGACTCTGGAACTCTCTTTGGAGAGCAACTAGAATGGCTCCTTCTACCCACAGTATCCTTCTGGTGGCAGTCAAGATTATTTTGTTATAAGATTATTTACTGTTTACAGGGAAAGTGCTTTTAATAATTGTTTATATTACTTTCTACTACTTCTGCCTTTAAAGGAATACATTTTAAAATTGCTTTTAATTCTGTTGACAGTATTTTAACTTTTTGTATGGAGGACTAGAACAAAGATCAACTTGTAGCATGTTTACAAGTATAGTTATCTACAACCGTTTAAAAGAGAGCCAAGTTTATTCCTTCAGATTGGAACAAATATCAAAACAACCATGTATAAAACCTGACCTCAACTAGTTTCCTTTTTTTGTTGACGTTGTTCTTTTGCAATTTCTCAGGTGGAGGAGCAGCTCTGCTTACTGATGGCCTGAAAGAAGCACAGCAGAACATGATCGGCACATGTGACATGAAAAGAAATACATTTTATATACCAGTGAGAAAATGACATTAATTAGCTGGAGCTGAGTGGGAAAATTTTGGTCTTCCAGTTGTTTTGACTTACAGCTGTCTAAGATGCTGGTACTTAAGATTCTTCTGTCTGGGAATGTTGGAAAATGAAACTGGCATCTGCTTCATTAAAGTATGTGCTCTATCTGGAGCAACTAAGTAGAGACTGTGGCCATTTCTGCACCACACTGTTATAGTACTATTATTCCACTTTCAACATCCTGTGGAAAGACCTCTCTGCCTGAGAATTCTAAATGCTCCTTCGCTAAACTCTACAGCCGAGGATTCCATAGGATGTTGAAAGTGGAATAACTGTACTATAACAGTGTAGTGTGGAAACAATCTATGAGGGATGGATATTCCTCAAATTTCCGTAAAAAGACACGGTCATGTGGAAATGGCTTTCTACATTCATGTTTATGTGTGGAGCAACCTTTTTAACATCCTCATGAATGCAGGCAGAATCCTCAGTTGACACAATGGCCAACCAACTGCCTGGAGGAAGTACACCAGGAGGAACTGAGCAACACTGCAACCTGCACCTTATGTTCCCAACAAGTGACAGACAAAGGCTTACTGCCTCTGATACTGGAGACAATATATAGCCATGCTGACCAGATGCCAGATTCTGTCTGCTCTTGGAAGCTGGCAGGGTCAGTCCTAGGTAGCACTTGGAAGGAGACTGCCAACAAATACCAAGTGTTATTGGCTATACAGTCAGTCCTCCACATTTGTGGGTTTCACTTTTGGGGATTTGATTATTCATAGATTATTTGCTGTCACCTCTGCTGCTTCCCTAGCCATTTTTAATAGAGACTGCAAGCCTCGTGAGACTGAGAAACTGCAAATGAAGCCAGTAAGTCCTTATTAAAAATGGCAGTAAGCCCTATCAGCCACTCACTTCTGCCTTATGAAGGAACCCTGATGCTCAAAGGAATCCACAGCGGGTTGAATATGGTGATCATACTTTTTTTCTGTGCTAAGTACGGTTTGAGAGGGTCTAGAGTTATTCACATTTTTTTCACTTTCATGGGGGTCTTGTGCCCCTAACCCTAGCGAATGTGAAGGGATGACTGTATTTCAGAGGATGGAACTGGCAAAATTACCTCTGAGTATTCCTTGCCTAAGAAAACTCTATGAAATTCATGAGTCACCACATATCAACAGGTGACTTGATGACACATCCATAAATAGCAGAACAGAAAAGGAGAGGGTCATACTGTACCTGCCATATTTATGTGTTATTTTTTAACACATAACATGGCAGATACAGTATGGCCCTCTCCATAGCTGTACCTCTTGAATATGGCTTGCAGAAATGGGGGGCAGTATTTCAGTTCAGTAGAGTATGCATGTATTTTATTTTGTTTTATTTCTAGGCCACCTTTCTCCCAGAATTGGGACCCAAAGCGGCTTCCAACAATAAATACACATTAAAAAAACAAAAACAAGAAGGCCAAGAAGAGATGAGGCAGCCACATTTAAATACATAAAGGGATGTCATGTAGAAGTGGGAGGAAACTGTTTTCTGTTGCTCCAGAGAGGGAGACAAGAACTGAGAATCCAGCTAAACATTAGGAAGGACATTTTGAATGTAAGAGCCATTCAACCGTTGAGCAGTCTGACTTGGAGTGGAGTCTTTTTTTGGGAGGGCCTTTAGGCAAAGGTTGGACAGCCATCCTTAGGAAGTGTTTTGACTGTATATTCCTGCAGGGCAGGGAATTGGACTAGACGGCCCTTGTGCTCCCTTCCACCATTGTGTCTCTGGTCATTTTCGCACTACATTCTTATAGCGTGATTATTCCACTTTCAACGTCCTATGGAATCCTGGGTTTTGCAGTTTAGGGAGGGGCCGTCTGGAGCTCCAGAGCACATCTACTTTGTTAACAGAGGTATACCTGTAATTTCAAAGAGCATCTCAATGCAAAATGAAGAAAGCATGAAGAGCACTGTTTTATTATGTACAACAGTGATTCCCAACCTGGGCGTGCCCTCAGGGATACGAACAAGGACATTTAGATGTATGAGAAAAAACTGAATAATGAATGGAAAAGTATAAAGTATAAGCCATTCTTGAAGAACATCACAATTTGATGCCGTTCTTGATTGTCCACAGCGTTGGGGTTCCTGTCCTGGAATCTTAAGGGATGGGAGGGGGAATCATAAAGAGTAACACACAAGGTGAACTTCCTGCTGCCATTGGCCTGCAAACTTTTTGAGATTCTTTCTCATATGTATGTGCACCCACAGCCTTTTATTCGAGTTGTCATGTGTGCCCTGCCCACACCAGGTGGCTTCTCAAGCCTTGTGCATGTGCATAGTTCTCTCCTTCATCCTTGTGTCCCTCTGCACGAGGAGACAGCATGTCTGAGAGACTCCACCCCAAATCTGTCTGAGAGAGGGACTTGTAGCACCAGTCACTCCTCCTCATGTCTTCAGCCAGCAGCAAACCAGATCCTGAGTCTTTGGAGAGCATCTAGAATAACAGAGCATGATAGGCTGGAGAGGCCTGGGCAAAGTGGCTGGCCAGACACCCTGCCTTTCCATCCATGTGTTTGGGGACATCTCCTCACAGTTCTCAGAAGCTTTCTGACCAGGCCTTTTTTTCCCCTCAAAGAAAGGATGTGATGGTGGAAGGGGCACAATTTATGGAAATGAGTTGCCAAGGGGCATGCCAGTGCAAAAAGGCTGGGAAGCACTGATGTACATTAACTGGATGTCAGCGTTGAGACAGTGGGCATTTTTTTTTTTTTTTTAAAGAGAGGGCTGTGTATTGTATACTCCTAAAACAGGGAAAATGCCAGTCTCTTTGAAGCATAATTATGTTTTCCTGAAGACTGCTTGCTAGGAAACTGCATCAGCATGATAGGGAGACCTCTATTTTCTAACTGTTGTTTAGGGCTAACTGGTACTATGTGTCTTCCTTCATTTGTTTTGTTATGTAAGCATGAGCTCCACTGACTCATAATGTCATCTCTACTTTAGCAGCAATTAATGCCTGCAAAACATGCAACTATAATTATAGTCACAAAAACAAAAGACAAATACAATACACTTCTCTCAATATCCAAACGCATCCAAAGAACAGAATCCTCTTCAGAATAAAAGATTTAAGTTGTGCAAGGTTTCACTTTCTCAGATCAAGATGCTGGGGTTTACGTTATAGTACCATGCACACAGATTGGGTATTTGTTAACTTGACCTTTGTGAGAAATGAAGTTCAATTAGAATCCTCTTGCTAATGAGAGGCTTAAGGTGGTGCTCTTTCTTTGCCTGCTGTGAGAGTTCTGATATCTTTATACTGTAGAAATAGTTTAAGATCAACTTTCAAGGACATGAGCAAAAGAACTAATTTGCTAGATGGTGCTCAGAGTACGGGAGACTGTTTTTTTAAAAATCCAAGCCTTGGCTCTTTCCTGTAACCTTCTAAAACAGAAGGTAAGGAACTCATGCTTTCCCTTGTCAAAACTACCTATTACCCATACAAACTGTGTGTCTTTGGCCCTTTCCACACGGGGGACGGGGGAACGGGGCAGCGCACGCAGGGACGGATCTTACCTGAAAACGGGTTGCTCCATCCCTGCGGGGAGTGCGCGTTCGCTGCTCCACACGCTGGCGAGTTTCGGCGGCGTTCGGCGGCGCCCAAAATGGCGGCCGGCGACTTCCGGCGGCGCTCCGCCAATCAGGGCAGCGCACCAGCCGGAAGCCCGCCCCTGGGCAGTTCTGCAGGGATGCGCTAGCGCGTCCCTGCAGCTTCACACAGGGCGCTGCAACAGGTTAGCGTGCTCGCGTTTCGTAAAAACCACATAAAATGTGGTTTTTAAAAACGCGCCGCGCCATCCCTTGCGGCCGCGCTAGCGCGGTTTGAGGTGTGGAACCTCCACTATTCAAACCGCTCTAGCGCGCTCCACGGTGTGGACGACCTCCAGATGAGGTCGCCCTAAGCCGTTTTTTTTACCCCGTGTGGAAAGGGCCTTTGTTTCACTTTAGTGGATAATGCCAGAGTACACAAAATCCCAAGAAAATGCTCTACCTCCCAATAGCTAGATCCTAGCTCCCTATGCTTTAGAAAAAGATCTTTATTATGCTAGACCAAATTTCTGTATAAGATTTTTAAAATACATGCTGGGGCCTCTGGCAATAGGGCAGATTTTAGACACTTGGTTGACAAAAGTTCTTGTATCTCCAAACTCTTTCCATGTAAACATCCTTGGACTTCGACTTCACATGGAGAAAGTAGCATATAGATCAGAAGCACAGAAATACAGATATTACAGGTCACTGACACATTCTAACTACCTGTTTAACTCTTTGTGAATAAACTACAGACTTGGCAGCTTCCCCTTCCAGTCTTCTACTCGAGTCTGGCCACAAGGGCAAGACCAGTAGATTTCACTACTCTTTTTAGTTAATCACCATTTAGCCCTATGTCTGCACCAGTAGGGATGCAAGATGTTTTGCTGTTTGAAGCAAGAGGATAAGCTCCAATAATGCCAATTTGGCAGGCATACATTCTGGAGAGCTTCTACCTTCAAAGACTAAATGCTTTCCCTGAAGAGGTCCTTCCTCAATCCATTATGGGTAAGTTGACCATGGAGATAACTCTACATTTACCCCCAAAAGGGAGGGCCAGTCTTGGTCTAAACCAAGACAAACTGGTTTTAAATATTATTTATTTAAATAAGCCATATTCAACCATGGCTTGTGTAGTTGGCTTGCTTCCCTAGCCAATTAATTATATTTTGGATTTCTTTTACATAAATATCCTAAAGGCACCAGATCCTCTTTGATCTTGGAAGCTAGGCAGGGTCAGCCCTAGTTAATATTTGGATGGGAGACCATCAATGAAACCCAGGTGCTGTTGGAAACAACTACTTTCTTCAGAGGAAGAGACTGGCAAAACCACTTCTGAGTGTTCCTTGCCTAAAAGAACCCTATGAAATTCATGGGGTTGCCGTAAGTCAACAGGCAACTTGAAGGCACATGCAGGCATATACTCAAATTGCACTTTATGGAAAATAGTAGTAAAAACACAGAATCTGGAATCCTGTTAGTGGCTCACAATGCTCTAAATCCAATCTACCACATCATGCATAACTTTTTGGATTGCAGAGGTCAGAATTCCTTCCTGAGCTGTAACAATGACCAGTGGACTGAAATAACTATATACTAGCACTACAGGTATTTTAAAAAATCCTAAAATTAAGGTAACCTCTTTCTGCCCTGTTGTTGCTGTGTGCCTTCAAGTCATATCTGACTTATGGTGACCCTAAGGGAAATTTTCTTGGCAAACTTTGTTCAGAGGGGCTTTTCCTTGCCTCCTAAGGTGAGACAGCGTGACTTGCCCAAGATCACCCAGTGGGTTTCTATGGCTGAGCAGCGATTCAAACTCTGGTCCTTAGAGCCGTAGTCAATGTTCAATCTCTTCATCTGTTCAAGTACATAGCTGCAAGCTATATGGTAAGTGTTGTTTTTGAAATGTTCTAATGAGAAGAAAGAAGAGTGTATGGATTCTTTTAAAGACATTGTTACAGTACTTATCTTTTTTTGGGGTGTGTGTGGGTGTGCTAGGTTTGTTTATTCCAGTGTATCAAGCATGCTTCCAGAAACAACTTGCTAATACATAAACACGCATGTAGGTCGTTTTGGTTGTGCGCATGTGCCTTCAGTTCACCTATTAATTTATGGTGACCCCGTGAATTTCATAGAGTATCCTTAGGCAAGGAAATACTAAGAGGTGGTTTTGCCAGTTCCTTCCTCTGAAACATACCTTACAGCACCTGGTACTGCTTGCAATAATCTAGTGATAGCAAAATCACATTCTAATGGATTCTCACTGACAAACAGTAAAAAATATATACCAGAACAGTTATCTCAAGTGAAGTGCTTCTTATATTACTGACACCAAATATATTGTAGATAGTAGAATAAAATGAGTATGAAGAATTTGTATGATGAACAATTCTATAAATTCATGAGAACAACAATATTAATGGAAACACAAAACTATCCAGCATTTTTGGAGGTAGAAGCTGATTTTAACAATACAGCTGTCATACAACTATGACAGCTAATACATTTATTATAATATTATTCAATTTTTAAAAGAGCAAAGTTACCAAGCAAATAACAGCAAACCAAATCAGACAAACACAATTCAAACAGATAAACATGTTCATTGTAAGCATTAACAAAATATTTCAATAATAAGTTACCTTGATCCCCTTTTGAGCAGCAAATAAAGTCAAGTGAGAAACTTAGTACAGTTTAGAAAAACAGAACCAGGCCATTAGACTCAATCATGCACAAGCCTCTTTTGAACTGACCAGTCATTCCTGTGTGGCTCATAGGCCATGCTGTTCAAGCATGCTCGCAAGAACTAAAACAGAAATTAAAAGAGTGCACCAGTCCACAAACTCAGAAAGGTCATACCCTGACATCTTGGGGCAAGGTTTGCACTAAAGATCCTAAAGGACAGGGAGAAAAAGAAAAGAAAGGAAGCCTCATCAGTGCTTCCCACATCATCCATACAGCCCTGCAAAATACTCTTTCAGTGAATGAAACGGTCAGACTGTAGGAATAGCCTCAAACAATAGATGGATTTTTGTTTTGCACTCTCAAGTTATTTCACACATTACATAGAAGATAACCTGAGCTGGCTCTTGAGCGGATCCTCAACAAGGAGCTGTCGCAAATTATATAACTCACAAAAGAATATTCCTGTGGGATACAGATGTTTGCAAATACTTATTTGTCACAACCAGCCCTTTAGGTGTACATGTGAATATATAATATGCAAAGAGCTCCTATTCTACCTCCTATTATTCAGTTGGCTGTCTTGGTGCTGTGGAAGAGAGCAGGCCATGCTTCTGCATTATACTTCTCCAAATGATATGCCTGTAAAGCTCTGCTCTACATGCAAGAGGCAGTGCCATATGGCAGCCTTACTGTATATCTGTCATTGCACTACCTCCACTGTACAACCATCACTACTTAAAGGAGAGGTGGGATCACCAGTAAACCCCAATGGCCCTGGCACTCCCCTTTTATTGACTGGAAAAATGTTTTTTGGCCAAAAGACACCTGCAAACTATTAAAAAAAAACCCCATAACTTTGGAGGGGGCTTTCTTCTCAAAATCCCACAAAACCACCCAATATCAGAACTGATTCAAGCATTCCCAGTTACCCCAAATGGTGCCTGCAACAGTGCAGCCAAGGTCCTCTGGGGGAGCTGAAAATCAAGCCTTCTGGAGCATGGCCGGTGGATCCAGAGTGTGCCTGCCCCTGACCTGAAGTGATTCCTTTCTCCAAACCAAGGAATCAATGCAACATGCTCTACACTTTTTTTCTTCCAGAAGGCCAGCTTTGTACTATCATTTAATTCTGTTTGAATTAGCCAAACTAAATAAATCACACACCTCTAAATATTCTACTACAAAGGTTGAAGATTTCATTAATTTTTCCTCTCCATGACTGTAAACACTGGAAAAGGTATGTATATGAAATGATTCGGGTTGTGATCCTATACTTACTTAATTGGGAATAAGTCTCACTGAATTCAGTGGAACATTCTTTCAAGTAGACATGTGCAGAATTGCAGTGAAAACCTGCAGTCCTCTGCACACTTTCATGTGCATAAACTACATTTCAGAGGAAGGAACTGGCAAGTATTCTAAGCATTCCTTTCCTCAGAAAACCCTATGAAATTCATGGGGTCAGGCAACTTAAAGGCATATACACACACACAAGCTCCACTCGACTTAGTGGGATTTACATCTAAATACATGTACATACATACTGAATATTGAGTTGTAACAAGTCCTTGCTTACATCAGGGACCTCTAGTCCCTTTGCACCTCTAGTGCAAAGGTGGAAAACTCTTGGTCCTTCTGACGTTTGGCTTGTAACTGCCATCAGTTCCAACCATCATGACGAAAGGTAAGAAATTATAGCAACTGTAGTCTAAAACATGTGATGGGCCAAAGGTTTTCTACTTCAATACTAGGGCAAAAAAAGTGCTTATTGTTCAAACACTTGGTCCAGCCACTATGAACAGAGAGACCCATGGGGTACAGCAGTTCCCGCAATCCTACAAAAGGCAATTCCAGAACCACAGAAACAGAATAGTATATTTCAGTTGCTCCCCTCACAAAAATTATTTCACTGTCCTACTTATTTGTAAGTCTCTAGTCGACAATGTGGCAATATAGTATAAAATGGAGGGAGATCTAGCAGCACCTGATGAATTTCAGTATGAGCTTTAATAGATTTCAACCAGCTAGTCTTAATGGTGCTATTAGAGCCCTTTTCCCCTCCTCGCTTCCTTTCTCTTTTTATGCTGCAACAGATTGATATATGACTCTTTGAAAATGGCAAAAAAGCTATGAAGGTGCCAATCAGGGAATTTGCTACCTTTGATTTTTCAGAAATGACAATTTAAATAGTTTAAGGCAGAGAAAGTGCAAAGGAGTGTTTTCCCTCCCAACTCTATCCTGCTAACTTTTGGAGATTGTTTCTGGTTGCCTGGATCAGAGAAACAGACCTTATGTCCCACGCGACATCAAATGAAAATGCTCAGATATATGCTTGGAAATGCAACAAAGGCCTCTGAAGCAGCAATTTGGAAAGGACTAAATCTTTCATTTGCAATAGTCTTTCTTTTCTTTCTGTTTTAGCACTGATTTTTACACCTCCTAAGAATGTTTATGGATATAAAGTTTATGAGGAAAGCAAGGCAAGGTCTGTGAAGAAAGCAAAGGTGAAGACAGATGTAATATCGTGAGGCAGAGTTTTGTAAAAGCATCTTCATTATCTCAAACATTTACATTCTTCAATCTTCATTCCTCAAAAATCTATATTCTTCAGTCCCAGAGCAAACTATGGGCAGGTGGGTGGTGAGTAGAGGAAGGTGACCTACAAATTTCCAGCATGTCAGCAAATAAATGTGGTGATCTATTGAACTATTGCCTATGGTGTCAATAACTTACCTCCTTCACAATCTCTAAAAAAGTACTGAAAATGTTTTTGACTTATTTGTGGATTTTTAATTCTAGATAAGTGAAAGCAAGATATAAAACTTAATTAATGGACTCATACAACTTCATACAACTTCAAATATGAAGTTGGATAGCCTGCCCAGGCCACCAGTGGAAGAGCAAACTGAACATTCATCTAGTCTTTGACTTTTACGGCAAGAATTTCTGAAAAAGTAGTTGAGAAGCAGGGCTTATGCCACAGGATAAGAATTGACCACAATCCCTGTTAAGAATGTTACATCTGTCTTCACTCCAGGAGGACAATGTTCACTATGATATGGCCATAACTAGATAATTAACACAACTCATAATCTGAAAATATATACAAACATATATATTTTATTTTTCTGTACATTGCACATATATGCACAAATACTCAATGTATTCATATATACATACACATGTATATATACACACATATCTTTTCTGAGGTCCATTGGCACTTTAAACATTAATTTAATAAAAGTGAAAGTGAGCCACATCACACATCATATAATTCTCTAAGTTTGATGAAAACTTGCTTAGGAATCAAACAAGTTTTTTTACCTAAAAGAATTAAAATGCTACAGATGCAAAAAATCTCCAGTCAACAGAATGTATTTACCGTTAATCAGTCTTAGCAGTCTGAATGGTACATTCACAGAAACCTGTTTTTGTTTTCCTGTGCATGTGGCTCATACTTACTTGACAATTCCCTGCCTCCAAGGGAAAGCAAGTTAAAACATAATACAAGTATTAACGCTTTCTTTTCCAGTAACGTAACAAGAAAGTGTGTGTATACCATCAGTGGCAGTCAGAGAAAACCACAGGCACTCTAAAATATAACAAATAGACTTTAGTGTTTTGCATATGCGAGGCATCAGGAAATTCAGTGTGGCATGCAGCAGGGCTGCTAAATCTTTCTCTCTCTGTGCCACCAGGCACTGTGAAGGAAGTGGGACTCATCTGATCCTTACTGTGTTGTAGCATCACTGTGGTGAAAGAGCAATAAATACTACAGCTCTTCAGCCAGATAGACCAGGTGATCTGTTGAGCCAAGAGGTGACTGGGTAGTCTTATATAATCATTGATTTGGTTTGCTGCCATTGTAGCCATATTGGGTCTTATGCCCTGACCATTTGCACCAACTGGTGTCTTTTGGAAACAGACCATCTGCCTGACCTTGATTCTGATTCTACTTGCTGATTGCTTCTTTGGATCCTGCCTTTGGCCTTACCCGACTACACTCTTCGCTTTGGTGAACACATGATCTTTGTTTGTTACTCTGGAGTTTGACTTCATTCTGACCTGTATTTTTCTTTGATCTTTCCAAGTTAACCGCTTTTTGGCCTGACCCTTCAGGTCCATGATAGTAAATGACAATCAAGAGTCATAACTTCTGGGTTGTTTTTTTTTAAAAGAAACTACACTAAGCTAAGGGATCAAATGTTGAAACTGTCCTGCACTGTATCATTTCAGAGTCCCATGACTCTGAAATGCACACAGTATTGTTACTTGAATGTATTTTCACCTTCACTTGAGCTCTGTTAGAATCCTTTGCTGTTTCTGGTGTTCACAAGCAGGAAGACTGAGTATCTCATAGTCAGCATTCCATCTATGACCAACTGTACTGTATCACTTTTGCCCCCGTCTGCTGTGAAAATGAGAGACCCTTTTAGGTTAAAGACTAGCGGAGCAGTATATCCATTCAGCTCCACGAAATACTACTTGTTCAGGTAAGACCTTTGATATGACAATAAGCTCTCCTGCAAATTAAGCATTTCTTTTATCCTGCAAAGTAGCCCTGCTGGATCAGACCAAGCATCTCACTAAGCTAGTATCCTGTTTCTAACACCTGGCAAGGGGGTGCCTGAAGCAGGACATGAATGTTATAATCCTCTTGTGCTTCTTTTCAACTGCTATATAGAGATCCTCCCTTTCATATTGGAGGAAATTATGTGGACTAGTAGCAACTGAGACCTTTATCTTCTATTAATTCGTCAAATCTCTTTTAAAGCTATCCAAAATGGAGTCTGTTGGCACCTCTTGTGGAAGCAAATATCACATTTTAACCATGTATACTGTGTGGGGGCTGGTGGCTCCAGAATCAGCGGAGCAGTGCATCAATTTTGAGTTTCAGTCTGAACTTTAAGAGAATGATCCAAGTTTCTGAACCTATGTTGGAATCAGGTTCAGCACTTTAGATAATAGCTCTTTGAAACGTCAAAGTAAAATCCAGAGTGGATTCATTAGTCCACTGAGTAGGGTAACAGGCAACTATAGCATGTGGAGATAGAAGTAGCCAACAGTACACAAGGGAAGCCAAGAAAAAAATGATGAGCTTGTAAGACAAAAATGATCTAGGGAGAAAGGAAAGAACTCAACTGCTACGTGAGCATTTCACTCTCTACAGCAGTGGTTCTCAACCTGTGGGTCCCCAGATGTTTGTGGACTTCAGCTCCCAGAAGCCCTGAGCATTGACCATAGTGGCTGGGGCTTCTGGGAGCTGAAGTCCACAAACATCTGGGGACCCACAGGTTGAGAACCTTTGCTCTACAGCAAGTAATGTACAGTGTGT
This sequence comes from Iguana delicatissima, assembly GCA_948472985.1. Classification (NCBI taxonomy): domain Eukaryota; kingdom Metazoa; phylum Chordata; class Lepidosauria; order Squamata; family Iguanidae; genus Iguana; species Iguana delicatissima. Next base: position 203,014 of record CAOKZL010001042.1, on the reverse strand, counting down.
TTTCAGGATAGTGTGTGCTCTTCCTGACCACAATTTCCTCCATTCCAGTTTTGCACATCCATTCAAACATGTGTAAGAACCTCATGTATGATCTGCACCTTGCAAAAAAGTGGGAATCTAAATAGCATACTGGCAATCTCCCTGTGCCAATGACACACTACACATATGGAAGGCAGAGCTAGAGCCAGAGCAGTGGGTATCATTCTGGTTGTCCTCCAGTGTTCATTTCGCCAGTGAATCTCAAAGCCAGAGATGAAAGAAACAGTTTATTTTTCAGCAGATGAACATTACATTTTTGGCCTTGATAAGTTGCTAAACTTTTCTCAATACAAATTGCATTTTTACTTGTTCCTTACTCATGACAAAGGGTTTGGGTTTCATATTTTGACATGCTTCTGGTAAGACTTTCATAACTTGAATTCAGTAACAAACATGATCTGGCTGAAAAAAAAAAAATCTTAGGTACCCCATACTGGGCAATGAGGTTATCTGAGCCAACTTTCAGAGTGCAGAGAAAGAGAAATTTGAGTAAATGTTGGTAGAATTGGCTAGGAAGAGGCACACATTATAGAGTTGGGGTGGCTTCAGCTGTGCCTAAGAAATAGCCTACATAATTTGAACCTGATGAGCATTACTGAGTGAAATTATTACTGCTTCAGTCAATGTACTTATTAGACATGTATTTATCTTGGAGAACAGAAAAGCAAGGAAAAACAGGACAGTTGTCTACAGTTACTTGAAGGACAGTCACACAGAAGATAGCACAGGGCTGTTCTCTGTTGCACCAGAAAGGAGGACTAAAACAAATGGGTAGAAATTTCAGCTAAATGTTAGAAGAAACTTCTCAACAGTAATAGCTACTAGGCAGTATGACACTTGCATTGGGTGGTAATGAGCTCTTTTTCATTGGAGTTATTTAAAGAGATGATGGACAGTTGTCCATGGAAGTTGTAATTCTATTCTGCACTGTAGATGATTTGGTGATATCTAAGACCCCACCCAATGCTGAAATTCTATTATTTTAAACATTACAGAGAAGGAGTTTTGAAAGAGACACGAATATTAAGCTGCATGAGGAGAATGAAAAGGACATAAAGTGGAAGACTTCTAATAGATTGGCTGAAAAGGACAAGCAAAAGGCAGAAAGCATGCTCTGCATGAGAAAGAGAAAAAAAAACTGAGTTCGTGGAATCTGTTCAAAGAAATAAGACGAAAAGTAAGGGTTATGGCAACTGGAGCCTTGGACACTTGTTTTACCAAGGGAACAAAAACATGAAAACATTTTAAGGAAGGTTATGTGACATATGTATTGGGGATTTTAGAAATATATTCAGTTGGAGATGGGACACATGTTTTGCCAATCCTTCATTAAATAGATCAACATACATGCATATATATATCTTGCTGTGAACATTTTCTTTGTACATTGTATATTTTCATGCACGTGGCTCCTCATTGTTCTACTTTTAAATGTTCAGGCAGCAGGAACAAAGGGGACACAGGAACCTACACAATGAGAAGGAGGCAAGCCTTTTGTTCAAAGGAAGCCTGGCTTTCTTTGAGGGTAGAAAATTCAAGAAGCATGGAACAAAAGATGCAGCAAAACAGTTCCACTGACAAAATTTGTTCAAACCATGAAACAAGAAACCAGTAGGGCAAGGAGATACGAAGTCTGCTACTCCGTGAGAACTGTTACTGCATGAGTCTAGCATTAGGGGTGCCAGGCCACAGAGCCTGATTGCTCACTTCCAGTTCTCAAGGTGAGGCTGAGGGATCTCAGGGCAAGAGCACTTCGGAGAAAAAGATGTCCATGTATATGTATTATCATTTGTTAGCTATTATTTGAATGATGTACTCTGTGCAGCTGTGGTTGATGCATAATGTCTCCTGCTTAATGACATCACCAGGGTCTGCCTCCATAACATCACAAGAGTTCATGATAGGTCTCAAGTTTTGGTCCTGAAATCTTAGAGCCTAAAATAGTCCTGACCTGGCAACTCTATCTAGGATGTTCCTAGACAAGACCTAGGGTTATGTCACCTTCTGAATAAATGGAAATTGGTATCTGAAGATTTTGTCATCCAACATATAATTTACCAATCCAGAACCAATTCTGCAGTTGACAACTGGAGATGAAAGAAAAGTGACCAATTAGGAGGAGGCAAGAAAATTTAAAGGGGATGGCATCCTATGAAAAGAGTCTTCTTCTTAGATTTATATTGTTTTCTTTTGCTTAGCTCTGGTTCTTGGTTGGCAGAGTTCATTTCTTTCGAAACATCTAGTTCTTAATTTGCTTCTACTCTCCTTTTGTGGGAAGAAGGTTTTTATCCTCTTCAGAACACAGTTCTTCTACCAACTTTGAGACTGCTTTTAGTCTCCTTACTCCAAGCACATCTCTTGTATCTGGATGCCTGGGTCCTAAACTGTCTGAGATTAAAGCAACTTTTTCTTGTCCATTTTATTATGTTTAATTTTTAAATTTTAAACTTCATTTTCTCCCCTCTTTTCTGTGATAAGGCTGTTTCTTCATTCCATCATTATTTTTCTAAAAAAACCAAAACTCAGATTTTTCCTTGAATGAATTTTCTGTCTCTACTTTTCCTGAACTTTACATGTGGGATGTAGGGAGAATTCTCTTCTCATCTCCAAACGGATCTTCCACAATATGTCCTTTGTATCACCACTATCAGATAGATAGAAGATTCTGCTTTTTTCCTTTCCTTTATTTAAGGCTACACTGCTATATATTGTTGGAAATGTTAAGAGCTGCATGTAACTCATCTGGATTGACAGGAACCTAGGTGGAATGAAAACACTATCCAAACTGGTTTTTTTTATTTTGCTCAGCACAATCCTGCATGCCACAGATATTTCACTGCAAGCTTTAATATTGTTTGTTTTATATTGTATTCATTTAATAAGATGCAACAAAAATGGAATTTTAGTCTGTTTTACATTGTATAACCTCTGTATGAAACATGCTTTGTTGTGCTTGGTTACAATTTTTTCCTCTTTGAAATTACTGCATGTTACACATAACGTTCCTTTTCACACATTTGTGCATCCATGCGCATACACACACCGATCCATTCTGGGAAATAAAAAACTAATTGGATTAATGTATGTTGGCTGTAGCTGGTTTTGAATGCTTGTAAACATCTCCTTGTTGCAGTCATGTGTTAGTAGGCTTCAAATTACAAACACAATCAAGCAGAAAAGAATATTAATTCAAGTTATAATTAGAGCTAAAGAGGATTTAGGAGTCCTTCTTTTTTAAGATACCAGAGTTTTGCTACAAGTCCTAGTTTGGCAGATCAGTGATGAGTGTATTTGGCTTAAGGCACAATGCCTCTCTTCTTAAAGAGTGATGTGCCTAATTTCGATCTCAGCAGCAATTTCAGGACCATGGTTGCTCTCACTCACCTCACTGTAGGGTACCATTGGGAAACAGTACTGAATTATTTATGACTGGCAATCATTTAGCCCATTTCAAAAAGATCACCCTGATACATAGCTTTTACATTTGCACTATCAAGAAATTTACAGAGGAAGACAAAGAGGGTAACTGCTTCTTTTTCAGTATAGTATTCCTATAGACTGAAGATTTTTAGGGGCATTTCACAGTCCAGTTTGAGGCACACAGCAGTGGTGTACAGCCAGTGGGCTTTGCCAGTTAATTCTGTAAAAATATTTAAAAACACTACCTCCAGTTGGTAGGCCATCTTATCTCATGGGAATGAATCACCCAAACAGAATTGCATATCCTATTAAGAATTTAATTTTCAGGGAGAATAATATTTTACTAACAGGGGTAATTAATTAAAGAGAAACTGATTAAATGTTGGAATTGTTTCTGCAGATTTCAGCCCACCTCTGTTTGAATAGGGAGAAAAAAAAATTAACTGTGAAGGATGCTCTTTGGGTTACCGCCTTGTTCTTGTTAGTATAACTTTCCATTGCCACCATTCCTAGGAGTAGTTTTGCAAGTGTTTTTTTTCTTTTCTTTTTAAATGTATTGATTTTTTTAGAATACAGAATTGATGTAAACAAACAAACAAACACCCAATAAACGTATGTGCATAAAAATTAAGAAAAAATGTCTTTCTATCTCTGTCTTTCTCTCTCTTTTTTTTAGAAATGGACATCCTGGATCATGTGGGACTGGAGAAAGATTGATGGATGAATAAGTGTTCTGTCTATGGTGTGCATGTCTGTTATACAAATTGTGAAAGATGAAGACTCTGTTGTCACTCATTTTAACAAAAACTGGCCTGTCTTCAGCCTTGTAGATTCTCAAGGATGATGAGAGGGCTTGGGAACTCGTGGCCCTGGCCAACCTGGTTAATGATGACAAAAGTGGTATGAACATCTGCACAGCCAAAGTTTCCACAGCCCAGTGTTAGGTGAATGCAGGGTTAGAGCTGGCTAAACAAAATGAGCTCTAAATTTCATTTCCTGCCTGAATATCCTGAAATCTAGAATGCTCTGTAGGACACTTCTTTTGCTTGGATGTTAGGAATTTATAACTAGTGAAAAATTGTCTTGCAATGTACTATGTTGGCTACATTTTTTGAATTTAAATCGAAACTAAGATCAATAATACAGCATTAACATTCAGTTGTGTGTAGGTGTTGCAGTGTATTAGCTCAATATGTCAGGGTTTTTTCCTCTTCTGTAAAAGGTGGGTTTTTTTTAAAGACGGGAGAATTGTATCTCCTCATAATCCCCAGTGTACTCTGAAATATACAGAGAAGATGGAGTGTGTGCATGTATGTGTATGTATGTGTATGTGTGTGTGTGCGTGTATGGGGTTGGGGGGAGGAATGATGTATTAATGATATATTAATATAAGGTAGATCACAATATTTCAGGTTAGGGCTGTCTAACTACTTCACTTGTTTATATTTATTTCATATACTGACAGATTTCCATGCTGTATGAGAGATGCTTCACTTAAACTGAAAGTGCTAAGAAACCTGATTTTGGGTGGAGTTCAATAGAAGCTGCAAGCATCATCATTCCTAATATTTTTAGGCCTATGCCAGGGGACCACAACTCACTGCTGAATGATTTTACCTAAATAGAAGAACAGAGAGAGTAGTTTGTTGGAATCCTCAGATTAAAAAAATGTTTAGGAAAAATTATAGGCTTGACTAGAACTGCTCTCTTTTCTGGCTACTTCAGTTTATACTGAACCATACCAATCGATTTGGTTTGACAGAAGGTGACATGGAACCTAACAGGAGCTGTGGAATCTTCACAGGTGCCCCACTGTACAGAAAAGGTTCCTGGTTTCTCTTGGAAAACATTAGTACAGGAAAAGAAGAAAATGTAGAACAGTCCACATGAAAATATACATCTTGCTCTTTAAGATTTCATCACTGTCTGTCTTTAACTGTAAACTCCATGGGAGGTAGGTCCTTCCCCCTGCCCCCTGGTAATTTTGTGGTGTGCCTTTTACACTGATGGCATGCCATCCCTAGAAAAAAGACAGACTGGTAGAAACCCTCTTCACACAATATGGCCAGATATTCAGTGAACTAGCTACTAGCCTTCCTGGTTATGTCTTTTATATCCACACACTGAATGCAATATGTGAATGGGCCTCCTATTTGCAGCTCAAGAGTATGGTCAGAGAGATGTGCTGATGCCTGGGAGTACCAAGTTCAGATATTCACCAAACATGTCAGTACATCAGGTGAACTGGCTTACAGGGATATTCACAACCATTCACTTTCAAATTTAATTTCTCCCAAGGACATATCAAATGCAAAGAAATTGATTAAAAATTGGCACTATGTGTAATATTGTCCTTGATGAGGGCTGTGTGAAAGTCTGTTTTCTATGTATTATGGTAAGCCAACTGGCCCTATCAGGCCCATATTCTTGCATGTGTGCATTACCAATCATACCACTTTTGCCATAGTGGATCCTGATATTCAATCTTTTCTTTTAGAGGAGGAACTTCTCTCATAACAAAAAAAAAATTTGGGGTGATGGCATTTGGAAAAGGCTGGAAACATTTATATATGAAAATCCATAATGTAAGATGGCACGAAGAAAACAAAACTTACAAACATTGGTTTGAATTTCTCCATGAAAGTACCCTCTGAAAAGTAAATTCACACGTATAGATGAACCAACTTTGCATAATTTAGTCAGTCTCTGAAGTCAACTTTTGATGAAAAAACATGTGGAAGCCATTTTGAAAAATCAGTCACATTGGTTAATTGTTAGTACTAGCAAAAAGAAAAAACAGCAAAAACAACTTCTGAAAGGTAGAATAGTCTTCATATTTTAATGAAGTATAACAAAGATGCAAATGTCATAAGGCATCTAGTAATATTTGATAATAATGTCTATTGATAATAATGTCTAAAAGGGAAATATTGGCACTATTCTACACAAAACAGGCTCATACCTAGATGGGAAATCTGTGACATGGATGCCACAGGTGAATGAAGTACAGGAAATTTGTGATAAACTTGACAACACAGCAGGAGGGCCTGTGGGACTAAAACATATAAAGGCCTGTGCTCTTGGGTTTCCCACAGCGCACAGCTCAGGAGCAAAACTACACCACTGCATCAGGAAAGAGATGGCATACATTCTGTACTATCCACTGCAGTGGCATTATCTAACAGTTTGTATCTGAATTGTGGCATACTTGCCATAAAAAAGGATTGCCACACTGCACTAGGTCTAGGTTTGCAGGTGTCTGGAGTCAGTGGTCCAATCTGCCTTATGCATTTGTCTTTCTTTTTCAGGGTCATTACCATACCAGTTATTATGATAAAGAATATTGGTGCCTCTGGTCATGCAAATCAAACAGACAAATGCTGCAAACACCAAATACAGATCAGGTGTTAGTAAATGGCAAAATGCAGCCCCTTGAAATGCCCCTCATATTAGTAACACAAAAAGACATTTGGAGAATCATCAACATTCTAGCCTGCAATTCAGATTCAGAGCAAAAATATTTCTCTAATCCAAGACACAATGCATTCACACTGTCCCAAGTATAAGACTATATGGCTTACAATTGTCCTGGATTGTCCGGGACAGTCCCACCACTGACCAAATTGCCCCGTGGTGTGGGAGCACTTCTCTTAGGACTCCCACACCGCGAGACTGTTCCTGTGGCTCCTTTGATAGGCGCCCCACTCCTATATTACACGAACAAAGCAAGAAGGTGGAGAGCCAATCAGAGGAGCAAGAAAAAGGAAGGAAGTTTGAAAAAAAAAAGAAAGGTAGAAAGGTAGAGAAAAAGAGAGAGAGAGAGAGAGAAAGAAAAGAAAAGAAAAGAAAAGAAAAAGACTCAGGGAGGGAGACACAGGCGAAAGGAGGGGAAAAAAACAACAAGGATGGGAAAAGGAGAGAGAAACATCCATTAATTAACTTAACGAAACACATCATAAAATAGCTGCAGGATTTCTTCTTTGAACCAATGCCCAATCCTGCCCTTTTAGCAATTATTGCAACACAAATTTTATGTCTCTTGTGGATCGTAAAATACTTCTACTGTGAGAAGATACTCTTAACATAAAGAGTCATAAAGCATTTCAATAGATGGTAATAAAGAACCATTCAAGTATATGATGCCTTGGGTATGTAGGACTTAGATAAATAGCCAGTACAGCAGCAACTGTATTGGATTCTTCAGCAGTTCTTCAAAAGGGGTGAAACACCATACTGTATGTCTTTTTGAGTATAAAAATATGGTACTTGTGAGGGTCTTGAAAATTGAAATATAGTGGCTGCGTTGAAAAAATTCTCTACTGTGCCTTAAATGATGGCTTTTGAAGCCTTATATGATCCTCTCAACATAGCTAATATGTCCCCAATAAAATTTCTCACAATTATATAAACTCTGAGCAGAGCTGGACACATTCAGTTCTATACACAAACTACATGGAGCTGCCATCTCATCTTAATTTTTAACATATGAAATGTCTAGCACTTATAACTAAATCATGGCTTGTGACCTACCCTACCTGGGCTCTGAATTCATTTGGGAGTGACTCTGCTTTTGGGAGCCTCTCTTCCATCACCTACCACATGGGTTGGCCATAGTTGTTCACCCCTGCCATGACCATCCACAGTGCTATTAACAAATGAACCATGTGAGAATGCTATTAACAAATGAAACATACTGTATTTTGTGACAGAGCAGAGTCTTTTCTGTAGTGGGCCCTAAAAATCTAGAATATCATACTCAGGGAGAGTTTATCAATTTCTCCAAGTGTTCAAATGGTATTCAAAAGCATTTTTGGTTCAAACTGGCCTTTAAAAGTTTGATGACTAGTTGGAATAGTTTATTAAATTTGCTAAGAAAGAGCTGGGGAACTTGTGTCGTACCTTCTCCTCCCATTTTGAAGAGGAGAGACTAATTTTTCCATTATTCTTTATATCTACCAGTCTGGCTGGGACTGATTGGAACTGAGGTCCAAAATCTTTGGATGGTGGAGGTTTTACAGTCCTTTATTAGTGTCTCAGTTGCAGTGGTTTTACTAAACATTGCTGGAATGGATACTTTGATTATTAACATTTTTGAAATCTATTGTAAGGTGCTATTTTAACATACAGTGGCAATGATCTCATTAGCCATTTGGGACATATTGACAGAAAAGCAAGTACAAGTCTGAAGGGAATGAAAAATGCCAACAAATGTTTGCTGGATGAATGATTAAAAGCCAAGGCAATAATGTAGGAAGCCAATTCCTCCATCAATCCCTCCTGCAGTTCCCTTAGAGATCGGCTGAGTCCCCAACAGGCCAGGGAAGCAGGTGATGGGATCAGATGCACTCAGACCAAAGCTTTTAGCTCGCAGCGCTAGAGCCAGCTGACTGCCCCTCCATCCCACTTGTAAAAAGGGAATAAGAGGCAAAGGCTCTTTTCTTATTCTGCTCTTTGGATGTTCAGCATTTCAAAACATCAGAGGACAACGTGGCTGCTAGCCTAGCTGCTGCAGGTGCTGGTACTAATCCTGGAGGGCAGCTGTTGCAGTACATGAGGATGGGCATGTGTGCATTGCTAGAAGTTGTACATATAAACACTGGCTGGTGAGCAAAGGACCCAGTGCTGATGACAGATGTTTGGAGAAGTGTGGAAAGCAGAAGAAGCACAGGGGCCAGGAAAAATGGATATAAGGGCCTAGGAGTCTTCGGGAAAGAATGCCTTGAGTAAGGAAATGGGAATAAACTCCCTGGCTGGGAGATGTCAAACTCTCTAAGAAGATGACAATGTTTACATCTTTCATGCAGAAACTCTACAGGCTATTTTGCTTAGCATCAGCCACTTCCAATTGCTATGCATATTTGACATTGTTAAACTAGCTGAAGAAATGGTGAAGTACACTCCTTCTGTTTATCTGTAGATGTGACAGTTTTCTAAAACCCAACTCTAGATGAAGTGAACTAAAATAATTTTTTGAAAAAAATTAAAAATTAACTTCTTTTGGTTGGCAAAGCAGCAGTTGAGTGGGTATGTAAATCAACTTGGCACAGCTAAACACAGGGAGTAAGAGTGTCAGGAAACAATTCATTTTTATCTATAAGCCATCAATTTAATAATAAAAATATTGCTGCACCATTTCTGCCCTTGGAGTAGAATAACAATAGCTACAGCAACAATAAACTAAAATTTATCCAAGTAATCCAGCCCCTATTCAACTAAAAGCTGAATTATGAAATACCTACACTATCACGCAATTTTACAAAATTTTTCGTATTTTGCATCTGAACGAGAGTACCTGTTTGCATATTTCATTTTGGCTTCAGTAGTCATGGGGAAGAGCAAAGGGTTATATTCAGGGTGCTAAAGCTTTTAATCAGATCCAGAGCTTGAAAAATTACCTTCTGGATACTTATGCTGGATGGAGAACTCTTGGAATTATTGTCCAAAAAGTAATTTTTCCAAGACTGGACAAAATATTACTAATATTTCTAAGACTGGACAAATCTTGCTGAGCTCTTACTCTGGTTTCAGAGATTTTCAGTAGGCACCACTTCTGAGTTTCTATGAATATTGTTCATTAAAGCAACAGCCATTTATTAGCTTTTTAAAAAGTGAAAAGTAGATGTTTCAAAAGGGTTAAGTTATATCCTAGGATTACATTCTGCTTGTGTACAGGTATACGCATACACATTGGCTCCTACATATTAACAATGGAGGAACTCAGAAATATAAAATAGCAACCCTTCTCTGCAGCTGACTCAGAAAGGCTACTTCTGCGCTCATGAAACATATTCAGCATCCTGTGAACTAGAGTTTGGAAGTAACATGTAACAAGTTATGGTGTTATCAATAATGTGTAACTTTTGAAGGTAACAAGGGATAAAAAGCTTCACCGGAATCCTATATGACCTTCCACTCAATGTCAATTTGTATATACTTAGCTACCTAGTGGAGGCACTGCAAAGATGCTTAAGAGGACACCAGTAAGGCTGTCCGATGAGCACTGGTGACTGATGCTCACTGAGAGCAATGTGACACACACTGGTCCAGTTGTGCATCAGTCCTGTTGCGCATCCATCCCTTTGCCAGCTCTGCTATGTAATTGCATTACAGCTTCCCTCTACAGGATATGGATTTTATGCATCTTCACAGTTCCAATTCCTGCACACGTAAGTCTATTTACAAAGACACAACTCCTATACAGGACTCTGTCCCTTATTATTAAAAAGCAGCATAATCATTGTTATCATTAGGGTAATAATATCAAGATGCAAAGTGCAATAGAAAGGCCAGTACAATAATATATGCTTGACAATTAAACTGTTCTTTCTACAAAAATTTGTGACTTGATACTATTACTTCAATTCTCCATAAATATCCAGGGAGATCTGATACATTCTATGCTGATTATTTATTGTCAGACCTGAACTCTCAGCTTACAGATAAAGTGGCAAAATTTTCTGCATCTGCTGTTACTTCTAGGATTATGAATAGTAAATACAGTAAATAGTAAATACCTTGACATCTGCAGGTTTGACCTTTGCGAATTTGATTATTTGTGATGCATGTGCTTTCCTCTCCCCCATTGTGTGGCCAGTCTGCCATGTGATTGCAGTTTCTGCTGTATTTTGGCTGCTGACTGGTCAGATGCTTTCTCAAGATGGCCACCAGAAGTAATTAGAACTCCAGAACTCCCCGCTTCCCTATCTGAGGGGAAAGTACCAGTAAGCCTTTTAGGTTGTCTCCCCCCACCCCAAGGCCAGGGCCAGAGGCAAAGGAATGGGAGGGGAATCATGAGAGGTGGGAGTTATTTGAAATTTTTCCACATTCAGGAGTGTTCTCTGCCCTGAACTCTCGCGACTGTGGAAGGGCTACTGTAGTTGGAATAACTATACATTGGCCTTTTTCTTTTAAATATTATATTGGAAGTTTTAGTATACATGTATGTACACTTCTTTTAGCGGTATGCTTGTATCAAGAATTGTCTGTTATTACATGTCATTGTGTACCGTTCTGTTGTTTGTAAAATTGTGCTGATGTTTGACCATAATAAATTTTCATAACCTTCACTGTTATTTTGCAGATATATTGAGTAATGTATACTTTTCAAAGAAGTAGCCATGTTAGACTCTTGCAGCATAAAAAGGAAGAAGGAAGGTGGAGAAAAAAAGAAATGTGGCAGCACCTTTAAGACTAACTGGTTTTTATTTTTGCGTGAGCTTTTGTGGATATAACCCCACTTCTTCGAATGCAGGACCAAGTGGCTACAGGTATAAAGCATATTTACTGTGGGAGTGGGACAGAATGTAATAGGGTCCAGAAAGATGCAAATAATGACTCCTGCCCTAAATTTTCAAAGGGCTGTGTAAGGTGATACAAGCCTTTCATATCATTACAGTGGCCAGTTCGTGCTGATATATGAAAGCAATAAATCTGTTTAACAAAAGTAAGCTTCCCTGGGTTAAAACTCTCTCTGAGAAGATTCCCTTTGTTGTATGTGCAGTGGTAAACATTCTTGCATTACTATATGTAGTGTGCCATGAAGCCACTCGCTTTGTGCATACTTCTGCTGATGGATTGGAATTTGCAAACATAATTCAATCGAGCAGTTTCTTTTTCTTGGCTTCCTTTGCAATTTCCTTGTTCAAGGACCATGACCTTTAAATCCCTTACAGCGTATTGAAAGGTTGACGGTTAAAATATTCTGCAACCGGTTTTTCGGTACTGCCATTTCTAACATCAGATCTGTGTCCATTAATCTTCTTGTGTAGAGACTGTCCTGTTTGTTCAATGTAGAGTGCAGAGGGGCATTGCTGGCATAGGATGGCATGACTCACATTGAAGGAAGAGCAACTGAATGCACTCCTGATGTTGTGGGTGATGTCATCGGTCCCTGTAATATTGCTCCCAGAGTAGATACAGGGACCACTGTTGGCATCTGGGTTTGTGGCAGGATCTTGTCCCTGTATTACTATTCATGTCACGTATTCTGTTGTAAGTGAGTACGTGTTTAAGATTCAAAGGCTTTCTGTAGGCCAATAAAGGCCTGCCTCCCAGAGCTTGTGAGAAGGCTGTGTTGTTTTCCAGAATTGGTTGTAGTTCACTGATGAGTGGTCTCAGCTAGAGACTGCAGGTGACCATTAGGGGTGTTCTGTCATTCTGTGTTTTTGGTCTGGCTTGTAGTAAATTGTTCCTGGCCAGTTAGTTTTAAAGGTGCTGCCACATTTATTTTTTTGAACCCCTTTCCTTACTCCTTAACATACTCATCATTCCTAAAATGCTGCTTTTTGTAATAATTTTGAGGCCTTTTGGTCTCTTTCTTTACTGTTTTAAATGTTGTTTTTTTTGTTTAAAAACATGCCAAGTAACTAAAAGGGAACACTACAAACGAGCAGTGCTAATGCGATACTTTAAGAAAACAACAGCAATCACTTTTTAAAATTAATATTAAATTCTGCAAGAGCATTCAGTGAGTTTAACTTCTACCTGCATAATGTCTAACACAGGTTCCCTGCCATATGTGCAGGGAACACAAGGCTTTAGCAATAACTAGGGAGTGAAGCCAAAGGCATCATACTACAAGTGAAAAGGGGGTGTAGAAGAGCTACTATCATGTTGGTGTTCTAAGAGGGAGTCCTAGGCAAAGGGCAAGGAAAGCAAGCAAGAAAGGTCACAGCCAAAGTAATAAATACTTTGGGATGGTTGAAGGTATCTGAATTTGGAGGAGCGAAGGTGATAGGTACATATGCATCAAAAGATAAAGGGATTAAAACAGTAGAAGGCAAGGTGATAGATAATTCTGAAGGCAAGAATAACAAGTTTATGTTAAATGTAAAAAGGAATGTGGATCTAAGGTGCACTGAAACAATTACTTGAATACATCAGGCAAGAGTATGTATTGAACAGAGGAAAGCTGTAGCCAGATTTCATATTGACCACAGGGCATAGAAACAGCACCTGTTGCTATTACCATTATACTGCCTCTGCTACACCAGAGGGCCTCCTGAGCTAGCTGATACCCACAACATTTTGACTGCTGCTTTGTGATAACACAGAAGGGGCCAAAGTGAAGGGATGGACAGGATAATAGCATTCATCCTATATTCAGGAAGATGTGTGACTACTACAGCACAGACAACAATAACAATGAAATGCAGAATATTTAGAAATACTCTTGGCTAGACTTATGAGTATGTTCTGGCTTCTTTGCACTGTTCCAGCTAACCAAAGTAGGTCTAAGCCCAGCTTAATCACCATAAGCAGTCTTACAACTGCTGCTTAGCAACACTACAGGAGCAGTCTCTAAAACTTTCTGCTAAATTTATTATTTTGGTATGTTATTGTCAGGATCCACTTCGGCTTCCCACAAACCTGCTGTCATTTTTGCCCTCTTCCAATATCTTAATAAAATTTAAAAGTCTTCCTTTCTAGCAGGACTCAAAATATTGTTCTTTAATCAAGTAATATTCCTGTGCTTTTCTTAAAGAAGGAAGATCTCAGATGGAAATTGAAAATAAAAGAAGTGATATGATACAAGATGCCATCTGGAAACTCATTCAGCCTAGAAATTTGTGTCTCAAAGGTTTTCAAGGCATCTGGACTATGAATTTCACTGGAACTTCAGACAATTTACAGACACACTTCTGAGGCGTACATGGTACTATTTTTGCCTCATGCTGCTGTTACCACGTGAAAGTCTTATCAGAGAGCAGTGCAGTTCTCAAGCTTTCTCCTGAATTCCTTCTCATGTGATCCAAAATGGTCAGTGCTGGCGTTAAGCACAGTACTGTTCATGGGCTCTCACCTCAGAACCAGCAAGGCCCGTGCTGGTACAACAATGCCCCTAATGTCTCTACTCCCTCTTGGTCCCCCTGGTGGCACTGCTGCAGCCACTGACCTCCCTTTGGAGAATGGGCTTACTTGGTTGGCAGTGCTGTCATGGCCTGGGAGCGGAGAAGCAGCTTGCCTCAGTCCATGATAGTAGCATCATCAAACAAGTTCACCTGCGCAGAGAAGGTTGGCATTTGAAATATTGGCAGGGCTACCACCCATGTTATCAGAAGGACTAAGCAGCACTGGGAAATGTCAGGCACGGGATCAGCTCCAGTGTCCTCTGGCAGAGGAAAATGGGTATGTTAGGTTCCAATGCTGCCCTTAAATCATACAAATCTATCTGGATATTTATGTCTTCATCTCAGATATTGCTTTGTATCCCAGCGCCCCTGGATCTGATGCGGTTGGGAACGCAGAGTTTCATAATGGTGGCATCTAGAATGTGGAACTCTCTACCCAAGGAGGTTTGCATGGGCCCTGTGTGGTCACCTTGAGAAGCCAGACCAACACACTGTTGTTCAAGCCTGGCTGGTGCCTGGCTCATAATGGAAGGTTCACTCTCCTTATGACCAAGATCTTGCATGGACCTGGAGGAGTAAAAGCTCCACCAGGTGTTGTGCCCTCTTCCTCTCTCACCAGGCACACCATCTACCTTTTGACTAGCTGGGCGTTCCCTGTCACAATTTAGTAGTCAGGGAAAAGGTAGTAGTGACCAGATAGCATCCAATATGCAAAACTGGAATTCAGGGGGTTGAACTCAATGGCCCTTGTGATCTCTTCCAGCTCTATGATTCTGCAACTGGAGGGACAAGACTGACATCTTTCTCCTGGACCTCCAGGACCTCTTCCCAGGACCCCCATGAGGCCCAAGAGGAAGCATGTCCAGCAGCAGGAATCCAGACTGATGCTGCATGGTGAACCCCTGCCCTCCAGTGACAACTGAATGGCTAGGGGAGGGACCTGGCCAGTAACAAGGTAGGTGGAGAGGGCAAGAGCCACCAACAGAATTCTAGCCAATGTGTTTTTGCAGGTTATAAGACAGAGCTAGCTATGTTTATTTAATATTCTATTGAGCTGCCATCTTTGGTTTCTACTCTTTCTTAGGGATATAAAACTTCAACTATTTGTTTCTCACACACGAGAATTAAGAGTATCAATTTTTTCTCTCGCTGGAAAAATAAAGAATGCATTAAGTCTGGGTGCATTTTTAATATTTCACATTTTGGGGTGAAGGAGCAACCATGTTTTGTAAAAAATACACTTTTTTTTTTTGCTTAAAACCATTGTTTTTTCTGCAAATAATTTTATTGCAAAAAGTCCCCGAATGTGAAAAATTATATGGTTGTTGACTATATTTTCAAGAAGATAAGAAATTTTACAATTTTTTTTTTATATTCCTACTCACTGTTATATTGTTACAATTTTGAGGTGTGAGGGTTGTGCTTTTTCCACTATAGGTTTTTTTCCCTTTTTAAAAATTGACAAAGGCAGAAAAAGCAAAATAGAAATATTATAAATAGCTAAACATTAACTGGTTGTGAGCAGCCTATATGAAAAGAGTGCATATATTTAAATAAAAAGAAACATATTAATCTTTCTCAAGCTAATATAAAGTTAAGTATGTTGAGAAAATATTGTTTACAGAAAGGTTGAAAGAATGGCAGAAGAGAGATCTTAATTGACAAGCTTTTTATCTAAATCTAATTGTTATGCCCAAATAGAGTAGACTCATTGGAACAATGGAACTTATGTAGATGTTTACATATCAAGTACCCATTGATTCAGTGGATTTAATCTAGCTGGGACTAACAAGTGGATTTAACTTTTTGTCCCTGGCTGCAAAGATGCTGGAATCAAAATTCTAGAGAAGAGATTAACCCCAATTGTTATGCAGCATTCCTCTGCACAGATTTAAGAATCACATGTTGCTAGAGCAGTGGTTCTCAACCTGTGGGTCCCCAGATGTTTCTAGACTTCAGCTCCCAGAAGCCCTGAGCATTGACCATAGTGGCTGGGGCTTCTGGGAGCTGAAGTCGACAAACATCTGGGGACCCACAGGTTGAGAACCACTGTGCTAGAGCAATCTAAGTGAAATTGTCCTGTGGCCATATTCTGTGCTATTGCAGTTACCTGTATATATAAGATGAGGGGATAATTTGGGAGTGAAAGACCATATTTCCACAATCCACTGTTACTGCTCCTAGCTTGGGCTAAAAGGTATAACGAGGACATTTCATACAATCTCTCCCTTCCACATTTTTTTTTAATTTCTGATGTTACTTGAGTGACACAAGACACAATCATACAGTGACAGTAGCTATAGCAATTGCACAGCATGCAAAACAGACAGGATTGTCAGTCTTTGACCCTGACATAGCACTTGTTGCTTTAACAACTCCACGGCAGAAAGGCATTTTTAAAAATGCATTATTCCTGCATTCCACTCCTTCTGCAACTGTCTCCTCACTGCCCCAGCTCTGCTACAGCAAGCAGGATTTCAGTTTTTACTTCACAGCATGTAGAGAAAGGAGTACAGGAGGACATGCTGTTATAGCACTGGAATAATAACCATGCCTCTTGAATAATACCTTGAAGCCCCAGAGCTGTTAAAATGATAGGCACTGTTTCTAGGTCAAGCTCTGACAGCCATTCTAAGCCCTCGAGATTTGATGAAAAGATCTGCAATGTAACCTGATGTTGTGCTGAAATGTTCAAAAGACAGATTTAAAAATAACATTACAAATGCTAACCATAACCACAGGGTTGTTTGCATTTTTTTTAAAAAAGAAATACATATTAGCATTCCTAAATTGCTAAAATGTAAAAAAAAATTGCACTTCATCATCATCATCATCATCATCATCGTCATCGTTGTCGTCATCATCATCTAGCACAGATAATTGTATAACAGTAAACAAAATGGTAGCGTTAAGATCTAGTAGATTTATTTCCCAGAAAGACAAACAAGAGCTCTAAAGTTACCAAAGTGAACACTTCAAGAAGATATTCCCACAGCAGCATCCACCATCACACATTACAGCATATGTAAACAAACCTAATTTAAAATTAACAGTCACAGTTCAGGATTCTGAACATTCTACCTTGATTAATTATGAAAAAGAAACGCTTGCAGTCTAATATGTATTTAGCTTGCAAACCAATGTGCATGTCTGTTATGTAGACTATTTTGTTTGGCATGTTGTGCACATATTTTTAGCATGCCATGTTTCTAAAGGCTGCAACCAAGAAGGTAAATAAATAATAAGTGCCTGCCCGTGACATACCTTTCTTCCACAGAAACCTCCTTCAGTTGCTGGTGTGGTTTAGTGCCTTCCATTTCTCGGATGCTCACTGCATAGATTTTTGTGGTGTAGTCAATAGCTTTTTCTCGTGCAACATCACTATCATAACCTTGGACAAATGTGAAATTAAAAATGTTACTTATTCAAGGTTTGCAATATTACAGTGCAAACACACACACAATCAGCTAAGTACAAATAATGCTTTCAATTCATTAAAAAGAAAGCTCTAAAAAAAGACAGCTCTAACATTTATCAAAATTAAGTCTGAATGGAAAGTGGGTGGTTAAAGGATTTTCTTTTCAGTCACCATGAGTCAGATTTGGTAATTTAGGACCATCTCCTTGCTTAGAGGTGGTGCTACCATTTTAAATAGCACATGTGGGCCATATTTTTGAATACTGATCTGTGTATAAAAAGTTTTCTTGCATGTAGCAAACTATAACAACAGTCAGGAATGTGTGTTGCAGGCCTTTCCCTAATATGCTAGTTTAGAACACTAAGAGCTTTCTAAACGACTGAGCATTAAAAACAATGTTGCAGGTGAGATTTATGGCTATGATGTCATCGGAGCAGGGAATCAGCTTGGGGGTTTAGTTTTAACTTTTACAGAATTGTCCCAGATGTTGAACCTTATGCCCCAAATAGGTTCAGTGTCTGGGACCACTCACTTGAAGTTTGAATGAAAATATAGAACAGGCTTACTGCTCCAATGACATCAGAAGCACCAGCTTCCAATGAACCCTGCTCCTTTACCTACAGTTTAAATAATACTATTCAAATGCTACTATTTCATTCTGCCAGTTTGTTTGGTATAATGGCTCTTAAATTGAATCCGCAGCCCAAGAAATCCAAGTCATCTGCTCCTGCATAGGATAAATTACGTGAAACTCTGAAAAAGTTCTCAAGGAAATAGCTAAGTTAGTCTGTTTCAGCATAAAAAGCAAACTGGGAATTTGATCTACCAGGACCTTTCACATTAACTGATATATTTCAGCGTAAACTTTCATGGACTCCAGTCATCTTCATCAGATGTCAGATTAGACCAGAGTCCACAAAAACTTGTGCTGAAATGTGCCAATTAATCTTAGAAACTGCTGCTAGATCCTTCCTGTCCCCTTTCCTTCTTATGGAATTCTAAAGTACAATATACAAATGCCTGGGCCACATAACTCTTTACCTCCATCTTCTTCTACATCTGTATCTGACTCCTCGCTGTCAACTAGCTTGCTTTCTTGAGTTCCTACAAACTCTCGAGTCCAGATCATCAGAGCTGTATCAGCTCCACCCACTGTCAAAAGCACAGAATCATTATGTAACCACCGGACATTGGTGACATGGGCACTGTGACCCACATACTTCTTGAACTTGGCATGCTGACCCTGCAAAATAAACAATTTATATTTTTAGAAATATCTTCTTTCCCCCCGTTTCACACCTTCCCTTGTCACAAATCCATTTTTCCATTTGCCAGGACACCTGCACTGTACCTTACCTTTACTGGGTATCTGAAGAGCTTTACAAACCCGAAATCATCCCCTGTAGCCAGGAGAGTACTGTCTTTGGTAAGAGAAGCTGCATTGATGACAGTGACATCACTGTGCATTGGCCAAATTCCTTCACAAGTAGGACCAAGAACACATGTCCAAGAGTCCCATTCAATCTTCTCAATCTGGGAAGTAAAATAAATAATAAAAATTCAAAAATTTGTAACCATAAATGTGTGAGCAACTCACATTTTCAGTGGAACTAATTCTTCCAGCAACTATGCAAATAAAAAAGGGACCAATACAAACTTTATGATTCCCACCATCACACTAGAGTCTCATACGAGTATCAATGCAAATTGAGGATTCCTCACCATTCGTTTAAAAAAAAAAACTGGTGCAGGAAGTCAACTGAATGTGTCAATGCAGTGGGAAAGACCCCCATTGTACAATTACTTCTGTGGAGGGATTTTTACTACGATGGCTAGTTAGTCACTATTCACTCTCCTTGCATCAGCAGAAGTGACATGGTAAGCCTACCCTTATCAGCTCAGCTAAAACCAACTGTTCCCCCTTCCCCAATTGCCCTAGGCAATAACCATTCTATCGGATCATTACATCTGTGTAAAGGAGTTTGAACCCCAATTGGCGTTGCTGTCCAACTCCAGAATAAAGAAAGCAGACATACAACACTGGTGTAATAATTTATTTGACCTAATTATTTACACAGCATTGGCCTGGGAAATGGATCTAGAAAAGGGGAGCAACTTGATCTGGATTCAGCTGAGGCCAGGTGTCACACCAATGACCACTTCTTCAGCTTTCCTTTGGGCAAAACACCTGAGCCCTGAGGGCAATCCAGTCATTCTGGGTTGCTCCCCAACCGCCCTTAATTGGAAGATCAATCTAGATGGCTCCCACTCAGAACCCTACATGTGAGAGCGTACATTCCAGGTTAGTCTCAAGGGTAGGTTCCTTTCCCACTCTGGAGTCGCAAGACCTTAAAGAGGAAGTTACAGAGTGTTACCCTACACCTAAAGAGAGCACCAAAGGTGAACATCAGAGACTTATCTCCTCCCCAATTACTTGCCAGGTGATGACATATTTATTGACACCATCGAAAGCCAATCACCCAATCCTCTCAACCCAATATGGGGTAGGCGAACCCTTCCCAACAAATAGGGGGAGAAAAATTCCTACCCAGCCTGCCAAGGCAACCAGATGAGTCTCATATAGCACTGGGGGTGGGAGGGTGGGTCACATTCAAGTTGCCAACTGCAGCCATGTGGTGGGTGAGTAGGCCTTAAACAGCCTCCTGTGCATCCCTGTGATGTGCTGTGTCCCCGAGTCCACACCGGGCACAAAGGATCCTGGTCTCCTCTATAGAAGGCACCAAATTGCTACCCTCCCCCTCAGTGCCATGGCTCTGAGGGTCCAGGTGAGACTTTTTTTTCTTTCTTGCCCATTTACTTCTCATTTCTGTAGTATGTTTTAGACTGTATGTCATTACACTTCCAATCACCTTGAGTGCTTTGACAACAAGACGAGTTATAAATCAGGCAAATAAATAAATACGGTGGGAGAAGGAAAGAGATGCCACAAAATTGCTATACTGCAACCCTGTGCATAGCAATAAGCCCACTCAGATCTCCTTTTCCTCTCTTGCATTTATTCAGCTGGAAAATGTGTGCCGAATGCTTATCAGCACACAACAGTGCACGTCATCATACTATAAAAAAAGTTTAAAAAGTATGTTGTAGCTTATCATAATTTATTACCCCTGGCATTGATTCACCGACCCACTGACATTGAAACTATCAGCCACAACTGCATATAACTTTTTGTTTTAAATAAATGCTCTTCCCCATGGACATAATCACTTCTGAAGACATCTAGAAGAATGTAAATACGTTTCTTGGTACAAGACATGGACTACTAGATAATTTATTTTATTATTTAAGATACTTCTGTATTGCTTCCCAGACCATGAGGGCTCCTGAGGCAATGAACAAATAAAAACAATTAAAACAGTACAAACATAGAAATATTTGAAAAAAACTCAGAATACTCTCTAAAAACTTTTAAAAGCAGTCCAGAAACAGTCCTAAAATAATATTTTGAAACCATTAAAATAGAGTAATTTCAAACATCGAAGGCCATGAGAAAAAGCACTGTTTTGGTTGCCCACCGAACAGATGGAGCCAGCCTAACTTTCTTAGGTAGGGAGTTCCATAGTTGGGATGCTGCTACAGAGAAAGCTCTGATACATGTATATAGCAACCTAACTTCATAAGGTGTTGGGACACCCAACAGGGCCTCCTCTGAAGATCACAAGTTTCTGGCAGGCTCTTATGGGAGAAAATGAGCTATCCAGACCTTAAGCCATTTATCAGCACTTTTAATTGAGTCAGCACTTCTAATTGAGTATGGATCTTCGCGCACCAAATGGAGTCAGTGTCAAGCTCTCTCTGTTCCCAGTACAAAGTTAGCACCACAAGATGATAATATAAAAAAGCCCAGCGAAACAGGCTGAAACATACTATGCCTTCACAAAGTCTGGAAGCAAACTCAGTACACCAATCTGCTCATTAGACATCTCCTTCTAGCACACAGCAAAGTAATAATAGTATACACAGTTTTTAAAGCTCAATTTGTTACTTTCCTACCTCAGTGGGTCTTATTATATGCCTCTTTCCTCTTGGCGCTTCAAAAAATAATTGTTCTTTGGCACCAGAGTTGACTTGCAATAGCTTTCCTTGATCATAAAGAAAGAGTGTATTACAATAAAACTCAACAGATTATCTTGGTATTAAATCTGAAAATGTTAACAAAAAAGATGGCTGAATTCCCCCTACAGTTTCAGCAGTCTTCATCAGAAACGCTAGAGCAATCACAAAGATAAATGCAAACTTTATCTTTGAGAAGGAAAACAAATATTTGGATTCCACTCAGATATAAGGTCAGATACAACTTTTTCAGAAAAGTGTAGAAGCCTCAGTGCATTCCAGCAAAATGCATGTTTCCCCTGGGGTAAGTCTTGAGGAAGAAGGAATGAGGTGTATGATGGTGATTACCTGTCCTTCTGTGAGGCCATCAAGAAACACTCTGAGATCAGTTTTACATCTACTAATATACAGAAGTTAAAGTCTGTTTGTTTCTCTGTGTCAGGCAAGAATACCTCACATGATTGGCTGTGTCAGATGAAGACCTCAGATGATTGGCTGCCTAAGAAGACTTTGTGGAATCCTGGGGTTTGCAGTTTAGGGAGGGGCCTTTAGAATTCTCAACCAGAGAGTTCTTGGGCCTGGCTGGTTGCTATGGAGATGAGGCCCAGCAGCAAGGAGGAGGAGGGCAGTGTATTCCCTCAGGAACCCAACCTCTGTATGTTAATAACTCTGAATACAGATTGGATTGGGGAATACGGGGACAAGTTACAGGTACTGGGCAAGACAGTTTAGGGAATTAGAGACACAGGATCTCAAATCTTTCTAACGAGTGTTAGAAATAAAATCCTGGGCAACACCGGGTATACACACTAGTTAAAAATAAATTCCTCTACCTTCTTCGTAAGGAGCAAATGACTCAAGAAAAGGATGATACCTCAAGTGGTACTTTCAAGATTAACTTTTTTATAAAAGGAGGTAAACAACAGATCATATGCACAAAGGGAGAAGTAGGACTAATGGCTCTGCTTGCATTCAATTTATTGACTTGAATTCCTGCCAATATATCCATAAAACCTGGTTCACCCCATGTCAATGAGAAATGGTTTGAATTCTATTATATCACATTAATAATTATTTTCTATGTTTACCTGAGCATAACCTTATATTTACACCCGTATGAGAGGTATGCATGAATTTAACTCTTAGACTGACGTTGCCAAATTGTGTCGTGTTTCACATTTACACTAGGAACAGCTACACAAACTAATCATATTAATGCTACATTTCCACATGGAAGTATTTTATTAATCAACATCATAATCAAACCATGCCTGAGAAAAAATCAGACCAGTGTACCAAAATAGATAAACAATGATTTTACAAAGTTTATCAGTTTTTAGATATTCAGAACCGTGCAGTAGCAAATCATACTCAATTCCATAGGCATCATTACTATGTTGCATAAAATATTGTACTTTTAACAGTACAGCAAAGAGATACAGCAGAAGATGCTCAGGTACAACTCTGGCATCATCACAGACAGATTTTCTTTGTTCTCAAAGCAAGAGACTTATCTAGATATAAAGAACACTGTTTTAGCCACAAAAATGAATTTATCTTTGTCTGCAACATGTTTGAAGAAAAATAAAGGGATTAATCACAAGTTTTAGAAGATGAATCTATTAATTTTGCTTATAGACAGAAAGTATTAAGCAGAAAACTATTTATCTTCCTGCTTTTGACATCTTTGACTAGCCAAGAGCTTGCTTGCTTGCTTGCTTGCTTGCTTGCTTTCTTTCTTGTTAATTTGAATGCTTCTTTCAAGTTAAGTAAAAGCAACTACCCAACAGAACACACTGATGAACATTCTCTGTATTTCAGTCTTAAAGGATCTTTTGTAGATTATTGTTTTTTACGACTTTGGTTTCAGCACAATAGAGCTGTGAGTGCCCCCAAGTTTGTTCTTTTTAATGTCTCATGACATCAAAATCTACAAAATGTCTTTGACCAGAGAAAGACCAGAGTGGGGAAAATACATAAGGCTTCTTACCTCTTGAATCCCAGTCAATGTGGGTAATATAACTGGATGCTCCTTTGCAAATGCCAACTCTTTTGCTGGTAAGCACATTATAAATATCTACAAAATTATCATGGGAAGCCACTGCCAAGTATTTTCCTGAATCTATAAAACAAGATATTCATATAAATATGGGTAAATATGAGAGGACCTGGACTACAGATTTCTTTTTTTCTGTTGCAGATGTATAGGATTACTTTAATGGAATTCTTGGGTTTGAAATAATGGAAAAGCATCAAGCACAATACAATCATGCAGTCCAATCAAACTGCAGAATGTGATCACCCTACACTTCTTCGCTTTTTGCTCTGGAGGCTGTAGTCTGTAAGATCCAAAGGAGATGACAATGGATGCTTTGTTTCCTTATATGTATGCATTTATTAGAAGGTAACATGACTGAGAGGAGAAAATCAGATTGGAAAAGAAGATTTGGTGCTATGGAGATGCGGCTTTGGGAGATGCTCAAGCAATGAAATTGGCTTGTGGATTTTCAACTTATTTTTTAGTACCTTTTTGACTTTACTTTAAACTTTACTTTAGAAACTTTAGGGTACCTCAAAACCTTCTGATACCTCCCTCTTGAAGGAACTGTTCCTATTTTAGCTATGCTAGAGAATAAGGTTGCAGTTGTTTTATCTGTTTGCTCAGTTTTCTTTTCTTTTTTTTTTATTATGAGGTATGTTCAGGGTTTTTTGAGCATGAAAGTTATCATGAAAATTTAAAACCACACTGAAAATAGAGCGTGGAAAAAAGCTTTTCTAAATATTAAGAAAAATATTTTAAAGAAAGTTGAATTGAAAACAGTCTACACCTTATCATTCAATGTTTTAAAATTAATTTTTTTAAAATTAAAATTGGCTATTTCTACTGTACCTCGGGAAAATTTGATGTCAGAGATCATTTCCTTCCTGTGATGGAAAGAGAGCATATCTTCCACAGTATCAGCATTCACTACCAGAAAACTCCCATCGTTCAATCCTACAGCCAAAGCTTTCCCATCAGGGGAGAAGGCACAGCATCTTCCACCTACATTTTCAGAGAGAGTGTATTTTTTATGTCAGTAGAGGCAACAATTCATGCAGATTAAATGTTATCCCAAGTAAATGCCTCAGGATTCATTATCACTTTATGTGAAAGCTGTAAGAATACTTTATGCAAGTAATTACAGGGTTGGCTCCATGTTTCCTTTACCAAACTCCTTGTGGATTGACTTGTGTGGCTCAGCTGATCACAAATTATGCAGATTTGATGTAAAGTGTAACACAGACAGTATAATAAGAAAAGTTATATTAACAGCATATATGTGAGAACAAATGAAGGTTACCTTTCTTAAGCTTTCTCACGGCCAGCATACGATGCTGAGCAGAAAGTTCCCAGATCCGCAGAGTTTTATCATCACTCACTGTCGCACAGATGGGCAAGAGAGGATGAGCTGCCAGACCCCAGACCTCCCCTTCCATATGACCCTGTTTATAGGAGTTGGGGTGGTGGTGAAGACGTTTGGAAAGGAAAAAAAAATTGGACAATTCTTACAATTCTTTTTTTAAAAACACTTTCTAAGAAACACTAACAACACTACAAATACCTAAATGAATATATAAAAGAAAAGGGAAAAATCCAAGAAAATATAAAAACATATGAATTAAAAGGTAAAGAGTTAACAAAAAGAGGAAGGAAGGAAGGAAGGAAGGAAGGAAGGAAGGAAGGAAGGAAGGGAAAAAAGAGAAAAGCAAACAGAAAAGAATTGACCTCCCCTTCCTTTAGATGCACAGTTCTTAACCTGGGGTCTGAGAAAGGTCCTAGGGGTCTGCAAAGCCCTCAAGAGGGTCTGCGAATCCCTGCTGCTGGATACCAACAACAGTGGCAGAAACACAGATGCAGCAGTGAGGGGATGCGGATAACTGAAACTGCTCCCTTGTTTGCAAACGAGGGAGCAGTTTGGGCATCCACATATGCCTATTGCCGTGTCCCTTTCACCATGGATGTGGATGCAAGGGGTGTGGGCAGTAAGAGACATGGTGGTAGTCATGTGTGTGTGCCCAAACTGCTCCCTCATTTGAGAATCAGGGAGCAATTTTGGTGCCTGCACCTTTCCTGCTGCCACATCCCTGATGACAGGGACACGGCAGCAGGCAGGTGTGTATACCCAAACTATGACTCTGGAGAATCCCCACTTGGCCACGGAAACTCACTAGGTGACCTTGGGCAAGTCACATTCTTTCAGCCTCAGAAAAAGGCTGGAAAAATCTTTCCAAGAAAACCTCATTACAAGTTCGCCATAGGATCACTGTAAGTCAGTTTTCAAAGGGGAGAGACATGATGGCTAGAAAGAACTTCCTCTGGCAGCAGCACTTTGTTCTTGTGTGCCTTGAAGACACTTCTAACTTATGGTATCCCTAAGGCGAACATATCACAGTGGGTTTTTTTTTAATAAGATTTGTTCAAAGGGGCTTTTTCCCTTTGTCTTCCTTTGAGGCTGAGAGAATGTGATTAGCCCAACTTCACCCACTGTCTGAGTGGGGACTTGAATCCTAATCTCCAGAAGCCTTAAACAAACAGACAAGCATACATTTGAATATTTAAATAAATATTTGAATATTTAAATCTTGACTTAAGTCTTGGGGGTCCCTGGCAACAAATTATATTTACAGGGGGTCCCTAGTAAAGAAAAAGTTCAGAATCACTGCTTTTAGATAGAAAATAGTCTACCACTTGATTTAAGCCTCTCAAAAAAGAATATGGAACCTTCTCTTCTTCCCCCAAATTCACTTTCAAAAGGAAAAATATATGAACTTTTTTCCTTGTTAACCTACTGAGCACAATATCTCCAAATTTCTTCTATTATATTCTATTACAACTTACTTGCACAGTAAAGAACTGTACATAGTAGATAACATTAATACTGCAAAATGACTTTAATGCATCAATTTTTCCAAATACTGTTTATCGACTTAATTACTATTTTTACTAGTTAATAGTATAAATCTATTACATATTTAGTAACATCTCTACGTCCAAATATATCTACATCATTATAAGCACAAATCAGTATCATTATAGCATCACTACCTTCCAAATACATCCATACCATTTTATGTTTGAAAAACTGTTTCAGAATTCACAGATCCAACCCACTTGTCATCCTAAATCTGAGACTGTATTAACTTAATTTGGACTCAATCTTCATTTTGAATATAATTGCCCATTTCCCACAAAGCCAAAAATGTACTGCAATTTTGAACTACAATGAATTTCTAAGGACCATTTTTTCCTGTGTTACTTCTTACCAAATAATGGGACCTCCAGTATTCTTATTTATTCCCTCCTTTTCCATCTATACTAAGCAAATAATCTTCCTTTCAATTTCACAATTTCATAATCATTCAGTACAGTTTCTGCCTGAGTTCTGACTTTCATATGGTACTCAAAACTAGCATCGTAATGCAAAAAACAATGCTCTACCACTCCAGTTGTATTTTGGATGATTCCTAAATTTAAAAAACATAAATCCCACACTACCTATTGTGATGGGATTATTTTATATTATAATATTTAAACTCTGGAAACAAACTGAATGCCAAAGCTTTAAGCACTTTCTCTACCAGAAGGATATGAGTGTTAAAACGCAGAAAAGGAGAGAGAGAAATTAATTAGCAAACCAAAGTACACATAAGAGTGAGCAAGTACAGAAATGCCTGGCATCTTGGATTTCCTTCCCATAGCCCTTTCACGTTTGCATAGGACAAAGCAAAGTATACCTGCACAAGCAGAGTCATTGGACCACTTTTATCAATTTCAAGAATTTCCCCATTTTTTGTTCCCACCAGAATATGCCCATGTCCTAATGTGATAGCACGGATGGATGGGTTGTCTTCCAAAAGCAATCCTGGAAATTTAAGGGAAAGAAAAAAATCACACACACTCTCCTTTATTCAAATTTCTTGATTTTGAAACCTTTCCTAAGCTACTTTTTTACTAATGTATTTTAAAACCACTTGTTAAATCAGAACTGTTTTACATTATAATTTGTTTAATGCTACTTCAACATAACAAATCTATTTTTTGTCTTTTAGTATCTGTACTTTTTATAGATACACTTTTTAAATCTCTTTTTAACTGTACCTGCTTTAACCTTATTGTGAGCCATCTCAGGTCCGTGGTTTAGTAGAAAGAGGGGATATAAGTCAAAGAAGCTAACAAATAAATAAAATAATAAATATACTTCTCCATATACTTTAACAAAGCACAAATTTACAGATGATAACTACTGCTGCTACTGCTTCTTCCTCTCCTCTTTATTATATCCTGTCTTTTTCCTAGAAATAGGACTCAATGTGGCTTACAAAATTAAAACAGATGTGACAGACATGACATAGATAAAAACATACAAAAGATTATTAAAATGTAATTAATCTATTGTTGCTCTTGTTATTTGATGTTGACATGAAACAGACCATTTAAACTTTGTTGTTGAGACCACATAGACCATATAAAAATATACATGTATTCTATATGCATAACTTCAAAAATATTTTATATAAAAATAGAAAACACAAGACGTTTTGGCATGAAACAGACATAAAGATTGCATGCAAAAGAGTGTTTAAATCCTTGGTTTATAAAAGAACTACATTTTTAGACTTTTAATTTAATACTTTCATATTTTTATAGAAAATGGCCAGAATACTGTATTGGAGTTACATCTTCATAAGTGGACTTGTGTGTGTGGAAATTAGAATTTGTCAGTAGAGGGCTGCTATTGCACTGCTATGTAGCACAGCTAGCAAAGGGCTGAATGCACCTCATGCAGCAATGCACATTGGACATTCTTGCTGGTGTCCTGATATGCATAGTTGCAATTCACTAACAGGGTTTTATTGCGTCTCTCCCACTTTGCTAAGCATACATAAAATTATGTCAAGTAAAAAGTGATATAGGATTCCAGCAACTATTTTTAAACTGGATATGCAAAGTGGTGGTCATCTTATTTTGTTTTATTAATTTATCACATTTTCTAACCTTTTGCTTACTAAAAACAGCTTACCAAAAACAGTTATGTTGCCATACAGCTTGTATCCTCTCCGCTCAATTGCTCGGAGGCAGCATATCTGCTAGGCTCAAAATCTTCAGGTCACTGTGTTATTTCTTATCACCTTTCATCCTTTCTCATGAGTGCTGGCAACTGCTTGCATGCTCTTCAGCACCCCCCCACCCCCAGGATTTCTGTTCAGTGTTCAAGGATAGAGAACGTGGAAGCTATGTCTCATGTGAGCTGCTTGACAATGGCAGCATGTTTAAACCTCATCAGTCCCTGGTTAAGCAGTAGGAGGGACAGGATGTGTTGTTCTTAACTGCCTGTCAAGTCAACTTCAATTTACAATGACCCTATAAAACAGTGGTTCTCAACCTGTGGGTCCCCAGATGTTTTTGGACTTCAGCTCCCAGAAGCCCCAGCCACTATGGTCAATGCTCAGGGCTTCTGGGAGTTGAAGTTTTTGAACATCTGGGGACCCACAGGTTGAGAACCACTGCTATAAAATGAGTGATCTCCAAGTCACTCTATCATCAGCAACCTAGCTCATATCTTACTCTCAGACTCAGGGCTATGGCAGTTTGGATCTAGATTAACAAGAAAACTGGCATGCAGGGGTGAGAAGTGCACATTTCTTTTCCTGGCCATGGTTTTCCTCCCAGTAACATCCCATCGCCACCTCATCTTGCTCTTTGCCAAGCTTCAAAGCCAAAAGTGAGATTTGCAGAGAAAAGCACTGAAGAAAATTATTCGTTTGCTCATTTTATATATATCCTGCCTTTCTTCTGGTATGGGACCCAATAGGCACAACCAATAAACAATGGGCATAAGAAAGAGCTGTCTCTTCTCACTCTAGGGTTTCTTTCACTCATTTAACTTGTGATTGTCTCAGATGATACGTCTGCCAGTCACTATTAGATACCATTTTTCTGCAAACAAGTATTTTTTTCCCCCATCCAAATGTTACATATTTAGGTACACATGCAGTCGCGGAAGGTGAGGTAAGGCAAATGCCTGCCCTTTCAGCTGCCAGCCACTATCAGCTCAAAGTAAATCAGCTACTCAACATCATGCTATGGATTCACCCTTCAGCACAATACAGAGCTGGCAATAGCTATGGAAGAAACTACTCAGATTTGCTAAGGTTATGCAATTTTCCTACATATTATGGAGGAAAAGTTCTATCGGAAGGAAGCAATCTCTTCTTACTTGTTTCTTCCAGATCACAAAGAAGCTATACCTTTAGAGCCAGGTGACAGCACTGCTCTTTTAATGGCATATGTCTTCAGGCACCTCTCAAATGTGTCATCCCAAAGTGCCACAACACCATCCTTTCCACCTGTCACAAAGCCCTGCACAAAAACAGATTTATACATCTACTTAATGCTTGAACATAAAAGAGTTGGTAAGAAAAGTGTGCTCACATTCAATGAGTTACAGAATGAAGTTCGGTTCACATACTGAGAAATATTATTGTGACTCCTAGATTCCATTAGATTTATGACAATAAATGCTAAGCCAGACAGAGTGTAGTGGCCAAACATTTAAATTAACAAGTCCGGTCTTCATGGCATCGAGGTCGACAATGAAGTGACGATCGGGAGTCACACATTGTCGTCTGCTGCGGTTTTGCTGGAGCGTATGTTCCAGCTGACTACTCCCCGGTAAAGGGAGTGCTGAGAGGGCTCGTCGGGGACCCCAAAGCTCTCTAGCTGTCACCGAAGAAGATCAGGGACAACGATGCTAGAGCTGGGATCGCAGAGCAGCCACAGCCACATCGGACTGCTGGGGAGTTCCAGCATGATCGCCGCCGAAGATTTTAAATTAAAGCATTCAGAATGAACGTACAAAATAAGGATCTAAGCTTATCTTTGGAAGGTGCGTACCTCGAGGTTAAAGGATCACCATCATTTATAATTCATTAATTCGGACTTTAAAATAACGTGCTGCTGTGTCAATATGGTGACAGCTTTGGCTTGAGCCAGTGAAGCGGTCACAGAAAAACTGTGCTTGAAAGGCGGTGAAAGAAGTGGCTCGCTGGGGCTCGTTGAAGGGAGATAATTTGGTAATATGGTGAGGGGGAAGAAGGAGAAAGATACGTATAATCAATTTTCCTTTGAGGCAAGGTGGTCTGGTTATAAGCTGATATGAAACAGGAATCTATTGGCGACTTGAAACAGTTAATAGTTAATTGGGCACTGTGAATAGTGAAGCAGAAGGGAGGAAGGTGGAGACAGAGTGAGAGGCGACGATAAAGGGATCAAAGGACTGGAAAAATTTCTTCAGTTGTTTAAAGTGTCTGGAAATGTAGATTGGGAAGGCGAGTAAGAAGGTGGAAGAGACAAGTCAGGGAGTACGACGAAGACAAAAAAGAAAATTCTTTAAGCTTTAAGACATATCTGGACTGTGAACGTGGAAGGCGAAGACAAGGGGGTGAAGGAGACGGTGGTGGAGTTAAAGTAGGAGACAAGGACAGAGAAGAATAAAAGAAACTTGAACTCAAAGCAGCGAAGGGTGGAGTGAGAAGGTGGAAAGAAAGGGGTTGGAGAGCAGGTACTGAGTTGGGAACAAGGATGGCGAAGTCAAGAGAAACTTTTTATGGTGTTAAAGGTAGCTGGACTGTGAACAGGGAAGGAGGAGGCAAGAAGGTGGAGCAGATGGTATTTGAACCGGGGAAAAGGATAGAGAAGGCTTGAAAAAACTTGTTTGATTGCATAAGATTTTTACTTTTAAGGCTACCAGATGGATTGAGCTTAAGCTCACTTATACAAAGTTAGAGCTTGCCGAAGAAGGCTTCAGCAAGTGGGCATTTTGGGATTAGGCTTGAGTTTTGCAAATTTTAAGCTGAGCTCACTGAAGACTTCATAGGATTCAAGAAATTTGAACATGTTTGCAGAAGCAGTAACTAGCTCTAGCTTCAGCAGTGGCATTTGGAAATAAGTTATTCATTAGGTAAAAGGGGAAAGGGGGGGGAAGGGGGGGATATTAATAATAAAATTGCATGTAATTTAATTACAATTAATACTTTAAACTAATATCATATAGATTCATTTATACAGATTTATAGATTTATATTATATATATAAAATTACTGGTGGATGGGTAAGATTGGGGAAACTTGGAATGAATTGATGACATAAAAATTGATAACGGGACTGAGAATGGATTTAGAACTGATCTTATATTTGAGCTTTTTATAATTATTGAATGGTTTCTTTGGTCATTTGAGAGTTACTTTTTGAATGAATTATATAATTGCTTGAGACTTAAAAATAGTTATTAATTAATACTTATTAATATATTGGTGACATTTTGATAGATATTAATTTGATTCGATTGGACTGAAAGCTAAATATATAAGGAATAACAAACAGAAAAAGAACTTTTAATTATAAAAAAAAACCTGAGAAATGAAAGAATGTGACAATGACCACAGTTAAAAGGAAGGCGACCCTGCAGGCGGAAGCTGAAATTAATGACGCAAACAGCATAAAGACATCAGTGGATATCCCAGTGACTGTTAACCCTATGACTTCTCAAGTGATGAATCGACCAGATATGTCTGTTCTCTTGCAAGAAATTAAACCTTAGACAGGACATTAAACAAGAAATCAGACAAGAGATCAGACATGAGATGAAAGAACTCAGAGTTGAAATTAAAATGGACATAAAAAAAGAAATGGATTCTATAAATAAAAAAATAGAGAAAGTAAATAAAGACATTTCAGATATCAAAAGTGAAGTAGCTACTTTACATAATGAATCTAAGTCATTACAAACTGATTGTAAAGCAATTAAAGGGACTCAACATCACCAAGAGACTACGATAAATACACAAGAATTACGTCATCGCAAAAATATATAAAATTAAGAGGAATTCCTGAAGCAAGAGAGGAAAATCTATATGAGAAGATAACACCTATATTAGCAAAATATCATTTAAGAACTGAGGAGAAGTTGGAAGCAGACATCGATAGGATCGTTCGATTAAGCTCAAAATTAGCCAAAGAGAGAAATTGGTCGCGAGATGTTATAGTTTGTTTCACGAAAGTAAGAACCAGAGACAAAATTCTTCAGAGGAATTATGATTATAAATTAATGATTGAAAATAAAGAAATAAAAATATTTAAAGATATACCGTACCCAATCATTAAGAGAAGACAAGAATATAAATTTCTGACACAACTGTTGCAAAAATACAAGCTAAATTTCAGATGGGAAAAGATAAAATTTCCATATATTACAAGCAAAGATGGTTCAAAGTGACTACTATAGAGAGAGCAAAAGATTTTTATGAAAAAATTAGAAGAGATTTTGATACTACAGGAAGGACAGACTTAAAAGAATTTTCAGAAGATAAAGCAAGCCGGCCGTCAGCAGAACAAGGTTGAACAAGAATTGAAGGAGACAGAACTTGAGGTGGAAGAAGATCTACAAGAACAATTTAGAAGGGGTCAAGAAGAAGAAGGCGAAAGGAGATCTTATTATCAAGATTGAATAATAAGAGAAGAGAAATAAAAAGACTAAGAACTAAAGAGATGGTTATAACTGTACAATCATGGAATGTGAAAGGAATTAACTCTAATTATAAGAGGCGACAGATATTTCATTTGTTGGAAAAGAAAAAAGCAGGATTTAATATGTTTGCAAGAGATAAGGATAAGAGACACAGACGTAAAATACTTAAGAAATCCAAAATTAGGAAGTTATATATATCAACTTTTCATAAAAAGAAGAGAGGAGTTGCATTATATGTAAACTCCAAATTTGAATTAGGAAGAAATATTTGTGGATTCTCAAGGACATTACATTGGAGTAGAAGTTAATCTTTTTGGTATGAAATTTTGATGGTAGGAATATATTCTCCTCAAGGTAAAGACAAATATTATGAGAAATTAGAGAAAGAGTTGCTTAATTATTCTCAAGGAGAAAGACTGAAGGGAATATTCTTTTACTGGGAGATATGAATGCAGTTTTAAATCCAGCAGTTGATAGATCGTCACAGACAACGGCGAAAAAAGCACAAGGCAAACTCCCAAAAAGTTTCTAATCTTATGAGTAATTTCACTTTGTTAGATGTTTGGTCTTATAAGTATGGAAATTCAAAAGGATATACTTTTCAATGAGACGTACATAAATCCATGTCTAGAATAGACATGTTCCTAATTTCAAAACACTAACTGAATAATTAAAGAGATGGAAATTTTGCCTAAATATCTTTCAGATCATAATCTAATTCAACTTAAATTACATACTAAAAGGCAGAATAGAAGCTGGAGATTGAATGATTCTATATTGCAACAGGAAGTTTATTTGCAGCAAACGAAGCAAGTATTGAAACATTATTTCAAAGAGAATATGATAGGAGATATATCTATGAAGATGGTCTGGGATGCCAGCAAGGCAGTTATCAGAGGTCATCTTATAAAGTGGGGATCTGAATGGAAAAAGGCTAGAGAATGTAATAAATTGGAAATTCAGAGGAAATTACACAAAAAGAGAAGAGTGAAGAGATGTTAGAGAATGAAAGTTTGCCAGAACAGAACAAATATTACAGGAACAATTGAACAAGGAAACATTATACAAATAAAAAAGCAAGAAAAATTAATAGAATAAAGCAAAGACATTTTGAAAGTGCCAATAAACCTGGAAAGTGGCTAGCGTACAAATTGAGGAAAGATATGGAAAGAAGACAAATAACCAAAGTTGCAAAAGAACGGGAAGGTAGTCACAGATTACACCTCAATTCAGAGAATATTTGTTAAGTATTATTCAAACTTGTACAATCAGAGAAATTGCGAGGAAAAAAGGATGGAGAAGTTGAAGCTATATCTAGATACTAAAAAGATAAAGAAGTTATCTGAAGATCAGAAGAAAATTCTTAATGCCTCTTTTACTGTAGCAGAAGTCTCTCAAGCAATACGAAGACTTAAGACATTTAAGGTACCGGGTCCAGATGGATTCTCTGCATCATATTATAAATTGCTTGAAGACAACTGATATTGCCTTTGCAAAAGACATTTAATGAAATAATAGTAAAAGGGAAACCAGAAACATGGAATCAAGCGAATATAACTTTAATTCCTAAAGAGGGGAAAGATGTTAAGCAACCTGGGAACTATAGACCCATCTCACTGCTCAACACGGATTATAAAATCTTTACGTCAATATTGGTAGAATGATTAAAGATAATATTGCAAGAGTTAATACATGGGGACCAAAACAGATTTCTCCCAGGCAGACTATTAAAAAATAACATCAGAACGGTATTGAATATGATTGAATATTTTGAGAAACATAATGGAAAAAAAATTGGCAATGATCTTTATAGATTTCGAGAAAGCTTTTGATAATATCAGTTGGGACTTCATGATTGAGGTGCTTTATAGAATGGACTGCGGGCATGGCTTTATTAGTCTGATACAACAAATTTATAAAAATCAAACCACGTCATTAATAATTAATGGAGAAAAAACAAAAACCTTTAGCATAAAAAAAGGTACAAGGCAAGGTTGTCCCATCTCTCTGCTACGGTTTATACTTAGGCCAAGTTCTAATAATGGAGATAAGAAGATTACAGGGATAAGGAGTGGATAAGAACGCTCAAGGGACAGAGTGACTGAAAGCTTACGCGGATGATTTGGTGGTATTTCTTGAAGATCCAAAAGATAATATTATTAAGTTACTGAAGAAATTGGAAGAGTTTGAAAATATTTCAGGGCTGAAATTCAATAGAGGATAAAACGAAGGTGTTGACTAAGAACTTGTGGGATAAAGAAGAGAAAGAACTTTTAGAAGTTTCAGGTTTCAAAATAGAAAAGAAAATAAGATATTTAGGAATATGGATATCAAAACACAATACCGAACTTTTTGAAAACAATTATAAGAAGACCTGGGTAGAGATCCATAGAGATATCCAAAATTGGAATAAATTAAAATTATCACTGCTTGGGCGAATTTCAGCAATAAAAATGAATGTTCTTCCTAAATTTGGAATAATAAAAAACCCAGGATTAATGGAGATTGTTTAACTGAACAGAAAAAGAAGAGGAGGGTGTAACTACCAGACATGAAGTTATATTATTATGCAGCAGGACTATCATGGATTGGATAACATAAAAGATGACAGGATGCTAAAATTGGAAGGAGTGGACAATAAATTTGGCTAGCACGCATACTTGTGGTATGGGAAGGAGAAAGTAGACAAGGAGTTCACAAACCATTATTTAAGGAAATCTTTATTATTAATCTGGAAAAAATTCAAAGTGAGGAGAGTGTATCAAAAAATTCCTCAATGGATTTCGCCACACGAGGCTTTGTTCGGGGAGGTGGAAACATGAACAGAGAAATGGATTTTTTACAAAGATATTATAATCGGAGGGGAAAACTCTAGGTTAAAGGAAAGATCAGAACGAGAAAAAGAAGGACTTCCCTCTCAATGGTTTTTATATAGACAACTTAAGGAAAGGTTTAAAATGGACTTAAGATTGGAAGGCTTCCTCCAAAAGGAAGAAAAAAATGAGTTTGAAATAGCTGTTTTCAAAAAGCCAGAAGGTACACGTCTCAAATATACAAGTTCTTAAGAAGCAGAGAAATGGAAACAGAAATTATTAAACAGACTATGTTGAAATGGTCAGCAAATATAGGTAAAGTGATACCTCTTGAGGACTGGGAGAGAAGTTGGAAGAGAACGCAGAAGTTCACAGTCTCTCAAAATCTAGGAGAATTATCTAAAAATGTTCCATAGATGGTACTTGAGCCCATCTAAACTTGATAAGATGTACAAAACTGGGGAAAAAGAATGTTTGGAAATGTGGAAAAGAAGGGCACATTTTACCATCTATGGTGGACGTGTAAGAAAGCCAGAATGTATTCAAATAATGTCTAATAAAATTATGGAAGAGATATTTGAAATAAATATACCAGTTCTGCCAGAACTGTATTTTATTGAACATAATACCTGACATACAACAACTAAATGTTAAAAACAGATGGAAGATTGTATTGTATATGATCACTTCTGCTAGAATTGTTTATGCAAGATTGGAAAAACCAACATATTCCAGATATCGAGGAGTGGCTTGTGTTGCTTTATGATATGAAGAATTGTGACTACTTATCTAAATTACTGAGCGAGGAAAAAGGACTTATTTACGAGACAGCATGGCTGCCGATAGTAAATTATCTTAAAAAAAGATATGGAGATATTATAATTAAATAAGGCTTAAGAATTACAGCAGAGTAGAAATAGGGGAAACAATATGACCGGAAATGAAAAGGGTATTGTGGGGAGAGAAAAGAAAGGAGATATTCTGAGTGGTCTAACATTAGATAGTAAAGAGACGGATAAGTTATAAATAATGTTAAATAATGTTATAAATAAGAGTGTGAATAGAAGGGAGTAGCAATACTGGTAGAGAAAGAAGATAGAGAGGTAACATAAAATAAATATGTCGTATGAATAAACCAGACAAAGATAAGTAGGGAGTCCATAGGTTGTAAGTGGGTGTTTTTATGTATTTGAGGGTTATACAACTGTATTTGTAATCAAGATTATATATATATATATATATGTATGTATGTATATATATATGTGTGTGTATACATATACACACATACATAGAGAAGAAGGTAGATAGGATAAGACGTAAGTATAGAAATAATTGAAAGAAATCTGTTTTTGTTGGTTTTGTCTTTTTTGTTACTGTACTTGTTTTTTTGTTTTGTTTTTTTTGTACATGATAAAAATAAAATATAAAAAAAAATTAACCATCTAGGAAACAATCATAATTTGGAAGTAAGACAATAAGCAGTTGGGGTGGGAAGAATATCTGACAAGAATTGCTTTAAGCACATATTAGTAACATTAGAGAGAACTTAGCCAAGTGCGGCTTTGTCAATTCACAGCTTAACATGGTGCTAAGCAGAAAACATTCTATGAAACACCATCGCCACCCATAAAAGTGCTTATAACTCTTTTAAATTGGTCCTACGAAATTTCCTCCAGAAGAGCATGTTGACACTATGAAGGTTACGTGGTATATCTTGTTCCATATCATTCAAAGAAAACCCATACCAAGAAAGATAAGGAGGCCATGGTGGTGAATCAAGGATCCATCCAGACAGACCAGAATCTGAACAAAGTAAGAGCCCTGAGCTTATACACTCTAATATAATTTGTCAAGGTTGCCACATAACTTCTGCTGGGAAAATTTCATCAAGTTAACCAAAGTGTAAGTTGGTTATGTACAATCTCCTTTAAAGTAAAGCCATGCCCTATGAAGAATGGCTTAGGGAACTGGGGATGTTTAGTCTGCAGAAGAGAAAGTTAAGAGAGGACATGATAACTGTGTTTAAATATTTGAACAGATGTCAGGTCAAGGGGGAGCGGGCTTGTTTTCAACTGCTCCAGAGACTAGGACAAGGAGCAATGGATTCAAACTACAGGAAAAGAGATTCCACTTGAACCTCAGGAAGAACTTGCTGACAGTCAGAGCTGTCTGGCAGTGGAATATGCTGCCTCAGAGTGTGGTGGAGTCTCCTTCTTTGGAGGTTTTTAAACAGATGCTGGATGGCCATCTGTTGGGAGTGCTTTGATGTGTGTTCCTGCATAGCAGGGGGTTGGACTAGATGGCCCCTGGGGTCTCTTCCAACTCTATGATTCTATAAACAACCATTGGTCAGTCCTTGCTAAGTATCCCATTCCTGAGTATCCTGGCATCATAGGGAACGAGCTGTACCATGTAACCTTCACTGTGTCAACATGTGCTGGAAGAAATTTCCTAGGACCAAGACACGCAATCTAAAAGGAGTCCCAGCATTTTTCTGGGTTAGCTCAAGCAAAATCATGTTACTTTCTATTGCTACATCTTTCAGGTGATGGTGAGCCAGTAAGTGTGAGACAATATTGAGGTAGACATAACTATGTTCTCAGCTGGTATAAGGCAAATATTTATTTTTCTGGAGGACATGCCTATCAATGGCTATTAGCTCCAGGAGTGGAGACAGTATTCCTCCGAATACCAGTTACCTGGGAACATGATTGGGAAGGTACTATTCCATCTATTTCTCATTGTGAGAATCCCATTGGTACATAGGGCTACTATTTGAACATTATGCTAGACTAGCTAGGGCATCAGTTTGATCTAGCACACGCTATAAAAACACCAAAAGCAATTGGAAAAGCAAAGTAGTGATCGTGGAAGACATATTTAGGTTGGAGAACAGCTTCTAAAGCTTTCAGGGCTGAACTTTTCAGAGCTGCTACATGTTGACAACAATGACACAGTGGAGAAAAGAACTTAACTTAGATACAAGTATCATTATAGCTAGAATTTCAGCTCAAAAAGACAAATAGTAGGGACATAGTATCATCACTCCAGTTTCACAACAAAAAAAACCATTTGATGGTGATCTGAAAACAGAGAAGGAAATCAGGGAGGAAACATAAGAAGAGCATGGACTGATAGGTGACGTCAGTCAACTCTTCTCAGTTTTGACTGAACAGACGATAGCATGGATAATGATAAGGGAAAGAACATTACCCAACACAGTCAACAATTACACTGTCTTGTAAAGTATACAGTAGAATTGGAGCATTTACAGAAAGAGCAACTAAAATGTTCAGCATCTAGAATGTTGAGCCTAACAAGAAAAAGTTGTGACTTTTTAAAAAATAATCACAAAGGGAGAACAACATGAAAGAGAAAGCATTCTGTCTCCTAAAATGAACCCAATAAATCAGTGTCACAAAGTTGAATGGTGATAGAACCAGAATGTACAAAAATAATGTTACACTACAATGTTAGGCGATGCAGTGAGCACCAGGCCAGTGCTACGATGTGTGACAGATGCCTTTTCCAAAGGTTTAATGAAACCTACAGTGGGGTTTTGCAGTGGGGAATGCACTCTATTCTAGCACCCCCACCTCAGTGTTCCATTTTTTTCTAGCAGTAAGTTATCATTTCATGACTATTGAGTACACTCAGTCCTCAGTGAGCTGTCTGTCCCTCTCAACAGGGTGTTCTTTTCTGGAGACCTTGGCTGAGATCCTGCATTGAGAAACGGAGCATAAAGTCCTACCCAGGCATAACTTTGTTCTGATTCTCCTCCCACAGAATTCACCTGCAGCTCTTTAGTGGCGAAGAGAGAGTAGGGGCAGTGGTAGAGCATCTGGGTACGTCCTTATAGCTGGATGCACAATGACAAAGGCATCATCTGCGACCTTCTGGTGGTCCTCCACATCATCATTGTGCATTCAGATACAGGAATATAGTTAGTTGCTCTTCTGCTACTCCTTATCCTCCACCAGCAACTAAATGGCTTTATTAGGGATCCCTTGTAGGTAACAAGTAAGACCTGAGGGATGTGAGTTCTCTGCATGAGGGAGGTGTTGAATTCCTACCTCCACAACGACAAAGAGAGACAGAGAGAGACAAAGACAGAGACATACATTTGTATTATGCCTGCATAAGTCACAAACAAGATGGCATACTAAACAGTGAGATCCTCCCAAGCCTGCTGGGAGGCTCTCTTCGTACTGTTTTGGCAGGTTGAGTTGTTTTGGCTACATAAGCAATAGCATTTGCACTTGCAGTGTGAAACAATAAACTGAGGAAACGGTTACATAAATTTCAGAGTCTAGTCTATCCTGGGCTAATGGCCATGATACCAATGCTGTAGCCCCCATGTTCAACACTGAACGTTCAGAGATTTCAGCTGCAGAAGATGAACATTCTACCAACTTTAAACTGTCCTGTCATCATATAAAGGGAATGTGTTTAATGGAGCTTTGATTGGATCCAAAAAGGCAATTCCTACATTCTTATCAGAAGAAATCCTAGCATCACCCTTCTTATTTGCTTCAGATGCAGCTTAACATTTTTGTGTTATGACCTCGAGGATACCAAAATGAAATTGGGATTATATATGCAGTGGGCTGTTAAATGGGATATGGAGAAATATGGTTTTGAAATCCCAAACTTAAGTTAACAATATGTGATGACACCAGAGATACCTACCTTATCTAAGGCATGCATAGCAAACACAGGCCCATCATGAGCTTTCACTGTCTTAAGTAACAAAATATCTTTCCAGATATAAATATCCCCTGTTGCAGATCCAGAGAAAACCAGATCTTCTATTCGCCCATAGGAAACACTCATCATGGTTTCCTGTTTCCCAATATTTCCAAAGACACCACGTCTAGAGGTAAAACCGCCACCTGCAATGCCAGAGCATAAACATGATTATTGATTGATACTGTATTTCTAGTTCTCTTATC
Source organism: Iguana delicatissima (assembly GCA_948472985.1). Lineage (NCBI taxonomy): Eukaryota > Metazoa > Chordata > Lepidosauria > Squamata > Iguanidae > Iguana > Iguana delicatissima. Next base: position 161,881 of record CAOKZL010001042.1, on the reverse strand, counting down.
AACAACCTAAATTATTGTTTCTATTCACATCTATCCTGCGGTGATAACTATATAGATGCATAGAATATAAAGCAAATGACAAGTACAGCAGTGACTATCCTAATACATTCTTCCAGGAGTTAATGATCACTTGCCCTTATGGAGGAGAACATGCCAGGGCATTGTAACTGAATATCAGAATTATTAATAGCTATAAAGTACTCTCAGGATTAGTTTAGAAGACTCAAGACACTGTCTTGAACAGGGTTGTGGGCTTGCAGTCTTCCAGATGTTGTCTGACTCTAATTCCTACCATCCTTAAGTCAGCATAACCAAAACAACCCTTTTCCTTGTGTTTTGTATCTTTTTAGATTGTAAGCCTGAGGACACGGAACTATCAAATAAATAATTGTGGGGCAGTCGTGTAAACCACCATGTACACTGATAGCTATATTAAAAATATATTAAAATATTATTATATTATAAATTATATATTAAATTATATATTAAATTATATATTAATATATTAAATATATATATTAAAACTATATTAAAATAATAACAATAATAATGGTTTTAGAAAAAGTATAACTGCTCTTAGATTCCTCAACTAAGTGTGCATCCAGATGAAGGACTCTTGGTGCCACTAATTACGATTCTTCCACTGCATGCTGTTAATAGAATTACAATTAAATATTCACACTTTGGCAGGAAGGAAGGTGAATGGGAATTCTAGTGCCTTTTGCGTGCGCATATGTCTTGTTCTGTCTGCAAGGCAGGCATGACATAGCTCTACTGTCCCTCCCTTTCACCATCCTTCATCGTTTGGCACACACTTCTCCCTACAGTTTGAACAGGATGCTTCTTTAATGGATTTTCTGATAGAAGAAAGCAGCAGCAGCAGCAGGAAAACACAAGAATGGCACAAGCAAATGATGACTCAGGTTTGGACTCTTCATCATGGCCATTTCCACACTAAACTGTTATAGTGCTATTATTCCACTTATTCCACTTTCAGCATCCTATGGAATTCTGGGGTTTGTAGTTTAGGAAGGGCCATTGAGAGTTCTCAGCAAGGGAACTCAGTAAACTACAAATCCCAGAATTCCACAGTATGTTGAAAGCGGAATAATAGCACTATAACTGTGTAAGGCAGAAATGGCCTAAGGCAGAGGTAGTCATCAGAGGCAGCTGATTTTAGGTGTTATGAAAAGACACCAGTTGTTAGTTCATGGTATTTTCTGCCTCAATTGATAAAATAACATAATAAAGTAAGAAATCTAGAATATGCTACAGCTTGACATGAGCCTAGATTTAAATTCACTAATTAAGACAAAAAGGTGAGAGAGGGAGAGGGAGGATGCTGAAGAAGAAGCTGACGTGTTATCTGTAAGGTAAAGAAACTGTTATAATGGAAAAGCTAATTAATTGTTTTTTTTAAAAAAACACACTTTAACATGGAAATAGGGTGGAGGGAACAACATTTGCTGATCCATTCCAGAGAGCAAAATAGCTTAGTGTGGCCCTGTGGTGATGCACAAAATATGTGAAAGGGGCATGGTGATTACACATTAAAAGTTTGTTCAGAGATAGGGTTGCCAGATGAAATAAGGAAGAGGGCTCCCGTCCCTTCAAGAGTTGTGTAGAAGAAGAATTTTCAGCAGTTACAAGTAACACCAGCCAAAATATTCTCTTTTATGTAACTATTAAAGGGATGGGATGTCCATTATCTTCCTCTGCAACACTAGTCAGAAAGAATGACAAACACATTTTGAAAAAGTCCTTTTTGGAGAGGGTCTTGCTGGCGTCCATATTTCCTGTCAAAAGCCAGATGCCCATTTTTGTATCTCATTCCTACATTCTAAGCCCAGAGGTTGTTGTTGTGTGCCTTCAAGTCATTTCTGACTTACCACAACTCTAAGGCAAACCTATCATGGGGTTTTCTTGGCAAGATTTGTTCAGAGCAGGTTTGACTTTGCCTTCCTCTGAGACTGAGAGATTGTGTGGTTTGCCCAAGGCCACCCAGTGGGTTTCTGTGGCCAACTCAAACCTCTGGAATTATGGCTTCCTCTGAAGTCCCTATGCTCCTGCCCTGTTAACCTTTTCCTGGGATTCTCTGACTTTTAGAGATTTAAACTACCAGTGAAGATTTCTCTTCCCTCCCCCACATACCAATCGTTGCAGCAGACTGAGGACAGATAAATCTAAGTACCTTCTCATCCCCCATTCCCACTCCCCTTGGGTGTTTGCCTTGAACCTGATTCCTTCCTGTCTTTCCCACCCTGCCTCTCTTTTTTAATCCAAAAATAACCATTTCTCCCTGATTTTCCTCTCTCCCTTTTAGAATAGTCTTCAATAACTTGATTGTGATCTTGTCTTTGATTGTTTTGATAAAATCACCTTTGTCCCAAGTCTTGGCTGTACTTTCCCCTGCTAGGGGCCTTTACAGCAACACTCTATTAACTGAGCCAAAATTGCTAACATTATCCACAATATGCTCCTTTTAATTTGGTAAACTGTGCTCTTTGGACTAGCTCTATTGGACTGACAATAGCCTGTCTTCCAGCAGGAACAGAGCCAGAGGTCACAAAAGGAAAATATTTTTCTAGCCCCAGGCTAATTTTCCCAATTAACATAAAGGGCTCACACCTTAAACACAGAAAAGACACTCAGCTGAACATTACCTGAAAGTGTCAGTGGGCAAATGTGTTAGCAAGGCAGCTGCCTAACAAGGCAAATAATCTTGATGCACTTTTGCATTGGGAACACATGAATGTCCTGATCACAGCTCCTGTAGAGAGGCAGCACAATTATGCCTTTCCCAGGTGACAGGAAGGAGGCTCAGTCACAGCGCAGAATGACTCTCTAGGTCACAGCTGTGAATCTGTAGTTTGTTAGCAGTTTCTTCAAGGCTGACTAATGTCACCAGGGAATCAGCTTTTGAATTACAGATTTAAGGAGTGCAGAAAATCTGAAGTGCAGTTATTTCTGTGCATACATTTTTATTATAGCATCATCTGGAAACTATTTTAACTGCCTTAAGATGGCTTCAGGCAATGGCTTGTCATTTGTTAGCTGTCTCATGATGTGATCTTTCTTTTTGGACTTCAGCTTTCAGAACTCATGCTGGCTGAGGCTTTTGGTAACTGGAGTTCCAAAATTTGGCAAAACCAAAGACTGAGAACCACCAGTGTTCCAGAATGATGGTACACACATAATATAGTGACTAAAATGTGAAATTATGGGCAGAATCCTGCTGATGGTCCCAACTACATTAGGCTCATTAAATCAATGGGATATCCATAAGTGTTGGTTCATCATTCAGCTATGGAGCTATAACATTCAGGCCTATGACTTCAAAGCCAGTCACTGTGTCATAGTTTCATCTACCTGAAGTACCTTGTCAGGACAAATGGTATGAATCTCTCTCTCACCCCCCTCCCCTCCCTCTCCCTCCCTGTGTGTGTGTGTGTGTGTGTGTGTGTGTGTGTGTGTGTGTGTGAAGGGTGGTATTCAGTTGTTTATTTGATTTATATTCCACCTTCTTTCCAAAACTAGACTCCTGTTTGCCACACTGCTCTAAGTTCCTTAGAGGAAAGGTGAAATGAGTAAATAAGAGAAACAATTTATCAGGTGTTTCAAGTGATGCTTCTACAGATGACACATATATATTTCTTTATTTACAAATGAAAACATCAAAATTCATCTTAGCTGACCAATGGACCAACAAAACATATGCAAATGTAATATATTTAACTCTTAAGACCTGATATTTGTATCCTATAGCAATAATGACAGTAATGGTTGATTCTATTTTTTTAACCGACAGAGAGTATGGCACTATATTGACTATGAAATATGTTTTGTTCTTGTTTCTGTGCGTTTTGTTGTTTATTTTCTGTCTTGTTTTTCATGTTTATGTTTTTTGTTATTGTGTATACTAAAATAAAATTTACTGTAAAAAAAATTAAAGACCTCCAAAATTTACCAGTTGAAGAACTCCTATTTAACTACAGTCCTAGTACAATACATTTCTTTGCAACTGTAGGATAAAGTAACAATGGTTTCATAATAAACCCATGTGGATGTAGATGTAGGTCATATGTCATGTGGCAAGTTCACATCTATCATCTGGTGATGCAATCATTTAAAACCACATTTAATCTGATCAATGTCAATCTCATCAAACAATCTGACATAAATATGCCAGTGCAAATGTCTGTGGAGTGGACTCACGAAGTCAGACTGTGATAACTGTGCCAATGCTTTAAACCTAAGCATACTGATTTGGAATTAATTTCTAGTGGGACTTACTTCTAGAAGTCAGCATGTACAAATTCAGGCTATAAGACCATTTTGTAGAAGAAAGGCTAGAGCCCTCAGTCTAAGCAAGATACCGTTTCAAAAATCTACTAGAAAATTCTTTTTAACCAGCTCCCACTCATTGTAATACCAGGCACTGCTGAGGCTCGTGCTGTGATTTGTGACAGTGACAGAAGCTCTAATGAAGCCACACTGAACCTATGTTCTGCTCAACTATAGTAAAAATGACTAGAACATTTAGTTTGTTGCAGAATCTGGGGTATTTCACACATTCCAAAATGCTTTTATGCCATGAACTCTATCACCTGTGTTCCTCCATGTGGAGGCCTTGCCATCTGGCCCAGAACACCTCCTATGAAAACAGAAGTACTCAGTGGTGATTTTTATGTATATAATGTGTTTTGAAAAACTGCCATCATTATCATAGAGACCTCAGCAGGAAGCTGTCATCCCAAGGACAGCCAGTGGTATAAAGCAGTCAGAGTGTTGCAGTAGAACTTCAAAGAGCCAGGTTCTAGTTGCCATTGTGGTCATCATCATCATCCTTTTATTATATGGTCACAGAGTCATTGAAGGTTCTAGTCCCTGCTGGGTCATTGAACTCACTGGGTGACCCTGGGATAGTCAATGTCTCTCAGACTGACCTACATCAAAGGACTGTTGGCAGGAAGAAAGCCATGTGTACCACCTTAATCTCACTGTAGTAAAGGCATTGATTAATTATAAAGGTCCCAAAATAATGATGATGATGATGGCAGGAGTACTCCCCCTCACATTTCATATGTTTGCCATGTCTATGAGCAGGTGCATAACAGGGAATTGTTCAGACTTGTAGACATCAAATAGCCTGATGGTGCAGAAGAGGCTTACATTTTTAATATTACACAGTACCTGCTTGTTGCCAAAATTTGATGTGCTTCATTCCAACTGTCACGAGCTTATCAGCATGATGAGGGTTGCATTTCACTACAAATATCTTGTCTTTGTGACCTCTGCAACATATTAAAAAGTAAAGGGAATATAAGTTGCTTACCTATCCTTGGAGATTTGGAAACAGTTTGAGGTGTGCATGAGTAAGTGCATTAAAGAATATCTGAAAATATTAATTGCAGTAATTAAAAACCAAGTAAAATGTGAGGGATGGGAATTTCCTGATTAACAAGCAAATAATAGAATTTAATTTAATAGAACTCCATTGAAGGGAGTTGTGCCATCTGTTGCTACTGCAGAGAGAACATGAAAAAGACATTTATAGTCCAAACCTGTACATGACTATTTAGAAGCAAGCCAGTTTGTTTTCAGAGCCATCCATCAGAGATACCAACACTGTTTCAATCCACAAAACTGCCCTGACATCATAGCGAAATGATCTTGATAACTGGTTTTCTTCAAGAACACTTAAATCTGTCTAGTCATTGCATTCTCAATCATCTTGCTCCTAACAGTTATTTGCAATGAGGTAGTGGCTTTCACAAACATCTAAGTACTGTAAAAACCTCTTCAAAAGAGATTCTTTTTAACAGTAGGCATCACTCTCTAACAAAAACTGACATATCACCCACTGGACCCACCCAGGCTCTGCTAGATCTTTTCAGCTAAGACAGGCTCAACTTTACATGTAATGGGACAGACAAAATCAAGCATGTTTTCCATGTTATCAGGCCTCAACAACTGAAACTGACTAGATGCACTGCAGATACCTCCTCAGATATTTCAAGTCCATAGTAGATTTACTACAGTAGGCAATAGAGGATTCCACTTTTAACTCTTCTTTACAACCTGGAGCAATTCTGCTGGATAGCTTGAGGATCTTATGGAGCAGACAATTTTTTCCTCTCACCTCCTACTACAGCATAATAAGCACAATAAAGTGTTTCTCTTTCTATTTGGCCACACTTGTTTTTTGACTTTCACCCACTGCAAGTTGCCCTAGCCAGCCTCCAGCCAGTTTTGTTACCCACAGATCTTCAGTAAACCATGGAGAATTAAAGACTCAATAGTATACCAACTGACACTTGGAGCCAATTGGTTTGATAACCCTTCCATAGGATGCAACAGAATTGTCTGCCCTGTCAGCAGAAAATCCCTCACAGCATTCAGCAATCCATAAATCACTGTGAGCAGGTCCTCAATCCTTAAAGGAAAGTTCTCCTACCAAAAATTCAACAGCTCAGCAACCTCTATCTGTGCAGTAATAACCAGATTATGTGTTGAACTAATGATATATTGAAACAGCCCCATGATTTTCATGACGGCTACGAAGTTCTGTACTATTCTTAGCACAAACTTTGAACTCTGCCAGTTCTGGGTTTCTCTAGCACAGTGGTTCTCAACCTGTGGGTCCCCAGATGTTTGTGGACTTCAGCTCCCAGAAGCCCCAGCCACTATGGTCAATGCTCAGGGCTTCTGGGAGCTGAAGTCTAGAAACATCTGGGGACCCACAGGCTGAGAACCACTGGTCTAGCACAACCCTTGAAACTAACTCAGTTGACTAAGGCAGAGGGATTGCTGGGCAGCAGGCTGGACCGTACATCAACAGCATGCAAATATTAGCACATATCCTAAAATCTGGTGATAAAGCAGAAGGCTCTGCTCATGAAACCAACTGAATACTTACAGATGATGGTAACTCCAGCACCTCTCTCGCCCCCAATCTGCACTAGTGATGCACTGAATACCTTGGTGAACAAAGCTAGGCCAGATCAACTCTACTGAAAACATTCACCTGGCACTTGGTAATATTTGCCAGGTCAGACCTCTCATCTAAAATGAAGTCATGGATGGTAGGTATTTTGTTATGGACTGATCTGGCATTCAACAACAGTGCCAACAGACTGGAGAGTGGTTTTCCAGGGCTGCCCAGAACTTAAAAGGCACATGGTTCTGTTGATATAATTTATAGAAATGTTCTTACAGTAGAAATGCCATTAACAGCAATTAGATTTTGGTTATTTATTTATTTATTTTCAATGTGTTGGTCATATACCCCCATCACCTACTTTTTTTTGTATTCGGCTATTAATAGCTGCACCTACATAACAACAAGCAAGTAAGTTCCTGGATTTCACCTAAATATCAGAGAGAGACAAACTTTCCACATATGAGTACGGATTAAGTAGCCCTAATTTATACAGAATATTGGGAACAATTCCCACAAAAGAACTGAGAAGTAATTCAAAAGGGCTGGAAAAAAATAAACTGTGTTGTAGACGATTCAAGATATAACATGGTTTACTCGGAGTGTGATTTGTAGAGTGCAGTGGCCACCACAACAAGGCAAATGCTATTATTGATTGCACAGCTTCCCCTTCCACTTCCCAGAAGGCTGTGAGGTTTTTTTCTCAGGATTTGGAAAGGACAAGAAGACTGTCCAATCAGAAGCTACTGGGTGGTTTGGATGTAAGACTAGGCTTCATTCCAGTCCACTCCACTCCACTCACTGGTTATATGTCAGACCTCAGGGCTCTCAGCCTCAGTTTGCTATCAGATGTTATACCAATCCACCTTTTTTCTCTGTATTGTTGTTGTTTTCTACAGCAATAGTACCTGTAGTTCTTGGTATAACTTTTGGCAGTTTTAGTATGGGACCCAGATCCAGCCAGGATCAGTTCACCCATCAGACCCAGCTGGGGACCTCAGGGCAAGGAAAATGGGGACTGCCCAACTCAGGGGCAAGTGGCTCTGCTCCAAGCCTGGGGTACTAGAGAAACAAGCTCTGGAGAAACAAGCACTGGCCTTCATCCATGTGGATATCCACATGTGTCATTCCAGTGGCTGGGTTGCTTGGTTTCATCAGACCAGTGGACAGGTCGACTGAATCCTGGATCAGGACCTATGTTGGGGCCAAGTCTTTTCAGCTTAAATGATAAAGCTGTGGCCTATTCCTTCCAGAAACTGGAAAATCTGGCCTACGTTTATTTATCATATGTGGAACCACGCTCTCTGCTGAGTCTACAAACAGCTATGGAGGTCAAATTAATTAAGAGAGCTATTAAGGGCAGCATTTAAATTACCACTTGATAAGCAAGCAACGATTATATATTTAAAGTCTCAGAAACAAGACTTCAAGATCTATGGAAAACAACTGAAGTATATTATACAGACAGATGGAAGGGCAAAAATTAAAGCAATATTTCAAAGAGCCGTTAAGCCAACAGAAATAAGACCTCAAAAATGCTTCTTGATTAATTCAAATTACACTTGTCCTGATGGGTTCTGGGATTTTTCATGCCCAGTTTTAAATCATTACATTATGGGCCACTACAAGATTTGTGGAAAGTTATCAGATACAACCAGATTGATGAGATGGGTTGCAAAATTCTGTGCCCACTGCAGGCTATCAGAGGGTCCTTCCCAAATGTTCAACTTTTAAAAAATGAAAGTCCATCTCAAAGTACAGGAACCTCAAAAGTGCCTTCCAAGTGAGGGTGAGCTCAGGGCAGTCCAATGTTACCTTTCAAATTATATTAAAAAGGGAACTTTATCCTTTCTAAAAAGTTATTTTTTAAAAGTAATCTGTTGTGTAACTCATTATGATAAAGTCTCCCCCAAAATACATTTTTTTGGAATTAAAATGAGTCATTACCTTAGCCATTACTTTTCCTTTACTTTGGGAGTGGAAGGCACACTATAGGATTGCTAAGAGAATGGCATAAAACTTGTAAAATTCTGCTTATAATGACTGTAAAAATGCCTAAAAATACCCTATAAGGACAACTTTAGAGGTAAATAGAAAATAGGATTGCCAGAGTGAAAACTGGAAACAGTCTCTTCTCCTTTAATGGTGGTGAAGAAGAGGAAATTTCAGTAGTGCTACTTGTTAACCAGTCGTCTGGCTGGCAATACCTGCTGGAATTCCTTCCACAACATCATTAAAGATACAAAAGCCCTCTCCAGTTTTCATTCTGGCAACCCGAGTAGGAACTATTACTTGTTAATCAAGAAATGTGGCATTGTTCCTATTTCTGACATTATTTTTGGAATGTAACTTAGTATAGCCTTAGCAACTCCCTCTCCCCTAGTAAATTTCTATAGGTAACTAAACTGCTTGTAACTTATTATGCCCAACCATTTTTATTACAACTGCGCCAAAAGGTCACACATGGATACAGACAAAGGACAGCACAGAAACAGATCCCCCAGACTTGCTGGGAAGGCAGCGTTGCCATCTGAGGCTAGAGGAGGAAGGGTAGCAGGTGCCATTTTGTGTCTGATACCCATCATTGTCATCTTGGAAGCCCAAGCAGTTTTTGTGGGCTTACTGGATAGCAAGAAATAACAGCCAAGAAGAGGGTAGTGTTGCCCTGTTTATGGGGGTCCCATGAGGGACACCTAAATGTGCTCAACTATAGGTGGGGAAAATTAGCTCAGAGCACTGCTTTAGCGTTATGAGAGGCAGGGTAACTTAGCAGGATCTTGTAACCCAGTGTTTACAGGGTCAGACCAAGTCAAGAAGCAGACCGGTCTGAAAGCAATGAATGATCTTTATTAAATACAGGCACACAATGTAAGCAACACGCGCACACAGGTAACTAAGGAAAATTAAAGGTGTGAGTAAGATAGTGGGATTTTCAGAGGGATAGTTGGTTCAGGTGATACGAAACCTGTTCCTGAAGCCCAGAAGAAGATAGAGAGCAATGCTGGGGTTCGATGTGGCTCAGCACGTGGAGCTGAGGGGAAGCTCGCCAAGCAATGCCACAGCAAGGAGGTCTGGAACTCGGGAGCGATCCGAGGAAGGTCTCGGAATCAGAGGTTTTTATAGGGAGAAGTGTGACTGCAGGCTATGCCTTACTCAGGGACAACAATGAGTTTTGGGTGGGAGACAATGTCTCCAAAAGGTCACAATTTAGCATGATGGAATCAGAGCCGAATTAACAATAGTGTAGCCAGTATGTAAATGTGCAACGCTTGACAGTGGATGGTTCAGCCTTTGTCAAGTTGTCTGCTCGGGGCAGGGAGCCTTTTGTAGGTAGCACGCATACATAATGTGGTGTTTGCCGGGGAGGTCCCTGAAGCTGTGATCTGGTTATTTCTGGCTTGCCTGTATTGTTTGAGAATATTTCAGCAGTTAAGTGCCGAGCCTAGTTTCGTGCTTGTCCGGGGGCCTCACAAACACATGGAGAAGGGTGGTACAGTAAGGCCGAATTATGATATCAAAGTGATATTGGGTGCTATCGCCAGGTAGGCCTAAACTGCAGTAACAGTAGGCTGTTTGACCAGAAGCAAACTCTCTCCATTGTTCCAGAGGTTTTCACCCAGGTCTGTTGAAGGAACATAAAATCGTCCTGCAAGACCAGAGACTGTTAACCAGGCTCCATCCTTCTTCCTACTACACATTTATTGTTACGTTGTGGGCTTAGTTAATTAGCAGTCTGTATGCAATGTATTTTGTAAGACTGTCACAAAAGTTTTGTATGGGACCAGATCCACTTTTTGGAGAAGACAGGGCTAGCTGGCTTATCGGACTCAGTTAGGCATTCCTCCTATTGGATCTTGAGGCATAGGGAACAGGACTCACACCATGCACAGAAGCAGACGTCACTCCCAGATGGCAAGGGTTCACACAGTGGCTTTTGCTCAAGTGGATCCCCCCATTCTGCCACTCCAGGTGGTTCCTCCAGATCTGGTTGGGATGTGGATCACTGGCCAACAATTGGATCCTCCACTTTACTGATCTGGACACACACAAGGCCAAGGTTTTGTTTTGTTTTATAGCTTTAGTCAATAAAAGATGTGGCTTTTTCCACTCCAACCTTATGGTGTTTGTGTAATTGCAAGGCACAGCTTGTCCTATCTTAGTTGCTGGACCTGTAACTTAGCATACAGGTGTAGGAGGTAATGAGTACCAACTCAACTTCAACCTTCCCACTGTCCTTGACTTGGACATAGGTTATACAGTCTCACGGCTACATCCCTTACATTTGGGTGACAGGGAGAAACACATAAAGATAATGAGCTGTGCATGGGGATCTTCCATTTGTCATAATGGCAAGGGAAGAAATGGTTTGTGAACATGATGAGGAGGGGTAGGAAACATACCTCTGTATGAAGGTAGCTGTGCCTGTGTGGAAGGATCTTTTCTTTTCATCATAGAGCCCTACCTGGGGAAAGCTTTGAAATGAGAACTGGGAGGGTGGACTCACCAATTCATCCATTACTTAAATCTCCCTACCCCTTCTTTTCTAGAGATTTGATACTGATATGAAGCCCTGCCATCTTGATCTCTAGTTTAGACCTCCGCCTGTCCTTGCGGTACTCTTGGTATAAAACAACCTGTTTGGCACAGCATTTACCCAGGCTCAATTGTATGGAAGGTTCCAGTTAAAGATCTTAACACTAACACAAACCTGCCACTGTATCTGCCAACTGCATTGCAAACACACTGTGTTCAGAAAGATGTTTGAGCCACATGATTGGCTTGAACACCACTCCACAGTCCTCATTTTATATAAATTAAAATACTATTTAAAAGCTGAAATGAGGACATCCTTTAGAAAACCAACCTAATATTTAACCAAGCTCTTCCCTACTGCTTCCACCTTCAAGCAGTTGCAAAAGCTTCATAGCTCTTGCTGGGTTAACAGCTAAGCTCCCAGACACCAAATTAAATCAAAAGACTGACTAGAAAATATTTATTCACATTAAGGAAGGGGAAGATGAGAGTAGGGCTAGAACAGGTTTCCTGGTAGAAACAGGAGAGACTTGCATATCTATTTATATCAAATGAAACTCCACCACTAAAACTGAATGGCAGATGTACTCAGAGAGGGAATTCCACTTCAGCTGACCATCATATACAGCAGGAGGGCATACATAACATATTTGAGTCAAATGCTTTGGACGCCGCAGAATCAAGGAACCAATGAATGTATGGAGACATTGTGCCCTGACACATGGATTCAGATCCTATTTTTTTTCCACATAAGGGGTGTATGTGGAGGGGTGTCTGCCAACTCCCTGCTCTGTCTGCATCCTCTCTCACTCTGCTCCCTATCCCACATTATTTCACAAAGGATCTTAATGCAGTGGGAGAGGTTTTCAGAGGCACAGGGAGACATGAAATCTCCTTTAAATGACTATTAACTCTATGCTGATTGTGGAAGAAAACTAAGGTTCCAGGCCAAAGATTTCAGTGTATCCAAGCAACCAAACCAAATAATGTCATGAACAGAATTCTATTAATTGTTAAAATAAAAGGGAAAGGGAAATCACAACCAAAGTTGAAGGCTACACACCTATCTCTGCATCCAGCCTCAACACGTTCATCAGAGAATGTGCACTAAGGCTTATGCAATGGCATGATTATTTCTTGGCAATACAGAACAAAATAAGAGCTCTTTTTGCATCTTCAAAGTAAGTATGAAGGGACAGGTCTTGAGGCAACAACCAAATACATAATCCTGTCCCTCCCCCCACAACAATACTGGGCTACCTCTATATTGCAGGTGCAAAGAAGGCCAAGAAATGGACCATTCACGTATGGTCTGATCCAAGCTTGGGGATTTAGCATACAGAGGGGTGTGGCCACTGATGCAATCACAAGCTCCCTGTCAGGCATAGATAACAATATCTGCATATGTTTAAGGTATATATGTAATGGTGAAGACAGCAGTGAACTCTTGAAATGGTATGCTACAATTCTGACTTAACAGTATGCAATTCAGAATGTTAAATATGACAATGTCCTTACTTGGTTGCTGCCATCTTCTCCCCTTTTTTCCAGTCCCAGAGTACAATGGTATGGTTATCATCTAACCCGATCGATGCCAAACATTTACCATCAGCTGTACAAAAGTAATTCACAACATGAAATGTGAGACATGGTGAAATGAAACAAGAAGAATATCGTATTTATTTCAAATGTTAAGTCAAGGTGTTTGATAATAACCAGTTGGATGTTTCACAGCAAATACCATTTTGCACTAAGATGTCACATCCTCAGATAACCGTAGTGTGTTTAGCTATAGCAGTGAAGCATTCAAAGTCCTTTTAGAAAGCAACTTTTGGACTGACTATTGAAAGGGACACATCTTATTATCTGCAGTGTCAGCAAAAATTACATAAGGAAATATCAAAAGATAAATCAAAATATGAAAAGTATCCTTTTTTCTTTATTAGAAAAAAAAAACTGAAGAACTATTTACTTCCTTCCCGGGAAACCAAATAAGTGCATACAGTTGTCTCCTACGCAGATAAGATTATATCAACATCTACTTAACTTCAACAAACTGTAGGTACCACTCAGCCAATTAAACTGAAATCAACCGAATCTTAAAGTGAGAGATTAATGGCGTGGCAAGCTGCCTATCGGCCTTCCCACCTACTGTCTGGATGTCACGAGCAAAGAGAACTTGGGGAGAGCAAAAGGAGATGGAAATATTAGGAAGTAGTGTCTCCAAGTACCAATGGCTCATTCAACACATTAGCTATTGAGAGTCAGTGCAGAATGTCACTTGTTATGACTAAGCAATGAGGAAGCCAGGTCACTGCTGCCAAGAAGCTACTTTGCCTTGCTTTCAGGCCTGATGTCAAATTGATAACGGAAGCCATGCAGCCCAACAGCAATGTTCACTAGCTCACTTCAATTCAGCATCAAATGCTTTCCTGGTCTATTTAGGAGGAAGAGAAGCAAAGTATAGAAAGCTACCCCAGAAAAGGAAGACAACCTTTCTTTAGTTCCTTTCTTCAGGCTTTGAGGTCAGCATATAACTGCAGCCCAGCCCAAGTATTACCGAAAATAGTGAAGACCTTCACCTCCTCAGACAACTTATCTCATGAGCAGGACTGACAACATCCTTGACGCCTACCTTGTGAAATTTAAGAAACAGATATTTCTATTCCTTTTGATATCAGCGTCCTTACTTAATTTGTTTTTAAAAGGCAACAATAGATGGGCCTGATTACTGAGATCCAGGAATAAGGGAGGATGGCAGACTGGGGCTCTAGAACCTCTCATCCCATCAACTGCTCTTTGCACACAAAAATACAACACATTCCAAGCACTGAGCTGCTTACTAAGGCCATTGCCGCACTAGACTGTTACAGAGCTATTATTCCACTTCCCTATGGCATCCTGGGGTTTGCAGTTTAGGGAGGGGTCTTTGAGGCCCTCCCTAAATTGCTAACCCCAGGATTCCATAGGATGTTGAAAGTGGAATAATAGCACTATAACAGTTTAGTGCGGCAATGGCCTAAGTTTGCTGTATTTGTCTTTTATGCTGTTTGTTTCATAGTCTGAGTTCCCTATGTAGTATAGCTAAAGTCTTTGCTGATCTTCTTGCTGTCTGCTGACCCAAGGAAAGGAAGTGGTCATGGATAAGATGCATGGGGATAGACACACAGGTGTATAGGGTATGTGGGAAAGATCCTGCTATTCAAGGATACTAGGAATACAGGAAACTGGGTCTAATCTTGTCCTAAGCAAGTGTGTTTGTGGACCTTCCTTATTCTCTCTGAGACTGAATAGCTGGATACTTACTGAATTTAAGGTGCCATCCTGGCTGTACCTGTGAATTTGACAGTAAATATTCTAATTTGACTTTGATAAAGTGGGGAAAGGCCAGCAGCCCCAGAGCCAGTGCTTGAAAAGTGTTATGTCACAGGAGATGTTTGTTTTTTCATGAGAAAGAGCTACCTCCTGAAAACTCACCCTGGCCCCTGCCTCACTGCCATTGGGCAGGGCCTGTGTTGGAAGAGGACAGGGCGGTTTCTCCCATCTGGTGAAGAACTCTATGATGGGACCTTGCTGCTCCTCCAAGGGGCACAGGAAAAAGAAATCTGTCTTATAAATCAGTATTATCTGGGTTAGCATGGAGACTGAGCAGCTTAATTTTTCACTCTGGTGGCAATTAATGGAGAGCAACTTACCTGAAAAATCTAGTGCACACACTCCTCTTTGGTGTTGGCCTTTTAGCAGTGATAAACATTTTAGTGTCTGGGTATCCCAAACGTGTATAGCAGCATCTCTCCCAACCTAAATGAACGGACCGGATCTTAGAAGCTGTACATACAAAACCAGTCAGTAATGATTCTTAGCCACTATAGTCATTTATAATCAAAGATCTCCTAGTTTTCTCAACCTGCTATCTCCTAAGTGCCCTTTACTTGGGGGGTACCTGAAGTTTCCTGCCTACATTCTTCCTTAGTATTGGGTTCTTATTCATAATCTGCTAACCATAACCTTTCTTTCATTTTGAGAACTGCTGCAGTTCTCCATTTCCGTCCCAACCCCTTAATTCTTATACTTTTTCTTTTAAATATGATTATGGGACGTTGGTGACCTGCTGTGACATTCCTGCAATGTAGAGCTTGACTAGCTCTGCAATTTACCAAGGAGCTATGAACCACAAACAGGCAGATGACAGCTGGGACACAGATAGCACAAGACTCACGGGCAACAGTGAATGAGCACAACTGTCATGCCTATTTTGAAGCCATGACAGCAGTGAAGCATTCTTACTTTGCTCCTACTGCTTACATTTTCAGGTAGAAAATCAGCAGTAGATTTTTGGGTGGTAAATCAGACACTACCAGAGAGGCAGAGAACCCCTTAGATATCTGTAGTGTCAATTTTTGAGACACTTTGAAAGTGAAATGGCTTCTATCTATGTTGATTTTGCCATCATTCTTACTTTACCACTCCAGTTCCTATGGAGACATCTAAGAGCACACTTCAACTCTGGTTTTATGGGATCAGTTTCAGACAGGGACTGGGGCAGAGCTAATTTTTGCCCCTGTAATGGGCCACTTTGCTTTTTCTGTCATCCAAAATGTGCCCCAGAAGTAGCCGGAAGTCTACTCCTGTTTCCTACTTTCTGTTTGGGGATGTGATTCTTTCCGTTTTTGTTTTCTTTTGGGTGTCTGGGGCACATCTTGGATGGTTTAAACAGGAAAGTGCTTCTCTATACAGTGTTTAGGAACATCTTTGTGCACTTTTAACCCATTTTTAATTTTGGGTGGGATCTGGGGGCTTGGGGTGCTGTAAAAAAGCTACAAGTGGCCTGTGAGTCACCTTTTTCGTACTTCTTGCTTTAGATGATATTTCAATTCCAGACACTTTTGGATGAAGTGGATTATCTAGACCTTTTTCAATCTGGCTCCCGGGCAGGACCATAGTCATGGTCACTTTAATGGAGAAGGCTGGGATCAACTACTAGTTCTCTTTGATCTTGCAGATATTTTTTTTCTTTTTAAAAAACCAACAGTCATAATATTTTGCTGCAACAACTCTGTAACATGGGAATGAGAGGCATAGTATGATTCTCCTCTTACTGCTTGGAGTTTTAGAAAATAGCAAGGGGAAGGGAAGCATTCTACTCCATGAAAATTATTGCCATGCTATTTAACATTTATATGAAGCTACTGGATGAAATCATTAGGGCATTTGGAATGAGGCATCTGTCATCCATGGGCTGATGACACTCAGCTGAATATCTCTATACCAGGGAAAAGCAAAGCAGAAGTTGTCAGATTACAAGTTCTAGCAGCCTTAGCCAGCACAGCTGTTACTAATGCTTGGCACTGAAGTCCAACAGTTTCTGAAAGACTGCATGATTTCCATCCTAGCTCTAGGCCACCTGGTTTAGATAAGCCTGTGAAGATGTCAGTCCAGTGTCTGCATCCTGAATGGGCAGCTCCTCCCATATCAATCTGCCTGTGTCTTAACATCTTTAGAGAAGGCTCCTCTCTGGGTTTCTCTATCAGGGGAAATCCACTGCATAGAGTAAAGGAATAGAACTTCTCCATGGTGGTGCTGCATTCCCAAAAGAAGCTGGACAAACATTTACATTTCTACCATTCTGACACTTGGTTAAAATCCACTCATTTGCCTAGGGATCTGGAAGTGTGGTTTTAATATTCTGTTTGTTCTGTTGTTTTTATGCCTCTGATCAGTTTTTATTGTGAGTTTGTTTTATGGTTGTATTCTAGTATATCAGTGGCATTTTGTTTATGATGGTTTTAAAATGCTTCTAACAAATGAATAAATGAATAATAAACAGTTACTTCTCCTTGCAAATCCTCTGCTGCATGCTTGGGGCCATGGGTTCTTCCTATTTGAAGTTCCTCTTCCTCCTTCCAGTTCTGTATCCTTATCAGCCATGGTTTTGATTTTTTTTTTATAACACTGGACCGCAATCCTTTTTTCTTGAAATAACCCCCAGCTTTATGACTCTGTTCTCTTCTGCTTTTCTTCCTGCCACTCTTGCAGTCTCTTCAGTACTTTGTCTTTCCTTTGCTATTTGGCTTTTGGCTATAGTTCTGCTGAGCTTTAAGCCTTCAAGCATTTCTTTCCTCCTTTCTGAATTCTATTTTGGGGTGATCCTTTGACCAGCACTATCACATTGATGATTCATATAGCATGCTCTTCATTTCTACAGGCTACCCTCTAGCCAAACTAAATAAAATGCTTCCTATGATTTATCCTTTTGGATGTTTAGACATCAATGGATTCTTACATCCTTCAAACTGAACTTCTCTATTTTCTTTTCAACTTTCTTCTGTCTTTCCTGTATGAACTACTATCCTTTACTTGTGGCAGAGGTGTATTATATTGTCATAAGTATCTCAGATTTCTCTTTGATCCCACACACATGCCAATAAACCAGGACTTTGCAGGTACAACCTGTCTTAAATAAATGATATGCTGTTAGCTTAAACACACAAATGTTGAATATACAGCTGACACCTTCTCTGACTTCTCATTTTCACTAAACCTTTATCTTACATCATTCCATCTGTTTCTCCTTGTCCTGTACCACAAACCCACAAACTTTAAATAGAATACTGAAGAAGTAAGACTGCATTCTAACAGCAGTCTAAGACTACTCTTAAGTGTGGTTACCTGAAAGGAAGTCTCAATTGACTACATATTGAAATGTAGTACATGACATAGCACCAGAATGTCAACCTCATTTGGGTCAAAGGTGGGTATAACATTCTGTAGAAATGTCTATAGAAATTTGACTGAAGGAGCATAAGAGAAATCAGGGCTCCGTCACTACTTTTCCTTCCAAAGAAAGTGGCTATCTTAAGCAGGCTTTTTAAAAAATGGGAGAAGGCAGTGCTATCTACAAGGAGATAATAAGACTTCCATTTGCATATGGTCCCTATATGTTATAGCAATAAAAGTGGGAACCCAAAACACACGGATAAAGCAAGCCCTTCAAGTATTCTCAGAAGCCTACCGAATGTTGAGTGTCATTCCTTAAAAATGGAAATCTGGTGGAAGGCATGGGGGAGCGGTGGCAGCATGCAGGCGTATAGATGCACATGGGAGGAGGGGAAGGACTCTTTTTGAAACCTAACAGTGTACTGTATCTGAGAAGATGGCATGCAATTCTTTTTGCATGGAGATGGAGAACATGGATGCACTGCAACATTTTGTTGCAGGTCCTATTTGTAAAATCTTAAATTACGGTATCACATCATCTCAAAGTTTCATTATCTGAAATTTTACAAAACAAAACTGCTTAGAATTGATATAGAAATAGGAAACTCCATCTTTTACATTGGTTTGGCATCACTATTTCTAAAGACTCACTTGTCCAGTTGCAACATAATCTTTCACAGGATGGATGGCTAAGCTGAGGATATCATCATCATGACCAAGATACAGTCTTTGGGTGTGTTGTTGTCTGCTATACACAACAGCAACAGCAGCAATATGATAAACCACCTCCCCGGTTTGTGTGTAGAATAAATTGTTTCGGCAGTCATAGCCTCTGTAACTGAAATGAATTAAAAAACACACACACACACAAATGTAAAAATTTCAGTAAACACTTGCAAACATTTGCAGACTGTGGAAGCAAAGGTTCATGCAACACGCACCTAAGTTTCTTTATGTTGAAGATGTTTTGTTGAAAAAAATCACAAAAACCAAGGTTATAGTTTGTACAAACATTTCTTTTGCAAAAATAGGGGGAAACAGTAAAAGTGCTAAAATTCTTCTCACAATGAAAATAAGAACATTTGATACTATTTGTTCCACCGCTAATCTAGGAAACATTTTCTAAGAGAATGATAAGAACAGCAGTATTGAGCAGTAAGCCTGGGATATATGGAAAATCTCACAATCAGCAAGCCATCTGGAACTAGTTAAGTGACTTCTTTTCACACCCTCAGAGATTAGTAATTAACATCTACCATCAATGATTTTTGTGTAGATGGTTATGCAAACATTCTCCCTGTTTCCCATACGCCGCTGTGCAGTATATGTTTTTAGTTAACTATGATCTTCCAAGTTTCCTACAAAACAAGAACGGTTTCACTATCCAATCTTGTATGCTGATGAATCAAATCAGTTCATATCTCTTTATATCACTACAACGCTATCAAAAAAATATCCCCCCACTTTTGTGTGAAGTATTATGGCTATCTCTTTTTCAGTTAAGATTCCCAGTCAGCCTTATAGTAATCAGAAAATAATTGTGAAAGCCAACTATGACACAGAGAGGGAAAAACAAAAATGCTTTTTTAGGGCACTGGAGTATATTCATTTTGGCCAAGCAGAATATCTATCTTAGATTAGAGGTATGACTGCAAATACGTTTATTGCCTCACATAAAGAATGGTGTCATCTACATGTTGCCAGATGGAAGAAGCTTGAAAAATCCTCTAAATTACAGCTGCCATAAAAAAAAATGCTACTATAACGAGAACCAGTTAGAACAGTGAAATAGGAGTAGGGGAATTCAAAACCCCACTTGTTCAGGAAGCTCATTGTGTGACGTGGTTTGACTTCTCCATCTCACTTCTCAAGTTGTGATAGTAGGGAGAAGGAAAGAAGCTTGTATGAAACTATGAGAAGAACATAAATGTAAATCTAATAATAATTAGTGTGATCTGATACATACTTCTTTCCCATCACATGGAGAGTTTCCATGCCAATACCAGGTAATTTCCAATAATGGCAGCAGTGTCATGAGAAAAGCATAAGCACATGAAACACTTTATTAAAGTGAAAACAAACAGAAGATCTTTTCCACATCCTTTTACATAATAAAGATAAGTGGACTGGACCTAGGACAATACCTTCTGTGGGAAGCAGCTCCCAGTTTTTACATGGTGCCATTTATAGCAATTGTGAACTCAAATTTACTATTGTCAGATTTTATGCTGCCAAAAACTTGCACTACCTCTACACAGGAGAGAGACATCAGGAGGCATGCCCCAAATATGAATAAGTTTTTAAAAAATAAGGATAGAAACACCCAAAATAGCCCAGTGAGGACTGAATATGCTCAGTGGGCATGGAATGCCAGTTGACTAAGGGACAAACAGAAAAGTGGGAGGAGAGGGCAGGTGAAATGGCGTATCCTGAAAAAAGACATGACTGGCTTGCTGAAGACGCTCTGACCAACAAATCTCAGTTCAGTTCATTTTGGATGAGAATTGACCAATATTTGCATTTTTTCCCCTTAGGACAGAACGAACCTGAGATTTTAAAAAAACAAAATGAGGGAAAAGCTGAAATTCACAGCCCCAGGGTTTTAAGTCTTTAACTCTTACAAATCTAGCTTTAAATCTGTGGGTATTCAGCATTTAAGTCTTGAATTACAATGCTCATTTTATTTTTTGAGAGGCTCCTTAGCTTTCATACCTATATAGCAGACAGGCATAAGATGGCCCTCCCTATGTAAGAAATAGCTGTGTTTACTGAATTTAACAGGTTCAGATAGGGAAGAATTTTGTTTCCGTTCATTCTGAAGAATTTATCAAATTTATAAGCTTTATATTGGGGCCAGAGAGAATTTGAGGTTTAAGAAAATCCAGTGTGGGGCAAAGCAAAACTATTTTTTCCCACCCCCTTCCCACTTTGCAGCAGTGTAGGACAGGCCTCATTTGTTTGTACTCTAAAGCCTACATCAGATGGCATGTTGGATTGGGGAGAGAAGGGGAAAGCAGTAACAAAAACTGTACAGTCCTTAACAGAAATCCAATCATCTCTTTAAGATGAGAAGAAGTCTCTTGACTTTGTATATCTCCAGATACAGTCTCTAAATCTAGGTGCTATTTTTGGTTTTGCTAAGAACAGATTACCTTTTTCTGTAAATTGTAGTCTATATAAGCGAAAAGACAAGAGTAGTCACTACTGAAAAGTTATTATACCCATGTATAAATTGCAGCTTTAAACTGTCCTCGGGAGCTCGCTCTCTTTTAAGGAAGGGCACTGAATGGTTTTTCTCTTTACTTTGCTGTTTCAGCTGAGGTAGATCTTCTTTGTAAACCTAAAAGAATGACAGTTGCACTGAATGATACTTTCCAAGCACAGTAAGTCACATTGATTACTATTTGTGACACCAATACCCCTGAGAATTTGCAAAATTAGTGTTGTATGTCATTCCACAAAACAACTTTTAAGAAACAGAATACCCTTTAATGAAAAGAAGTTGAGGCATTAAAGAAGCGTGAGTGCAAAGACAAACCGCAAAGTGCAAATGGAGAGTGCAAAGAAAATTAAACACATTTCATTTACTTCAACTGGCCAGGACTAGACTGGCAACAGACACCCACAGGACTTTTTCTTTAGCCAACTCTTTCTTTTTACAGCCATCCAGTTGGCAGCCATATCTGCATCTTGTGGCAGCACACCTTTCCTCTCCTTCCCCTGGAGCCTCTATGTGCTCTCAGATTTGCTCTGGATACTCCCCTGAACCTCCAGAGCAGATTTTGTGTGTGTGCAGGGGTTGCAGAGAGAGGAGTTGCCCTCCTTCTTGTCGTATGGATGGAAACCATCCCATCAGCAGGAGATGTTTGTTGGATTCCAGACTATTTAAAACATTTTACCCCAACTCTCCAAAAGTTCAGTGTGGCTTACAACAAATCAGTGATGGAGGTTGTAGGATTTAAACTGTATATTTGACATTAGTTCTATGACATCATTACCTAAACATGCTCAATCAATGTATGAAGAAAGGAGTGAGCTAGCCTGACCTTTGCCCCTGCTCCAATGTTCTCCTCAGTTGGAGAGAAATGAGTCTGAGTAGAAGGGCTTCTCCAACATGTGGACCTCCTCCATGCAACTGGGGATCCTGATATCTTTGATTCCTAATAGCACGGAGTATGTTTGTGTGTAGGGGAAGCTCTCCTATTCAGACTGGTCACCCTCCATGTTAGGAGACTGACAGAACTTGGGACACTAGTGACAGAGCAAGCAGACTCTCCTCTTCACATGTTCATAGAACATTGTTAGAAAATGACTGCATAGCACTACTCTACACAGGTATATCTCAGTTAACAAAGCAGATGCGTTCCTAGGCATTAGTTTTTAACAGAACATTTGATACCAGAGGCAGAAATAACTTCAAAAAAATAGGGATACATCCCTGAATCACGAAAAAGAAAAGCCATTCAACGTTTCAGCAAATTTTTTATCCAAAATTAACAATATGCACATTTGAACTGAAAAAACAAAAACATAATGAGGTGAGCTAAGCCTAGCATAAGTAAATAAAAACATTTTGAATCTTCTAGATATATTTGAAAGCTTCTTGCAAAATGCATAAAGAGATTAATTTTTCTTCCAGCAACCTCTAATTTTCTTATATTTCCATTTTGGTTGCCAACTTTATAGATTTATGCATCTTTAACATGCTTGGGCTGGTTAGTGAGGCAAGGCTTATCTACTTTCCCCTTTTGTGTCTGTTCCACTGTTCACATTTGTTCAGTAAGGGATGGAGAAAGCTGCTGTTTACCTTGCCCATTTTAACCATACACACACAGAAACAGCAGGATGGGCTACAGTAGGATGCCATTCTTTCCCAGCTCAAGCTTTATTACATTGTCTATTATAGACATCTCACTGCAATGTAACACCAAAAGTCTGTATTCATGCAGCACTCCTTCACCATCTTCCCAATCCCATTGATAACTGAAAAAACAAACAAACTTCCAGCTACTCAAGAGGACAAGGAGGAAGAGGAGGGTAGGATGTCAGTAAAAATACTTTATAAAATGGAGCTTCTCTATCAGAGGCTTTGTTAACCAAGATATGCTTCTATGAACTACAGGACGAAATATACTATTGCTGTAAATCAGTCAAGAAACCCCAGTATTTTTTCTTGGGTTTGTTGAGTCTGGCAACACTAGACTTTTCAAGTTGCTTACCTGTCGAATGTAGTTGATTTGAGCTTCTTGTTCAATATCTGAGTCTAACTCTGGTACATCAGATAAATCAGAATCTGATTCTTCACTGTGTGAATCTATGCCACTTTCTGCACGAGGGAGAATGCACTAAATGACATCAATTATCAAAAGGCAACTAAAAATAAACTCACATACCTAGGAATAACGAATGTAAAACCTCCAAACACTTTAAAGCACTGGCAAAAATCCAAGGATGTGGTGAACGTTTGTGATCTGACAGTACAAAGATACACAGCGATCGAAGCCAAGAATAAAAACCAACCACAGTGCTGACAAAGCCTTTTGTATTACCCTTCCCATCAATTTCCAATTATTACTCTTTTCCACAATGACTACAATCCTAAAGAGCTATGCAGTTTTCCACTTACAATTGGCTTTCCTTTTCAGCTGTATGAATAGCTACAGTAACATATTGAAAAACAACTCCAGCTTTGTACATTGTTCTCCTTTCTGTGTATATATTTCTTTCTAGGATGGTGACTGGTTTCCAAAAGACCTGTCAACAGCATTTTTGCATGCATCCCCAAGTAAGCTCACCATACCTACCCTCATGTCTCAACCATTCCAATTTACACTCAGTGTCAAGGTGAAGAGATCTCTGGCAATATATAGTGCTGTACAGTTACAATTTTCTAATAGTCTAATAAACTGCAAAATATAATGGATCCAACAGGAATACTCACATGTACTTATTTATTATATTCTACTATGCTGACAGTTAAAATCCAAAGACTTGATCAAATATAGTTTATACAGATTTCTTTCTGATGCCATTAATGCACATTTTGTAAACAGCAGACATTATACTATATTATTTTTCACAAAAATGGGTGTATTAGTCTGTCACAGCATAAAAAGGGGAGGAGGGAGGAAGGAAGAATACAGCAGCACCTTTAAGAATAACTGATCTATTTAGCATAAGCTTCATGACTATCAACTGCCTTCTTCAGAGTGATATTAAAGCCATGTTTTCAAGCATAGTTACACAGCTATGGGAGTGGGATAGAGAGTAATGGGATACAGAAAGGTGTAAATTTGTGACTCTTGCCATAAATCCTCAAAGAGCTGTGTGAGATAATGCAGGTCTTTCAAGTGGCTGGTAGTAGTTTCCAAAGTGGTCACTTAATATGGATTAGAATTTCTGTTTCAGAACAGAAAAATTTCAACGAAAGACTAGAAAGAGGAAACAGCTGGACTGGCATACAAGTTTCAAGCCTTTAGCAGAGGCATCAACAGAGACAATGTTTTCATGATAAACTACGTCTATCAAATAATCACAACCACACATATTCCAAAAGGAATCTCCTCAGAGAAGAGAAAGTTTTGGCCTCAAGGGAACTAATTTTTGGTAAGCAAATGTATTACTTTCATATATCACTACTAACTGTACAATAGATTCGTACAAACTGTGGCTAGATTTACCGAAATGGGAAAATTCCACTAGAAACAATGAATACAGGAAAGAATAGAGGCCTAGAGCACAGAACAGTGCTTGCAGGTTCTGTAGGTTTGGATCACTTCCAGAAATTATATAAAAAACACTCAGGGATTCTAGAAAATATGGAGGAATTGGAACATCTTTTCAATCCAGAATATTATCCGCTTGCCATCTAATTTACATAGACTTGTATTTCATGAAACAACCCGGTGATTTTTCACACATAACTATTATGATAATTAATAGTGAAACTGAGTTTTCTCATTGGCTTTAGGTATATATTTCTGCATATCTCTTTCATCAGACATGATTTTCAAAAATTTCTAATTTAATGTGCTAGTATTCCCTGAATCATAGTCCAAATTCAGCCAATGTATTATTTGAGCAAACTGTGCAGAGACAAATCTATATTAATCTACTATTGAGTTTCTGAGTAATTATCATTAAAAGAATCCATTAATCCCACCAAGACCTTTTTCTCAATGGCAACCTCTTTCAAATATTTGTGAGAACAGAAAATTGATTTTTATTACCTTGCGGTGCAGTTTCAAGGATCCCATTGCTTATATCTTCTGGAATAAACCGCCACTGAAAAACAGAGTGATCAGCACCTCCAGTACTTATTACCCACTGAAAGTCATGAGACCAACGGACATTAGTAACATGTGCAGAATGTCCAACGTATTTTCTAAATTTAGCTCCTAAAATTAAAAAAAAGATAATTGAAAAATAAAACTTTATTTCAGAATTAACTGCATATATCAAAAATTATATATTTTTTATTTTGTGATTAAACTTATTCTACATGACACTACAGTGAATGATGCAATTGATTAATACACACACAATGTTTACCTTCCCAATAAACAATAAATGGTTATGACTAAAATTATTATACTGTTGTCTACTTTATTTCAGCCATATATTAATGTAGCTATAATAGCACATTCATTTCATTTTCTCATTCTTCTGCTGCAGGTACGCTCATGTATTTGCACACATTATCTTGTTACTAAGATGATGTAAGGGCTTATCGTTTTTTTCAGAAGCAAAAGATTATCATAGCAACTTCCTTAGCATTATTTTGTGCTATCCTTTAAGGCAATACAATTATTATTATTTGTTTATTACTTATATCCTGCTCTTTTCCTAAACTTGGGACTCAAAGCAGCTCACAATTTAAAAGAGTAATACAATTAAAAACATATAAAAAGTGAATATTAAAATAGGATTAGAGTTTTAATACTATTTACAGTATTAAAACAATTACAATTCAGTAAAAGAATAAAATGCAATTTAAAAAGATAAAAAATGTCTTAAAAACAACAATTAAAACAATACAGCACCCTCTAGCCTATTCTTTACTAATATGGAATTTAAATTCAGATTTAATGATAAATTAATGCACTATTAATGGCATATTACATTTTTCCTTGCTTTCCAAAGATGCCATAATTTTATAGAAATTTTCCTTAGAATTGATGTAAAACAAAAAATTAAAGTATTATTGCCATATATCTTCTTATAGTGCAACATACATATTGTGATTAACTTTTTTTAAATCCCACTTTTCCATAAGAGTCCAAGCCAGCTTACATTTCAAAACATAAGCAAAATAAGCATGATACACATTTCTGAAAACCAGAGTTATACTCAAATCCATACAGAAACCAGAAGCAAAAATGCTCTCAGATGTAAGCTGTTCAAAAAGAAACATCTAATCCTAAAGTCTAAACCTGAAAGACAGAAGTGTAGTTGTCAGGTAAACTTTTTTGGGACAGTGTTTCACAGAAAGAACGCTACTGCAGAAAATTTCCTATCCCAGTTGCCCCTCTACCTAATGAGAGGGATTAATTTAAATCATAAACATTTAAATCATTGATTCTAATCATAATTTAAGCCACTAAGAACTCTCACATTTAAATCAGATCTTACTTCACATTTTTGTTATGGTGCAAAACTGTGAACACTAAAGTACAGGACAGTCAGAGTGAAAATTGGAGAGGTGGTGTGGAAGAGAGAATTTTAGCAGGCGTTGTCACTGCGACCAGGTAAGGAGCAACACCTGCTGAAATCCCCTCTCCTACACACCCATTAAAGGTACAGAAGGCCTCTCCATGTTTACCTGTAGTAACCTGAAGTATGTTAATTTTAGAACTCAATGCAGCTGTTACCACATCTAGAATGCAATCTGTTATGTGTTCTGGCAACTTTATTTTTAAAAATTTATGAAAGAAAAACGAGTACATATAATATACTAATTTCTTGTGTTCAATGTATGGCTGCTGCACCAGTATATTCAGAAGGATGAGAAATAATCATTCACATACACATAACAGCACATAAGCAAAAATCCAATTGTGAATCCCAACTAGAGTAGATCCACAGAATTAATGAGAATTTAGTATATCAGTACTTATGTGGGTTCCATTGATTCAGTGGGTCTACTCTAGTTGGGATTTGCAAGTTATCCTCTCTGCCATATAATTTCTGAAGGGGTAGGGGACCTACACTAAGACCTGTAACTACAAGGCAATATCTCTGGCCCCAGATTTTTCTCTGTCGTTCAAAACCAGCACTTCAAATTGTGACTAGAAACATATTTAAAGTGAATGTACATCTTTCAGCACAGATTAAATCTGTTCAGTCCAATAAATTCATGTAAATTGCTATCATAGAGTGAGTTTAGAAATGCTGAAATATTGCAGCTCAATAAGCCAAGAGATGAATGAGTCTTCTGGCTACCCACAAAGCTTTCTCCTATCTTCCTTAGCAGAGTGAACACACTAACGCAGTAGTCTTCCTTTAACCAAAGTTCCACACTTTGTTCATACTGAAACTATGCTTAACAGTTTCAGAAGAAGTCAAAATATTAAGTTGACTTCAAATACTACTTTCTGAAATAAAACTATTTTTCTCATACCACCTTTATTTTTGTTCATGGGTCGTTTCAAACTTGAAAAGGTAAAAAAAGACATAATACAGCAGAAAATCTATAAGAGAATTTAAGCATAATTATGTATCAACAAAAGCAAACTTGAAGCTGTCTGTGTGCTTGTTTTCAGGATACAGAATTATTTTGTAATCAATCACAGATACGACAAAACGGGGAAACAAAGCAGGGATGCTTTCCCCATATAATCATTCTACAGAAAATTTGATTATCTGTGGAAGACTGACAAGACTGAACACATTGGGGCCATTTCCACACTAGACTGTTATAGTGCTGTTATTTCACTTTCAACATCCTGTGGAATTCTGGGGTTTGTCATTTACCGAGGCCAAAGAGCTCTCTGGCTGAGTATTCTAAATGCTCCTCCCTAAACTGCAAACGCCAGGATTCCAGAGGATGTTGAAAGTGGAATAATAGCACTGTAACAGTGTAGTGGGGAAATGGCCTATGAGTTTGATCTCTGGTGCATAGTGTAACATTTTCGTTATTCTCCCATACGTTTTTAAATATAGATACCTTAAGGAATAGCTTGAAGGCTTTTAAAGTGTAAATTGTATGGCACTTTGGAAATATATAAATAGTAAATCAAAAGAGAAAGTCTTTACAAAGCTACTGAAAGGTGCAGCCAAAAGGCTTCCCCTCCATGACATCAAAGTCTATTTTATAAAATAATTGAAAAGACACTGGTAGAAAAATATTTTAAAAGCCAATGGATTTAGAATGAGGGAACAAACTCAATAGCTTTGCACTCAGCAACTTCTAACTTTCATTTTCTTTTTCCGGAATAGTATTTTATGACCACAGAAGCTCATTGCTCTGTTAGTTTCCATCTCTGTTTAATTGGAATGTTTATTTAAAACCCTCCTTCCCATACAAGCATGTTGAAATGAAATGGGAAGCAAGGAACAGTAAAAGCAATGATTATTTGATTGTTGTTGGTGATTTTTCTAAAATTTTGGATCCTTTGTTTGATAAAATATACCTCTACCAATGAAAAAAATCCATGGAGAGAGCTACTTTATAAGCATACATGATTGAAGATGATTTAATTGATGTATGGAAAACCAAACTCTGGATGTAAGGAGTGTACTTTTATCTCTTTGGTCCACCATAATCATTTCAGATTAGTTTATATTTTAATTTCTGTAGCTTTGTAATATAAACAAATGTAAAACTGAGTCTTTAATATCAGACCACACTCTGGTTTGTTTAAAATTGCATTTTTCGAACACTCCTAACCCCTCTAGTATCTGGTGTTTTAATGTTTTGCTTCTCAGTGATGAACAGTTCAGGGCTGAAATGTCAACAGATCTGACGGTATAATTTTAAAATGAATGAAGGCACTGTGTGTTCATACCCTGTTGAATGAGAAGTATGTAAAGCCTACATTCAGGGTAGAATCATTACCAGTTGCCTCATAATCATGTAGAGGAAAGGCTGGGAGGCTGTACTAGCCTGTCACATGATCTAAGGAGGGGGGATTCCAAAACCTGCCCCCAAACAACCAGAAATGCCCCACAAATCCTCTTGGGGACATTATTGTCTTTTTTGCCACATCCTTCACCTATTTCAGGTCTGGATGTATCCTTTTTTCCAGATAAGAAGTGTCCCCAAATAGTGAGACCCTGACCAAAGGACCTAAAAGGGGTCAAAACCATCCACCAAAGGTTTTCAGAGTGCTACTGACCATTTTTATGAAAAACACTTTTAAGTAACATATTTGGGGGAAGGAGATGAATGGCCATAGAAAAGGCATTGGAGAATCACACAGGGCCTGTGGGCCATACTTTCTCCACTCTGCTATAGAGTGTGCTTTGATTCATTCAAAAAATCTTAACCATCTCAGGGAATCTTAACCATTTTAGGAAACAGCATCTGATGCTTCATTCATTCATTTGATTCATTCAAAGAATCTTAACCATCAAGGAAACATCATCTGACCATCATCAGCATAAGCAAGAAGTCAGGGGTGCACAGAACAATGTCTTACCTTTCTTTAGACAAGGAAATCTGAATAATTTAACTAATCCAAAATCATCTCCAGTCACCATAACTGCATTATTATAATTTCCATCCACAGAGTTGGTGTCTATAATATTGCTGTACTTGGGCCAGATTCCATTCACTTCTGATCCTACCACACAGGTCCATGAAGCCCAATGAAGCCCTTTGATCTCATCTTTGCTTATTACATGTTTCCCAGCTGGAAGAAAATTAAGTTAAAAAGCATTTTAAACCACTTGTGTTTCATAAGAGCTGAGCTCAAATTTCTGTTTCAGGATTTTTCAAACTTCTTACCTTGGGAGATTCTTTCCAGCTCTGTCTACTCAGGAATGTCTACATTTTGCCATGGGGTCTTGAAGGGCTATAACTTAGTGGTGGAGCAAATCTTTTGCATGCAAAAGATCCTGGATTTAATTACAGAATCTCATGGTGCGATGGGACTTCCCTCCAAACCCAGGAGACCAACTGCTGGTCAGAGTAAATAATACCGAACTATCTGGACAAACAGTCTAAACCTGTACTATGTCATTGTGTTCAATTGGAATCCCTTGCATCTAACTCAACAAATACTAAGATTACCAGCTTCTTTCCCAACTCCTCTATCAAGAAGTAGCTCACACAAAAGCCTTTGTCTTGTTGTGTCTACCAGTATAGCATCTGAGGACCCGCATCAGTCACATAGATACAGCCAACCCACCCTGATCTATGCAGTAATTCCTGGGCTTTATTCAGACAAGCCAAGTCCTACTGTTAGCAGAGTATAATGTAACCCTTATGATCCTGTGGGTAGGGAAACCCAAAAAAGAAGGGCCATCTTTACTACTTCAGTTCAGAAAAGAGTAGAGAGTAGCTGCAAATGTCAAGGATTAGGCCCTTTTCACCTTGAATGAGGTAGCAGGATTTTCAATTATGTATTTAGGAAGGGACAGAAAGGGAAAATTCCTTACAGTGAAATTCCTATTATGCATTCACATCTAGTTCGTATCATTTATGCAGAGCTTTGAGATTTATATACAAGAGCACAATATTGTTGAGCAATATATATTGAAGGGTCCTAGGGCCCCTTTGCACTGCACAGTTATAGCACTATGATTCTGCTTTAACTGTCATGGCTGTATCCTACGGAATCCTGGGGTTTCTAGAAGTCTTACACTGGTACCTCATTGGATGCATGGAACTTTTGAGACATTGGACATGTGTTCAGTTTAGTATATAATCTGTTGTACTGCTGAAAAAGAAATCTCAATTTAAATTGTAATTGTTGTTACCCTATGAACTGGGGGTCCTGGGAAGGACGCCCAAACTACCAAACAAAACCTAAGCAAAGATGGGGAAATTAGCTGGCGCACTCTCTTGGCTAACGAGAGGCAGGGCAACGCAGCAGAATCTTTTACCCTATGTATACAGCATCAGGTCAGTGAGGAGGGAAATGGTTCAAACAATAATTAAGATTTATTAAACAGTTATTAAAGAAAAGTACAAACACACTCCTAACTAGAAAAGGAAAATAGAATTTGAGGGGATTGGGTGATATGCCAGCTGTCCTGCAGTCCTGAAGAAGCCTGATTGAAGAAGTGGAAATCCGGCGTGGCGGCCGAGGGGAATCTGCTGAACCGAGCGGCAGCAAGGCAAAGTGAAGTTCGGGTGATCCAGCGAGAGTTCCGGAGAAGTTCCAGCGAGAGTTCCAAAGAGCTCTCAAAAGCGGGGGATTTTTATAGGGGAAAGAACGACCGCAGGCTAGTCTGGTCTTTGGCAAAAACAATAGGTTTTGGGTTGGAGACAAAGCCTCCGAAAGGTCAGAATTTGCATGATTAAGTTAAAGTCCGAATTGACGATATGTAAATGTGGCTAGCTCGGCAGTTTAGTACCTAGCTCGCCAGGGTGTCCTCTCGGGGCATAGGATCTCTTTGTAGAATAAAGGTGTTTATTTCGGGAGGTCCCCTAAAGCAGAACTGGCGATATCTGGCTTAGTTTGGTGAGAGCAGCAAGCAATAGCCATGCCTAGCTTCGCGCTTGTTCGGTGGGCCTCACAAACACTTGGCTGGTGGCAGAGTGGGGCTGAATTATGATATCAAGATGATATCTTTGGTTCACCAAAGGCCAGGCCAGTACATGGTGGTAACATTGTGTTTGCAATATTCATTTACAACTTTCCCACAGAACTCAGAAAGAGCTACAGAATCAACCATCTCATGATTTTGGATGCTATGGTGGATGGCTATTGCCAAATACTCAATGTTAAAACTAAGCCAACTATTCCACACTATTCTTAAAACCTGCAAAAGGAGAAGAGTATATCTGGTAATATTTTTGAGGGACAGGGCAAAGAAACTGTAAAAATGGCACAGGAAAGTTTCACCACATGTGCTTGTGACAAAAGTGGAAACAGCAGTTTTGTATCTTTTTCTTATTTAACTAGTAGCTCCCTTGTCACTTGCTGCAATAGTAGCTCAACAAGATTCCCATTCTTCCTCTTCTATTGTCTCAAACAGAAGAGGGAGAAACAAAGCTGCTTCTGCTGGTATCACAAAGCTACCTAATTATTAGACTTTTTAACTTGGTTTCTGCTAAAGGACTTTTATGTTTCATCCTCAGTTTCTCTTTGCCATCTGCCACCATTTTTCTATGATTAAAAGATGCACCAAAAATTTGGCCATTTCCATATGGTGTCACCATTTCACAATTAGGATGGGACAGTAGTGGTCCACAAGTCATGCTTTTGCATGACATCATCATGGTCTTGCTGCCATCCCGTCCCCACCTGTTGAAATTGCAGAATAAATCCATTAAGCACCCGCGACCACGCAATGCTCCCCTCACTACTGGCCATGCAGAGGGAGGGGGAGCATGATGCAGGTGCTTCCTTCCCCAGCGCAGCATGAGAAAGAGACTGGCTATGCTGTGGAAGGAAGACACATGTTGCTCGTGTTCCCTTTTACAGGGAGCCAGTCAGGTGCAGAGGGGGGCATTTGCATCATGCTCCCATCTCAGCAAAGGCACTCCCTGGATCACAATGGGACAACCACAGGATCTGGTAAGGTGTGGAAATGGCCTTTGTCTTTGGTGTATTCTGTTTATTTTACCAGGAATCATTGCACTGAGTAAAGGTCATAATCTGTTAGAGCTCATTGTAAGGTTGGCCTAAAGCTGCAATTCTGGGAAAGAAATCTTTTTTATCTGAAGGAAGCCTTTATAGGAAGCAGTTTGCTCTGTGGTCCAGAATTTAAACACAGGGTTTTAGGAATGTCTGTATGTGCTTAATATCTTGAATGTGTGGATCAGACACAACCAACCCATTCCTTTCTTTTTGGGAAAAAAAAACAAACCTAAATGGTGACAACAGTTCTACTGCCATAAAATGAGAGCAAAACAGCCTTAGAGATGTTAGGCATGACATTTAAACCCTTTTAAGCTAAGTAAAAATTTATGGGGATTTCTAAGCTGCCCAGTACTGCAAACATATGTGTAGGAGAGATTTTGTTTATCTTGTAATATACCATAAATGACAGACAGATGTCAATATTCAGTACCCTTCCTACAAAACATCTTTCCCCACATTATATCTACTCAAACTTTACTTAGATTGAAGATCTGAGGATGGGTCCTGTATCTATTTATAGCAAACTTAAAATTAAGGCTAACAAAGAGATGTTTTGAACTTACATGGCATCCTATAGAAGAAACGTTCTCCAGCACCATCATTAGTCTGTAAGAATTTACTGTCCAAAGACCAATCAATATGAGTGATAAAACTAGAAGACTTATTACATTCTCCTGTTTTCTTATACCGTTGAGCAACTGCATAGATATCCACTGGACCATCATTGGAACCCACTGCAAGGTAGCAGCCATCTGGTGAAAACTTCATTTCATGAATTACTTCTTTCCGATCTTTGATGTGAACTACTTCTGTCATATCTCTGCAAAAGCAGGGGTTGAAACTATTAGCAAGGGTCCTGTAAATGCAAAATGTTCCTTTCATCTAAACCCATAGCACTTCAAAAATCCAAGATTTGTTTGTTTAAAAATAATTTGCACTCTGGTTTATAGCTCCTATTGTTGCTATTTGCCATCAGATTGACTTCAACTTATGGCAACCATAATAATAAGAGACCTTCAAGAGCCTGGGTCATCCAGTGCTCTGCTAAGCTCTTGCAAACACAGGGCCATGGCTTCCTTGATTGAATCAATCCACTTGTAGTATAGTCTCTCTTTTCCTACTGCCTTCCACTTTAACAAACACTATAATTTTTTCCCCAATAAATCATGGTGTCTCATGAAATGCTCAAAGTACAACAACCTCATTTTAGTCATCTTTGTTTCTTGTGAGAGTTCAGGCCTGATTTGCTTTAGGACCCATTCATTTGCCTTTTTAGTGGTCCTACTATCTGTAGTATTCTCCTTCAGAACCTCACTTCAAATGAGTAGCTTTTTTTCTTGTCAGTCTTCTGCACTGTCTAGCTTTCATACCTATACACAGAAATCAGAAATACTATGCCTTTGATGATTCTGACTTTGGTATTTAATGAGGTATCCTCACACTTGAGAATCTTATCTAGTTCCTTCATAGCCTCTGTTCCCAGTCTTACTCTTCTGATTTCTTGACTACAGTCTCCATTTTGATTAATGACTGAACCAAAGTACAGAAAATCTTTATCTCCTTCTATCTCTTCATTACCCACTTTAAAGTTATGTAAATTATGTCTGGTCACTTATTTTCTCAATATCCAGCTGTAACTCCGCTTTTACAACCTAGCTTCTAGAAAGTAGAGAGCGAGAGAGAGCTTAAGAGAGAGAGACCTGAAACTGTAAGACTGCAATCCAGTCATCCTTGGGAGGGTGTTCTAGTGGCCAAAAATTATTGGAAATTCCCCTCAAAGGCTAATGACAAAGTTCTGGCCTGATCCAATGTCAGATTCATCTCACTTTCTCAACCACTGCAGAGGCTTCTTCAGTAGCTTCCTCTATGAAGCTGAAAATCCAGCTTTAAGGAGAGGGTAAAGAATACATGTTACAGAGGTTCCGGTGGACTGGATCCACAATGCTTACAGCCCTCAACTATGTCCCGCAACGTAGTGGAACATATGGGAACACCGGAGAGCTGGTCTAACTGAATTTTTTTCTATCAAGAAACAAAAATAATGCAGAGGGACAAATAGCAAAAAAGTGTCCACCACTATTTCTACTAAGGCAGCAAGAGCCCAGAAGGGCTCTGGATATATCAGAGGCTCTGCTGTTTTGGAAGTCTGTCCTTCCCCTTATGAGTGCTCTGCAACAAAGAGATTTTATTTAGATGTACATCTCTTTTGATCATCTCACTATGATACGCCCTGCCTTCATACACATACATATACACTCCCCCCCAGAAAGAGAGAGAGAGAGGTCATTTCTGCACTAGACGCCATTAGCGCATTGTAGTGTTAGAATCCCAGCACTGCCATTTGCGCAATGCCATTGAGTTAGGAACACTCTTTTCCGCACCCTTACTCCTTAAGTGGATGAGTAGCAGTACTGCCACTGGCATTCTTTCCACATTACAGTGTCTTTGGCCACTACTACATTCTGCTAGTAAATATGGTAGCTTGTCCCCATAATCCAGTGCCTCCAACTCCTTTCTCATGCCAGAGTTTGTGGAAAGGATTTAATTTCATATTATATATCTATAATATATATGTATGTATATGTGTGTGTGTGTGTGTGTGTGTGTGTGTGTATACACATACACGTACATATATACACACACACATATATGTATATATGTACATGCACATATATAATATTATATATTTAGTACACTAGGATATAACTGCCAAAGCTGAACACTACAAAGGGAAATGCGGGAGGAGGAGGGAGCACATGAGCACACAATGCATTCTCATCCTGACATACCATAATTTATTATTACAATGTTATGTCTAATCAGGCAACTGACAAATTTCAGAGACAGTTCAACTTTTGCTCATTTAAAATTAAACTTTATTTTCTTTTTCCTTACCTTACTCTCAGAACAATGAAAGAGCCATCTTTCATTCCCAGTGCCAGCTGAGACCCATCAGGGCTGAAAGATACACTCCGCACAGCTTCCTCCATATTGCAACGGGCAATCAAGGCATGATCAGCAAGGCTCCATAAGCTACACACATGCACAAAAAAAATGGATTAAAGTACATTAAAGTACACTGTCACAGGGTAGTATGCTATCCATTCATTCTTGGCCACAGAAACTTTTATCCAGAAGTAGCTCTCATTTCCTATTATACTGACTTTTTACTTTATATCTGAAAACCTGACATCAACCTTTCCCTTTGTGCAGGTTATGAATTCACAGAAAAGTCTCATTCAACATAAAGCACCTACACTCATTTGGATGTTCCTATCAAAAAGTTACAATGCTTAGAACTGATTTGCCCAGCGATATCAAGGGAGTTTTGGGGCTTAAAAACTGAATCTGAGCTGAAGAAAGGCAATAGTGTTTATAACATTTGAAATTCTAAAAAGATTTGAACCAAACTAGCTCAAATTTAAGTACACCTATTTCTGGAAGGCCCCAGTGTGTTGAAGAGCACATAATCCATACGGAAATACATCTGCCCACCACTAATTTTGATGGTTTGTTCTTTATGCTAAGCTAAAGAAACAAAACAGAAGGGCTTCTGGTATGCCACCTATCTTGCTGTTGAACAGTTTCCCACCCTGAGTTGATCAAGCTTTTTTCAGAGGTGGTGCTGGAAAACTTAAGGACAGTGGGTTGAGGGGACTTCAATATCCATGCTGAGACTGTCCTGTTGTGGCCAGTTAGGGACTTATGGATACTGTGACAGCCACGTGGCTATCTCAACACATCACTGGCTTGACGCTGATCATTCCGTTAGTGCACATAACTCTTAGGACAGATGGGGTGAAGTCAATGTGCAAGCAAAAAGTTGAAAATCTGAGTGAGTTTGGTTTTTTGAACTTCTTTGTAAGAAGTGTACTTTAGAGAAAGTCAGAAAGCCATTTCATTTTCCCTTCAAACTTCTGTTACCTGCTCGTCTTGAAGGCTGACTTCTGTTAACTTAACCAGTTCAAAGAATCCTGCCTTGTACCATTACAGTTTACTCTGTTAGACACCTTGCCCCAGTGTTCAGTTAATGAAAGTTTACATCAAATGTTGTATCCCTCAAGAGGAATTACTTAGCAACTGAATCGGTGAAGAAAGAAGAAAGGGTTTGGATACTGAAAGCTGTACTGATGTTTCAGTACATTTAACACTCATATCTTGCTGTGAGAAAAATGATACAGAACTAAAGCAAGGTCCACAGCTATCTCAGACATTGTGACAGGACTGAATCTGCCTCTAGCATGAAAGTGTTTCCCTCTGTAAATCTATAGTTCTGAACAGAAAAATGTAAAAATAGATGGGGGTTGCTAACACTATCTTGCTTTTCCTTACCGCCCCCCCAAATTATTATTATTAACTTTATTTATCTCTGCCTTTTCCCCAAGACTCTTTCTTCCTCTTCTTGATGTGCCTTTATATTTATACTATACACCTGTGGGTTGGACTCAGTTGCTGTTAATCCTATCTACTAATACATAAAAGTCAAAGTTAGTTTGTCTGTGTCAGGCAGGCGAAGATCTCGTATGATTGGCTGTGTCAGGAGAAAGCCTCATATGATTGGCTGCCTGAGAAGATTCTATGGAATCCTGGGGTTTGCAGTTTAGAGAGAGACCTTTAGAATTCTCAGCCAGAGAGCTCTGAATAGGCCGGTTGCTATGGATATGAGGCCTAGCAGCAAGGAGAAGAGCAGTATAATTCCCTCAGGAACCCAACCTCTGTATGTTAATAACTCTGAATACAGATTGGATTGGGGAATATAGGGCAAAGTTACAGGACAAGACAGTTTGGGGAATTAGAGACATAGGATGTCAAATCTTTCTAACAAGCATTGAGAAAATAAAATCCTGGGCAACGCCAGCTATAATATGCTAGCATTTTATACTGTGTGTTGCCATGTTTTCTTTTAGAAACCTGAGGACTACCAACTGTTTATTACTGAGAAGGTCTGTTCATGCACTGAGACAGTGGAGTATAAATGCTAGTTAAGGAATATAATCAAATGATTACACTAGATTAGGTGAATGCGTTTTTTAACAGAATTGTGTTGGACTTAATTGATCAGCAATCAATGGTTTGATTCTTAAACTATGAAAAGCATGACAGCTGCCCCAAACGGACATGATGAAAGTTCATGGATATTCTTATCTTCTTGCCTTACCGTACAGATCGATCATCACTGCCAGTAACAACCAATGGCTTCTTGGGATGTACTGCTAGAGCCCACAGCTCTCCTTCACAGTGACCTTGCATTATTAGCATTGGCTTATCTCTTTCTCTCACAATCACCTCAAATATTTCACTGTCCTGTGTCCCTGCTAAAAGTCGATCTGCTTTCCAGCACACACTTCGGATAGACAAACCTGAGAAAGCACAGAAGAATCTTAGAACAACATTGAGTAATTCTCATTCATTTTATAATGGGCACTGGCCAGCCAAAGACAAGCGCTTTTAAGTCCCATCCGATTGTTTTCAAAAACAATGGAACTGAAATTTTCAGACTTGGCTGAATTATGGCTACCGACCTTGCATGCCATCAGCTGGCATTCAGTGTACATTACCAAAATGCAACAATTAAGACACATAGATAAATAGATATTAAGCAAAAATAATATTTCTAGAGCTTGAAAACTGAGCAATTTTCCTAGCAAAACAGTGGCTCATTAAGGTTCAATCCTGTATACACATACCTAGAAGTAAGCACTAATAAACACATTGGGACATATCTCCAAATCAGCACACGTAGGGATCACTATAAGTGTTGGAAGTTGCTAATTAGGAAAATATTTCATAAGAGACACCTGAACTAAATTCTTTCTTGTATGTCTGTTATCTACAAGATCAGTAATACAGGGAGTTTGATATTAAGCATATTCCTTTAAATGCAGCTGATTGGTTGGTTGATTAAATGGCTAAAAGGTCCCTCTGTAGTACTAATAAAGAGGAAAGGAAGTCACCTTATACTAGTTCAGTTAATAGTCAATATGATCAGTACTGTTTACTTAGTGGCTTTCCAAGGTTACAGCCAAGTCTTTCCCATCATTTGTTATCAGATCCTTTAACACTGGAGATGTCAGGGTTTGAATCTGGGACACTCTGCATGTGAACAATGTCCTTCCCAAAGATCTAAAGAACAATATAGCCTGCCAACGTCAATCACAGAAAACTTAACATACCACTGGTGGGTAGCTGTCAGTGAACCACTAAAACAGTAGTGTCTGTTAGGTTTCAGCAGGCCACAATTTATAAATGTGTCTTATGTAGATAATGTTTGAGACAGATTTTTTTATTCCATATGTGTTTTGGAGTTCAGTTAGGGAACTGTGTGTGTGTGTATGTGTGTACCTTCAATTACTTGTCAAATTATGGCAACCCCATGAATTTCATAGAGTTTACTTAGGCAAGGAATATTCTGAGGTGGTTTTGCCAGTTCCTTCCTCTGAAATATAGCCTACGGTACCTGATATCCATTTCAAGTACTGGCACTGCTTAGCTTCTAAGATCAGATGGGAACTGGACACACCTATTTGCAATATACAGTCTTTCTGTTCTTCAGTTTAAGTAGTAGTCAAAGTTTCATTTACACAAAGGCACAATTTATGCTTTCCCAAGAGCTGAAATGAAAGGGTCTTTATCTGACAAGAAAACAAATATCCGTCTCTCTCTCTCTCTGTTACTGATTCTCGCTATATTAAAAAAAATGCATACAGATGAGTGCTACACAGCCATTAATTCTCACTGCTGGCAGGCTTGCTATCTGTTTTATCAACTCAAGCTGTCTTCTACTGTGTAATAAGCAGATGTGCCATAATTCCAAAACAGGAAAATGAAATTTATTCTACTCGCACAGTTTTTATCAAAACAGTAGGTTTTCATGTTTCCCAAAGAATTGGTAATTTCTGGAATTAGCTCAAATACTTCGCTAACCCTAGCATACAGTTTCTTGCAGGGGGCAATCAGAAGGCTGCAACAAACCCATAAGCAGAGCACCATGGCAATTACCCTCTCCCATTGCTCAAGCAGGACATGAAAACAGTCCTCTTCCAAGGACTGTTTAATTGAGCCATGTTTAAATGTTCAGTGTATTCCAAATGGAGCTTACTCGCTCTAAAAGAGTCCATTCCCACATAGCTCAGAAGTGCTTCTGGATCCTAGTCTGCTCTTGGAAGCCCAAGTTGTAAAGATCAGCAGAACTACATTTAAGCTGGCATTCCAGTTGTACCTTTTTCTTATGAGATCTGACTTGGTCATTGCCATGTAGGCTTTCATATTATCAGCGTCAGACAATTAGTATTTGAGGAGTACTCAGAAGCTTCAACTAGTCAAAATGTGGGTGACAAAGGATCAGATCCTCACAGGAAATACATAACACCAATACTTCATCCGCTCTATTGGCTTACTACTTCTGGAAAACAGTGAATAAATTCCACTGTTGGAGGCTACATGCACAGCAACATGGCTGTGGTAGAGATTCCCTCCTCTCCAACTGAAATTACCCTCTCCATGGATACAAATGGAACCCAGCCCTAATTAGCCAATTAGAATCAATGTTTTAAAAAGCTACATTCCTGTAGTTTCTTTGAAAGTGTATGTTTTCTTCCAAGTGTTCTCTATACAATCAATGGCTCACAAATGGCATTAATTTG
The DNA here is from genome assembly GCA_948472985.1 of Iguana delicatissima. Classification (NCBI taxonomy): domain Eukaryota; kingdom Metazoa; phylum Chordata; class Lepidosauria; order Squamata; family Iguanidae; genus Iguana; species Iguana delicatissima. The sequence continues at coordinate 121,295 of CAOKZL010001042.1, read as the reverse complement.
ACGAACCCCTAACGAGTGATTTCTTTCTTAAGCCACAAGACTTAACTTCATTCAAGAATGATATGTAATTTAGACACCCTGACAGAGGATAACTGATGTGCTTTTACCAATAGCCCATCAGAGGCACATGGCATTTATAAATAAATGATGGCACCCTATTGCTGCTTATAATTCTCTTCTAATTCTGAAGAAAAGACCATGCTCTTTCACACATTGTGATTTATTTTCTCTTCCCCTTCTGAACATTCAAAAATACAAAAAAAACCCTCAAACCCCCAAAACAAACCCTAGAACTACTGTAGCACACTACAAAGATTATCCATGGATTTGTGTCCATATGCCTTACGCTTGGAAATAGAGACATTTCACAGACACATAAACACACACATAAACAAGGATAAAATGCACACCCTTGCTCTTCCTTGAATGTCTTCTGTCCTGTTCTTAAGAGATAAACAGTAAATGCACTTGGTTTCCATCACCTAGAATTAATCATGTCAAGCTTTGTCCAGGAGTGACTAGGAATTAACCATTTTCTTTCCATGTTCCTTAGATGAAGGGTTGATTACTAGAAACTGGTAAATGATGAAGTTTTCTCAATTATTCTTCCTGCTTTTGATTATACAGAGTCTTCAGACAAAGAAGCAGTAAGGAGAATCTTTCATAGAAATGCTTCAAATCTAGCTGCACAAGAGAAGGCCTTCTCTTGCCCACCAAACAATGCTATCCTCAAACTCTCTGTGTCAACAAATATCTTCAGTAGTAAATGTGGAATGAAATGAAGTAATGCAAAGCTAAATGAACTCGTTCAATTTACTACAGGATACATTTCTTGACACATTCATGGGCTTTTTGAAATACAAACACAACGTGCAATTAGAAACGTTTTCCATGTGTTCAGTGTAATTTATTCCCAAGTAAGTGTGCATAAGATACATTAGAGACACATTCATTATTCCTGGGAGGGCTCAAAGTTATCTTAATATTTCCTAGTGCTTGATCATTTAATGCACTTCCAATTCATAATTCCTATTGAACTATAATTTTTATATGATCTCAGCATCATATACTTAATATTTTGTACTGTATTAAGATATAATAAATTATATATAATAAAAGCATAATATAACCAGTGTATTAAGATATAATAAAATCATTTATTTAAGTGCAAATTTGATAGAGTCATAGAATTGGAAGGGGCCTTATGTGCTATCAAGTCCAACCCCCTGCTCAGTGAAGGATCTCCCACTAAAGCATGCCCAGCCTCTTTTTGAAGACATCCAGAGAAGAAGACATTACTGCCTCTCCAGGCAATTGTTTTCATTGCTAAACCACTCTTACTGTCAAGAAATTCTTTCTAATGTTCAATCAAAATCTACTCTCTTGTAACTTCAAACCAACAGATCTGGTCCTAACCCCTGTGGAAGCAGAGAATAAACCTGCACTCTCCTCACTGTGACAGCCCTTGAGGTTCATTTCATTCATTTCTGCCCAATTTTCTAGTTTATCAAGATCTTATTGAATTCTGTTTCTGACTTCCAATGTGTTAGCCATCCCCTCCTCCTCAAGATTTGTATTATCTGCAAATTTGATAAGGATTCCCTCCACCTTGTTATCTAAGCTATTGATAAAAGTGTTGAAGAGCAATGGCCCTAGGCAAAAATGTTGAAATGTTAACAGCCCTAAGACAAAACCCTGAGGCACTCCACTTGAGACCTACTTCCAGTCAGAAGTGCAGTAAATGATGATGACCCTTTTCTGATCAATTATGGATCCATCTGGAGATGTTTCCATCTAGTCCATATTTAATCAATTCATTGTGAACATAAATATTGCATTACCTTTGTATCCTTGCTCAGTCTCCCTGAGATCAATTTTAGTTATTGGTTTGAAATCCATGTCCCATAGCCGAATACAGCCATCTCTCCCACCTGTGGCAAAGCCTTCATCACATGCATACATGCTAAAAATCCCAGCCTGTGAATTCACAAAAACAGCATATTTAAATTTTCATCATAAAACATTTTAAAGCAAAATAGATATTTGAAGTGCAGTAGATGTACTTTTTTTCCCATGGAAATTCAAAATACTGATAAAACTTGATGATGTGATGGTTCTGTCATATATCAGCTATCAGAACCAGAACCATTCCAGCACTGGCAGCTTTTTATTTGCTCCCTCCCCCTTTTTTTTGCAGAAAAGTACCATAGGAATATTTAAATAAATAAACAAATGTGTGATCCACCAAGCCAAATACAAATGACTGCCAGCAGTGTATCGGAGCTTGCCAAAGGACACCATGCAGGCTGTAAAAACAGGCATATTAGCCATATTAGCCCGCTGTGTTCAGCTCTTTGAGAACATTTAACTGGTGCCAGAGTCTGCTCATTTGTTTTCTATGTTAGCTGCTATAGCACTTGTGCTTTATATCGAAAAAGGTCTTCAAGCAGCACAGGCTCCCTGTTTGATGCATGCATTTGTACGCTCATGTTTTATCACTTGTATCCTTTCTACAACTAAGATTCAAAGTATTTGTAATAAGTCTCATGTTGCCTAGGGGAGTTTTAGTCTTGAATTTCCTGAATAGCAGCTTCTCCTGCCATGATGTCACATTGAAATTGCCCTTTTTTTAAAAAGAGAGGGAGGAGGAGGATCTATATAGCATCATCAGCGTACATGGTGCTTTATGTGAGCAGCTTACAGTTCTTAATTTAACAGTTCCCTGCTCTCAGGCTTACAATCTAAAAAGACAGGAAAAGGGCGTGGCAGTGGGGGAGGAAGTTAAGTCCAGCAGATACTGGCCACTGTTCTCTCTGTCTGAGGCCACAACTGCGGCAGCTGGGATGGAGATAAGACCTAGCATCAGCTGCTAGGCCTAGGCATGATGAAGCTATGGCTACCTGTTCTTCTGTCTCTCCAAGGCCACAGTAGTGGCAATTTGGATATATGGAGGGCCTTTCCTCAGCTGCTTGGCCTAGGCATGATAGAGTCATGCCTACTATTTCTTTTTTCCCCTCTGAGGCCACAGTTGTAGCAGCTGAGATGGAATGGTGGCCTTTCATCAACTGCTGGGCTTATAAAAGTAGTGCATCATATGATATGGGCTTCCTTGCTGAAACCAATCATAGGAGAACTAAATGTTCCCACTGAAGATGCCAAAACTCTTGGGCAATGTTAAATTAGTCCTTGGTATATTGGCCTGGATACTTAATACCAAGCAGGGAAAGGCCTTAAAATGAGTATATAGGCTTTTATTTGTATTACTCTACAAATGTGTGCACATGTGTGCACATGTGTATATTTCAGACTGTATGCCTTTGGCATGGCTGGCTGATTTTTGTTGTTATTTTACTTGTAAAGCGACATGTACACTTGTGGCATAATAATAATAATAGCAGTAGTAGTAATAAGAATAAGAATGAGAAGAATACTAGGACCTAGATAACCTAAAAGTACCAGATCCTGGTCACTCTTGAAAGATAAGCAGGGTCAGCTCTGGTAAGTACTTGGATAGGAGACTGCCAATGAATACCAGGTGCCGTAGGCTATATTTTAGAGAAAGGAACTGGCAAAACCACCTCTGAGTATTCCTACCCTAAGAAAAACCTATGAAATTCATGGGGTTGCCATAAATCAATAGGTAATTTGAAGGCACACAGATTAATCATCATCAGTTGATAGATTTTCAGTATGTTCATTACACATGCAATTCATCGCTGGCCTTGTGTTTGTACATACACTGAGGTCCACACACATATTCTCATTCATTTATGAGAAAGAAGGGGTGATTAATGAAACCCAGAGACTTCAACGCTCCCCACTACCACCATTTTAACCAAATCATGTCCTTTCTCTTGTGTTATGGAATATTTCCTCATTTTTCCACAATAAACTGAAATATAGATGTCCTGGAATTTGTTATCCTAGTAGGAAATCCTCTTAAATAAGATAGGGCTTACTGAAATGTGAAAGGACCTTTTAATGCTTGTCAACATGATTTTGAGAACAGCAAAATCAGTGCCATAACTAAAAAGACTAGCAGCTTCAGGAGCAGCAAAAGATGCTGTTAGCTAATATTGATAAGAATATAAAATCTGCTGGGTATCACAAGAATCAGTTTAATTCCCTAAGAACTATTCAAGAGGACACAATCACATCAATAGCATTAAAAATAAGTAAATAAATAAAAAGACTGAGAAGGCATGCCTTGCTTTCATAATATAGCACCAAGAAGGTAACTTACACCATGAGCGCCCTGAATCGTTCGGACTAAGGTGAGCCCTTTCCAGACATAGATGTCTCCATTTAAAGCACCAGAGTATGTAATGTCATCTTTTGCACAGGACAAACAGAGGATAGTTTGTAGGTCTCCTGTCTTCCCAAATATTCCTCTCTTGGCTGTCAAGGCATTTCCACACAGTGTCCAAAACTAGAAAACAAAATGACAACAGTGTGTTACTTCACTGCAGCACTGATGATTTCAGGCAAGAATGAACAAAATTTAGCTTTCAGGCCACAGACAGCCTACAAATGCCTCCCAGCAGCCCCCTAGAGACATGGGGGGCAGAGTGGAGGCCACACTAGGGACTGGGGCCCTCAAATATCCTCTGGGGATCAAGAAGCTTCCCAACATCTTACAGTTGCCTGTCCTAGTTTAAAGCCATCTGGAAGGTAATACGGTCCTCTCTTTACATTCATGGGTTTGACCTTTGAGAATTTGACTATTCATGAGGCACCTGCTTGCCTTCTCCCCCATTTTCCTCATTCCATCCCTTCCACTCCTCACCCCAGGTTTGCAGGCTTGTGTTTAAAATGGAATTTTCCCCTTTTGGCTCTCCCACTGGTGAAAGTGTGGCCTCTCTGCCATGTGGTTGCACATTCTGATTGGTCAGGTTCTCCTTTCTCAAGATGGCTGCTGGAAGTAATTAGAACTCCAGAACTCCCCTCTTCTCTGTCTGAGGTGAAAGTACCAGTAAGTCTTTTAGGTTGTCTCCCCACCCACCACGCCAAGGCCAGAGGCAAAGGAATGGGAGAGGAATCACAGCGGAGGTTTCTGTGCCCCAAACACTTGCGAATGTGGAGAACTTCTGTACTTAGCTAGCAGGAGGCTCCAGTTATTTATCATTCCTGCATGTCACATATAAATTGCATCTATTCATTTTTTAGGTTATTTATAACCTATCCTTAAACAAACTATTAGGGCATTTAGGCACCTTACAAGGTCAAAACATAAAAATGTACTTGACATATAATACAAAGAAAATAAATTACAAATCAAATCAAATAAATATTTACAAATAAAATAAAAATAAAATAATTTAAAATAAAATTTTAAATCACAGATTTTGCCCCAGTAAATGCTGAGTGCAATATGCCTTTTGTGGATGACGTGGGCTAAAGAGCAGAGTAAGAACAAACCCAGATGCTTTAGGAGAAGCAACAGCTAAGGGCATAGTCAGAAGGTGCATGCGACAACAACCTTCCTGAATCTAAGCAAACATGTATCTGCCTGTATGGGAGATTGCCCGGAAATCCCTCCGAACACCATCCTCAGCTGGGTTGAAGAAAGGTAAAATGTCTAAAAACAAAGAAAACAATTACAACTTATGATGGTAACATGAACCTAGAAAGGTGATTTGTGCAACTCTGTTCTTCCTTAAAGCAGGCAGATCAGAAGACAGAGATAATACCAGGACCACGTGGTCTCCATCTTTAAGGGTGCTACTTGTTGGGAGTGGCAACCTTTGCGTGCTTAATTAACTGGCTACTTTGTTTGCATGTCTATTGTAGGTATAGGGGGGACTGCCTAGAGTAAACTTCCTGTTGTTTGGTCAACACCCACTTCCCCTTGCATGTTCTCTTCCTCCTCCCTTTTTGTTCTTTGGCTTCCCTGCAAGCATATGCTCTCCGTTTCTCTGGCAAGCATGCTTTCTTGTAAGCATGTGAGTTCTTATTTTCGTCTTACCTTTCTTCAAGAATTTGAACCTGTGTAAATAAGATTTTGTGAGTAATCTTTTCATATTTTTAACCAATCTGTTTGTGTTTATTTTGAGCTAGATTAAGTGTGTCTGGGGTGGAGATGATGAAGTGAGACTGGTGATTTGTTCAGCTTCTATCTGTGCATTACAAAATACTCTGCTGATTGGGAGACTTATTACTAAAAATCTCTCAATTCCCCAACATTACTGATATAAAATAAAGATGAGCATTTTCCAGCCAAAAATAAAAAATAAAAATGGAGGTGGGCATAGTGACAGTACGTTGAAATACACTGGAAAAGCACATCAGATTTCAGTGTAGCGACTCCAACTTTAAACTCCTTCTATGAAAAAATTCACTAGCAGAAATTCACTAGCAATTCACTAGTACACTGAAAAACTGTACAGATACTTTAAGCAACAAAACATTGGTCACAATAGAACTTTTTCAATATACTCCAACCTCCCCCATTTACAAGGGATAGACAACATTTTTTTCAAATTTTTTTTTTCTTATTTCCTCCTCTTGTGAATTTGGGGAAGGCTTTAAAAAACACTTAATTCTGAGTTGCTAAAATTGTTGCTCTTCAAGTGCCAGCTCTCTTTCTAGCATCAATAGAAAGAAGTTAAATGTGGGTGGAAGCTGAATCTTCAGGACTCATGAATACAAATGCATGCACATGAACACAAAGGCACCATGTTGTGCACAGTCTGTCATTTCAGATGGTGAGATTTATTTCAAACTACAGGTTATATATTGTATGGCAATTATACTTTTCTGGAATATTTTAAATAAAAGAATACTCTGTTTGGCTTTCTAATCAGAGAAGGACAAGGCAAGAGAACGCAACATAACCTAAGGCAGGAAGAATTTGTTCATATTGTTTGTATTTTCATAGAATCACAGAATCATAGAAATGTAGAGTTGGAAGAGACCACATGGGCCATCCAGTCCAACCCCCTGCCACGCAGGAACACCCTCAAAGCACTCCCAACAGATGGCCATCCAGCCTCTGCTTAAAAACCTCCAACGAAGGAGATTCCACCACAGCATATTCCACTGCCGCACAGCCCTGACTGTCAGGAAGTTCTTCCTGAGGTTCAAGTGAAATCTCCTTTCCTGCAGCTTGAATCCATTGCTCCTTGTCCTGGTCTTTGGGGCAGCGGTAAACAAGCCCTCTCCCTCCTCTATATGGCATCCCTTCAGATATTTAAACATGGCAATCATGTCCCCTCTTAACCTTCTCTTCTGCAGACTAAACATACCCAGCTCTCTAAGTCTGTATTCATAGGGCATGGCTTCCAGGCCCCTCACCATTTTGGTCGTCCTCCTCTGGACTTGCTCCAGCTTGACCATGTCATTCTTGAATTGGGGTGCCCAGAACTGGACACAGTATTCAAGATGAGGTCTAATCAAAGCAGAGTAGAGTGGTACCAGTACTTCCCTCGATCTAGACATTATACTCCTATTGATGCAACCGAGAATTGCATTGGCTTTCTTGGCTGCCACATCACACTGCTGACTCATGTTCAGCTTGTGATCTATTAAGACTCCTAGAACCCTTTCACACGTACTGCTATCCAGCCACGTGTCCCCCATTCTATATTTCTGTATTCCATTTTTTCTACCTAAGTGTAGGACCTTACACTTCTCCCTGTTGAATTTCATTTTGTTAGCCATGGCCCAGCTCTCCAATCTGTCCAGGCCATTTTGAATTCTAATCCTGTCCTCTGGCGTATTTGCAACCCCCCCCCAATTTGGTGTCACCTGCAAATTTGATGAACGTGCCCTCTATTCCTTCATCCAAGTCATTGATGAACATATTGAACAGCACTGGGCCGAGGACAGAACTCTGTGGCACCCCACTAGTCACTTTTCTCCAGGATGAAAAGCAGCCATTCGTGATCACCCTTTGGGTTAGGTCGGTTAACCAATTACAAATCCAACTAACAGTAGCCCTGTCCAGCCCGCATTCTACTAGCTTCTTTGCAAGGATGTCATGGGGAACTTTGTCAAAGGCCTTACTGAAATCGAGATATGCTACATCCACAGCATTCCCTTCATCTATCAAGCTAGTAACTCTATCACAAAAAGAGATAAGATTAGTCTGGCATGACTTATTTTTGAGAAATCCATGTTGACTTCTCGTGATTACCGTGTTGCTTTCTAAGTGATTAAAAACTGACTGCTTAATGATCTGCTCCAGCATCTTTCCGGGTGCTGATGTCAGGCTGACTGGGCGATAATTATTTGAGTCCTCTTTTTCCCCTCCTTGAAGATGGGGACAACATTTGCCGTCTTCCAGTCTGCTGGAACTTCTCCTGTCCTCCAAGATTTCTCAAAGATTATAGCAAGCGGTTCCGAAATGACCTCTGCCAGTTCTTTTAATATCCTAGGATGCAATTCATCTGGCCCTGGAGACTTGAATTCATCCAGTGTGGCCAGGTATTCCTGTACCACCTCTCTACCTATTACATGCCTCATTTCCCCTGCTTCCTCACCTGCTCCCCAACCACCAGGTTGAGCGCTTGTATCCTTCTGGGAAAAAACTGAGGCAAAGAAGGTGTTAAGTAGTTCTGCCTTTTCTCTTCCCCCTGTTGGTAATTCGCCATCTTCTCTGCACAGCGACCCTATCGTCTCCTTCTTTTTCCTTTTGCAGCGGACGTATTTAAAAAAGCCCTTTTTATTGTTTTTAATGTCTCTGGCCAGCCTAAGTTCTTTCTGTGCTTTAGCCTTTCTGACCTCCTTCCTACATCTCCTGGCTACCTGCTTAAATTCTTCTTTGGTGGTTTCCCCCTTCTTCCATTTCCTGTACATGTTTCTCTTAACACTTAGCTCAGCTGAGAGTTCTTTGGTCAACCATTCTGGTTTCTTCAGATGCCTTCCATTTTTCCTCCTTACTGGCACAGTTTTAGACTGTGCCTTCGGTATCTCCCTTTTAAGGAACTCTCATGCCTCCTGAACTCCTTTCCCTTTCACTATTCTTGACCACGGAATTCCAGCCAGAATTTTACATTTTACATAGAGTTTTACATCTTCACGTTTATAGTTAAAACAGCTTCAAAGTACATTGAAAAATGGTAATGGTCATGTTTGAATATACTAAGCCCTAGTTTAAAGCTACAAGAACAAGCCCCAGGCTTGTATAGCTATCACTGGGAAATGCAACATTAGTTCAAACAATGCTTCATTGAAACAAACCATGATCAAATGGTAGTTTCTGATCCTGCTCTTTTAGGATAAATTACTGATATATTTTTTTTCAGTTCAAACAAACCCAAAAACTGCAGTTAGCTGGTGGCAATGGATACTTATCTCCTTGGTAGCTGTGCCAGAGAAAAGGAAAGAAATGTTGGATATGGACAGTGATGTATTTAAGTCTTTTACTCCAAGTCTCAAGTCAAGTCTCAAGTTCTTGAAGATATTTTCAAGTCAACTCTCAAGTCAAGTCTCAAGTCTGGAAGCCAACTTCATACCTCAACCAAAATTTTAGAATTATTGGGTAGAGTGAAATAAATTCAGTTTTAACAATTTAAGCAGGGTTGGCTCTCCACATTTGAAATTTTGCCATCTGCAGCTTTGGACGTGGGGAATAGGATCCTACTCCCCATTACTGAAGGTTCAAAAGATTTAGAAGGAAGGATCCTTCTTCCTCAAGCCTGTTGCCTAATACATTTGCTGTTCCCCTCTGAGAAATGCACCTGCACTCTGGGAGTGAGTCTTGTCTTCTGCTCTTAGGAAAAGTTTTAAAAGGCTCTTCTGATATGCAGCAGGGACAGGCTGTTGAGCAGACCTCAAGCTTGCTTCAAAACCATTGCCTAACCCGTTTGCTGTTCCCCTCTGAGAAATGTGCCTACACTTTGGGCTTGGGACAGATTGTCATGTGACCAGTAGGCAAAAAGAGATGGAGTATTTGTTCAACATCATAAGGTTTCTAGACGAATGCATTATGTTACTGAACCAAGGGCATCAAGTCAGTCATTAAAAATATACAGGTCTCGAGTCAAGTCAGTGGCCCAGTCGAGTCTGAGTCGAGTCACTTAAGTGACTTAAGTGTGATTTGATTCTGAATATAGCAAGTCTACATCACTAGATATGGAGAAAAGGGCAATTATGAGAGTATTTACCTACAAGAAATGATGGAGGTAGAACCATGTAAAGAGTTTCCTAGTGTATTTCCACTTTGCATTGTCTGCTCTGTTCCTTTCCCATCTACAGGCTGGTCAAGAGACCAGGGTTCAAATCCCTGTTCAGCTACGGAAACCCAATAGGTGACCTTGAGTAAGTCACATTCTCTCAGCCTAAGGAAGAAAGGCAATAGCAAACTTTCTCTGAAAAACCCATGATCGGTTCATCTTGGGGTCACCTTAAGTCAGAAATTACTTGAAGGCACACAACAACAACAATAACAACAACCATTATGTTATGTCCAAGTCTGCCTGATGTGATTTTTTTCTGAATAACACACAATTTACACAAGTGGTGGACATATTCCAGATCCCAGACACCACACTACTCCACTTTTTGCTTTTCTGTGCCACCATTTTGAACAGCTGAAAGTGATGTCACACTATTTGTGGTCAACTTTCAGGTCTGGTTGGTGGTTGGTTATCAGTGGTTCAGGGTGGTTCCCTTGCAAGAGACTTTATCCCCCCTCCACAATAGCCTTCTGAGTCTTTTAAAAATGTGTGGAGGTTCCACAAAATTATTTTCAATCCAAAATCAGGGGCCTTCGGGCAGTTGGCAGGGGTCCAAGAGGCTACACTGGACCCCCCCCAAAGAGCAGTATGTGTGCAGACAGCATAATCCCCAGCTCTAATGTACAGACTGCACTAGTGAAGTGAGATGTTCACTTGAACATGAGGAGGAAACTAGAAACCAGATTCTAGTGTTAAAATGTCTCTTTGTCAAAAAATGAATAGTAATTCAGAGAGCTTCAAAAGCCATTTATCCCTTACCAGACTGTATCACTGAGTGCCTTCCAGTAAATTACTGCATAATTGCAGGAAAGCTATTTTTGGCTTGAATGACTATTTATTTATAGCCATGTGTTTGGCTTGAATGACTACCACTTGGGTTAACTGGGACAATTTTTCAGATCTGGGGTGCCAATTCCCAAAAAGAACAAGTTTTCCACTTATTACACAGCATCTCTTTTGCCAAGACCTCCCCTGATTCTGAACCCAGTGCCAGATCAGAGCTGTTAAAGGTCTTGTAAGAAAAAAATGATCCAGGTATTTATACCGACTGGATTAAGGAGAAGTAATCGCAAACTGTTAGACAAATTAATCTCCCACATGTTTAGTAAAACTTTGGGAGTTAATTTTTTTTAAAAAAAAAAGCAAAATATATATATTAAAAATATATATTTAACTTTTAAAAATACTGAATATTAAATAGGAATGTAAGCAAAGCAATAGATAACAAAGTTAGACTGCCACCGTGTTGATTAATCTCTACTACAGCAGACTCATTGATTCAATTGTTCAATGATGAGTCAACTCGTAGGTGAATCCCATTGGCTGAATGGGCCTACTCTAGTCAAGACTAGGGCCATTTCTGCAATACACTGTTATAGTGCTACTATTCCACTTTCAACATCCTGTGGAATTCTGGGCTTTGTAGTTTACTGAGGCCAAAGAGCTCTCTGGCTGAGAATTCTAAAGGCTCCTCCCTAAACTGCAAGCCCCAGGATTCCATAGGATGTTGAAAGTGGAATAATAGCACTATAATAGTGTAGTGTGGAAATGGCCTAGGAACAGAGTTTAAGCCACAATCTGCAACAGATGATGAATACAGTGTGATTAGGTAGTATCCAGATTTAGGCATACTCAATCAGGTCAGTGCATATGGATATCTGTGCCCTCCCCATAGAAGCCCTTCCAGACCCCTTTCATAGGCTATGACGTGGGAAACTGCGGGAAGAGATCCTATGAAAATGAGCAGAGACATTCTCTGTGAACCAAACTTTACCCTTATGAAGAGCAATATTACTGGCATTAGGGAAAACAAAAAACTTAAATTTGTTACATTATCTTGGAATCTAAAGCAGAGAAGAAGTGAGGATGGCTTACAGCCTGATTTCTCAGTACCACAAATCCTTTCCCGATGCCCCTCATACACACACCCAAGGGAGGAAATGAGTGAGAGAGAGGAAGTGTAGGGGCACCATGCCAACCGACTTCCCTTCCCTCTCAGTTCCCTGACAAGGTTTGCACCCTGGGTGCCCGTTCTCCCCACCATGCCTCAGCACACATTTTGGTATTTGTGATTTTTCCACTTTTGCAAGGGTCCTGCACCCCTAAGGTGGAAGGCCAACTTCAAATCAAAATGTTGCGTTGGGTATTGCTGTATTAATGTGCAGCAATATACACTCACTGGGGGAAAGAAAAGAACAAACAGAAAAAATGACTAAAACTGGTGATTACTACAGGGATTTTTTTTTCATTTGGGGTTTGTTTATATTGCTAATTCAGGTTGTTATTCTAAACCATTCCACCTAAATCATTCACTGGAAAGAAATATGTTTAAATTCCACCATGCGTCCTTTTTGCTTAACTTAATAAAAGGTCCCTGACTGCAATCACTTTATATTTGGTAATGGAGGTTGCCACATTATGATTTTATAACATTCACAACTCTTTAGAAGTTAGTAAAATAAAATATTCTAAGCAATTATAAAGAGTTTTTTTTCACTGTTAATACAAAATATCAAAATCAATTTACCTTGATATGTTTCACACCACAGCTAGCCACTCTGTTGGGCTGATAGGGATCCCAGGAAATATCAAATATCTGACAAAAAATAATCAAAACTGATACACTAAATTAGAAACCACATACATTAAATTTCAAAAACGTGCAGAGTTTAATAATCATTTCCCTAATTTTGACACAGTCCTATTGTTCTGCTACCAAGAATATAATATGCATATGAATCCAGTTGACTTTCTAAACAAAGGCTGAAAAATATATCTGGAAAGCACAATGAAAACTTTACAAAACTCCAGATAAGGCACCGCTGTTAGTTTATACATGTCTGTATTTCTCACTACGACGACAGTATGACAAAATTCACAGTGGCTGGAAAGGTAAGTATTGATAAACAGAACTGGTAACTGCAGGGCAGAAGAAACTGGATGGGCCTTAAACTAAACAAACAAACAGGTTATTTATCTTGAACTGGTGTTCTTTGAGTTGTTATTGCTTAAGGCACACAAATGGGTCCTTCCTCCACCTTCATAAAATGTTAACATTCTGGAGCTGAGCAAGCTTGTTTTGGTGGGTACCTGTCCCTCTGTTCCAAAGATCGGTACTCATTCCCTCCAGTTTAACCCAATTCTGTATCCTCCAACAGAAAATAAAAAATACAGCTGTAGCGCTGCAGACATTCCCTCAAAGAGAAATGGAGCACTGTGTGAGTTCACTTAAGACTAGTCATAGAAGCATAGTTAGAAGTGAACACAGCTACAGGTTTCCTCTTCACTGCCTCTGTGACTCACACAAAATGGAGATTACAGAGCACACCTGTCAGGATACTGGGGAGGATGTCATATGAATAGTGATGAAAGCAGCATTCTGCCAACAGATACATCCAATCTACATCTAGACAACAGTGATCAATAAAGATTGACTGCTGAGACTGTACAGCTGCTGTGCAAATATTCAGAATCAGTATCTCATTCAAAGACAGTGGTGGCTCTGGCAAAATGAATCTTTATATCTTGGGGAGGGCCAGCTTAACCAATCAGTAAAAGAAGTGAATAGTTCCAACAATTCACTGAGCCATCACGGTATAGTGATTTGAGCACTGGACTACGACCCTGGAGACCACGGTTTGATTCCCCACTCAGCCATGGTAACCCACTGGATGATCTTGGGCATGTCACAGACTCCAGAAAATCCCATGATAGGTTCACCTTAGGGTCACCATAAGTCAGAAAACAACTTGAAAGAACACAACAACCATTGCGAAGACATGACCATTTTTCAGAGTTCCTATAGCACATAAAGAGGCAGAGGGATTTGCAAAATGATGTCGTGCAATGAATATAATACACAAGTGTTCTACAAACATTGTGTATGCAGGGTCATGTCTGAAGAAGAAATGGAATGAGAAAAAAGGTAGGCAAAAAGACGTTTTGGAATACATAGAATGTTGACATTACTTTACATAGAAAAGATATATTGCTGGGGAGCAAGGCCTCATCTTTATGAAACTGTAGTAATGGAAAGAGCCAGTGTGAGATAGTGGTTTGAGGATTGGATCACGACCTTGAAGACCAGGCTTCAATTCCTCCCTCAGCCATGGAAATCCACTGAGTGACTTTGGGTATATCACGCACTCTCAGCCCCAGAAAATCCAGTGGTTAGGTTGGCCTTAGGATAGCCATAAGTCAGAAATGACTTGAAGGCACACAACAACAAGTAATGGAAAACCTTCTCAAAGAACACACAGTTCACTAGCTCATCTGACAGATGTAGTGATGACCAAGAGAAATGCCATCCAGGTGAGAAGTCAGAGCTCTTTTGCGATAATGAGTTCAAAGGGTATGGCAATCAAAAGCACCCACACCACCAATAAGCTCCAAGTCAGACAAACTGCTCGTAAATTTTCATACAGGCCTTGCAATCTGAAATTCTGCAGAGCATGGCAGCTGTGGAATCTATGACCCATGGATTCTAGGTTTTGCCTATTTGTCAGAAGGAACTGAATGTGTCTTGCTTTTAGCTTCTTACTTGAGCAGCATTGACAATAATTGAATTTGATGAGAGAGATGGAACAGAAAGGCACAATGCATCCTAGAAAAATGATCAGTCATCTTCAATGTGAGTGTAATGGATATGGGATTCTGCCATGACTGTCACATTACATGCGATAACAGTTGCAACACAGGAATGGAGACAGGTGTCGCTGTGTGTGTGTCTGTACCCTTTTGAAAACTGGGTTGGTGGCTCCTTGAGGTTTCTGAATTTTCTGCTCCAGCACAGTGTTTACCGTAATTGTTCAGTCTACAAATTATTTGACATGGTGAATTTTGGTGATTATCACCCACCAGAATATCAGGAAACAAAGGGGAGTCAGCAGGGGACATAGAAGTTGATAAATCCAGTTATAATCACCAGAATCTTCCTGGGGTAGTCAATGTGATTCTTGTTTCTTTCTTCCACAGGATTCTTTGATATCAGCAGCAGCTTGTATAAGCTAAGATAAAGACATTACCAAGGCAAAGGTGATTGGTATCACCGTCGGTACTGATAATTGTATTGACGCAGATGACGTTTGCTCAGTCGCAGCAGAGACTGCAGACTAAATTACAAGTTGGGTAGGTTGTGAATGTAGTGATTTGGTAGTAGCACTGTTGGTTGGTAGTAGAAGATTTGCTTCTATAATGGAGCAACTGTGGTGTAAACAATCTCAGTTGGTCTCATAATTGTAGGTGTTGGTAGAATTCTAGAAGGCTGGTATCAAAAAGATCTACCTCAGCTTCAGTGTCAACTGAGTACCACCAAGAGTCATACTTGGACCCTAGACAGTTCTGATTATCCATGGCACCATATCTGGGGGAACCATCCCTCATCCCAGGCAATATTCTCTGCCAAGCATATGAGGCAGACTGTCATAACTTGGCCTCTGTAATCTGAGGAATTTGATGCAGAGGATTTGGATTATGAGGACTTTCTGGCTCCAGAAGACTACTCTTTCCCCAAATCTGAGAAGCTGTGGTTGAAGCAGTTAGGGGGCTTTCTCTTTAGCAAGATTTGATAATCACCACAGAGATGCCCTGTCCTTTGAAATGTGGAGAGGAGAGAAGCAACATCATTATATGGGTCGAGTAATCAAGCATGTAGTGTCCAGAGTCAGTTATTTATAAATCCAGCAAGCTGACAGGAGTCCACATTGCTTGCAGCCCTTCAATCTCCCCAAAATGATAATGCTCTCTATGGTTGTGTATTTCTTGGGATTCTTGACTCTGGACTGATTATGTTTAGCATCCTCTTTTCTTATCCTTTGGTTATCTGGACTACTGGCTTCATCCAACAATTTCTGATCCAGCTGAGACCTTGCCTCTGTGCCTCCCTTGTAAAAGTCAAGGTTCTGCTTTCTGGCTTATCATAGCCCAGCTTATCATCAGTCTTGATGCTAAATAAGTTCTCACCATCAAATGGCAAGTTTTCAATGGTAAATCATACACCAGAGATTGATCAGAAGATTAAAACTGCATGTGTGGCCTGACACTGAACTTCGTGGATGCATGATCTGGACTGATTTGATTTACCCATAGCTGATTTCCTTTCAATAACTCTTGTCCTTGAGCAGTTGCCTCCTGTAGGCATGGGACAGAAACTTTGAATTTGCATTATTCAGAGGAGTGCTTTGAAGGTGAAAAAAAAGAACAGTATGAAAAAAGAGAGTATTCTCTGGACCTCATTCTGGAATAGCTTCAGTATCAATCGTACCATCTATTGGTATACTTAGAGAGAGACCTGAATGATATTCTGGATTAAGAGGTAGTGGAACCAGCAGGCTTATAATCAACTTCACCTTCTGATTCTGAAGCCATATAATGCAACTAATCCAAAAGTGATTAGATCTAATCAGGGTGCATATTGTCCAGATTCAGCTCAAGGTATTTCATTGTTGATTAACAGATTCCACAAGTTGTTGAATTCTCATGTACTTAGAGGCAATCTATACCAGAAGATCTCATTTGAGAAGCTACCAGCCCCAAAGAGAGAATGTGAGGGGCATCTTAGATGCTCCTTTTTAATTTTCTTTCATTTTCTTTTTAGGCTTGGGTTCCTCAAAAACCAAAGTAGAGGGGCTTTTTTTACCTTCATCTTGAAATCAGTCAATATTGAAGGATTAATCTTCAAAAATTCCTTGCAATCCTGATGACATTTTATTGTTACTGACTCAGTGCAGTCCTTCATTTTAGTTTCTGAAGACAAGTTTTGTTCTTCCATACCAATCCAGTGTGATTCTAAGTGATTAGTGGATGACAAATTGTGGTGGTATTGAGCCTGCTACAGGAGTTTTTTGAAGTCCTTGAAGAATACATACCAGCAGAATCCTAGGCTGCGGCAACATTAGCTGATCTGAAGTCAGGGGAGGCTTCCAAAAAATAGCAAGAGTTTTCAGGGACTGAACTGATTCAAAAACATCAGGAGGAAAAACTGAATTTTGCCAAAATTAAGCATGAAGGTTTGCTACTCTATTTTTCTGACTTTGAGGTGCAAACGTCAAGCAGCGTTTAAATACAGGAAAGTTACTATGTTTTCTGAGACAAAGAGGGCACTTCAAAAGACCATCAACAGAAGACATCTTAACCCAACATTTAGAACATTTGTTGAATATAAGCTGCAGATCCATAAAAGCCTTGACTGTAGGGAGCAGGAAAACCATCAACAAAAAGAGAGCAATTCAGAAATCAAATCAAAACAAAAAGCTTTGCAGAAATAAAAGTAGCTTAATTCAAACCATTAGATGAGCAAGAGCCCTGAAAAATTGTGAAATGGAAAGAAATCACTCAGCAAGAAACAGAGTGTGTGAAGAATGCTGCTCTCTGTGAAGCAGATGGAAAGGAATCGAGGTAAATTGGAGAGAAATGGAAGTGAGACGCACAATCGAGGGGCAAGATGCCTGTCAAAAGATGCTTGCTTAGCTCTAAAATGTTCCAAACATTCAGTGCAGGTGGAGCAAGACTTTCCTATATGAGTCACAGAGATCATAAAGAAGAATCAACAGTTCTGGTATAAAGTATCAAGCCTAGTTTATCATACTAAGCACACCCTATATTTATATGTCTATTACACATCTGTATCCAGTTCCCTTGACTCTTCCATTACCAAAATTAGTTCCAAAAATTCCAAATTCTGCAAGATTCTGTAAACAGGAAAAATAATGTCAACTGCATAAATACACAGTCACCCCACCACATCCAGGGATTCTGTATCCATAGATTCAACTAAATATGCCTTGAATTTAAAAAAAAAATTCAAAAAACAAACATTGATTTTGCCATTTTATATAAGGAATGCCATTTTATTACACAATTGTATGCAATGGAACTTGAACATCCACAAATTTTGGTGTCCAAAGGGGTTCCTGGGACCAAATCCTAGTGGATACCAAGGGCCCACTCTACATAACTGTGTCTGCATCACATAGCACAAGTTAATAGTATAAAACATTGAACACCAGGCCTGGAATCAGCATGTGGCATCTTTCGGAACCAGATGGGGCCACAGTCCCCACATCTCACCATCATGGTTAACAGCAATATCAGGATGTGGGAGGCTGGCCAGGGAAATAAAAATTGAATACTATCACTTCCTTATACTGGAGTACACTGGCTCTCCCACACCACATGTACTTTGGGCCTTGAGTGATAAAATACAGAAACAATCCTAATTTCAAATTACTCTGCAAATTACTCTGCACTAACATCAAACATCCCCATAATTATTTTACAAACTAATTACAATTATTGTATTTCTGAGAACACCAGGTTTATATAAAAAAAAAATAAGATAGCTACATCAGCACAAAAATGGTAATAGGAAACATCTAAGCATATTACAAGACAAATTTATAACTAACTCATTAGCTGATTACCCTATCAGAATGGCCAGTAGCTGACGCCAGTAGTTTTCCTTTCTTCCAGTCCCATATGCAGACTGTGTTTTTGGCATCCAACCCCACAGAAGCTAAACGCTTAAGAGGAAAAAAAATGAAAGTTTGTTAAATGAAGATCAATTCAGTTATATCTTATTAATTGTATTTAATCAGCGTACAAAGGATGCTAAAGATACAAGAAAGAAGTCAAACATGCTTAAAATATATTGCTTCCACAAGAAGTTTATGAAAATATTTTTAGTATGCCCCAGATAAAGCAAGCGGTTCTTCAATTTCACATTTAGAAATGCCTTCAGGTATGTTCCCACCATACAGGAATGGACATTGTAATTCAGGCCTGGAATAAGACTTTGACGCGGCAGCTGCTAGTGCCAACTCAGCCAAGAAACTCACTTGTTAGCCAACCTCTGCCTTGGGTAGTCCTGGGTTCTCATCCTGACTTACCTAACAGGGTCTCTGTGTGGAAAAACTTAGGTGGTAGAGAACCAGGCGTGTTGGCTTGAGTTCAGTGGGAGAAAGGCAGGAGATAAATTTAACGACTTTCACTTTATTAGCATAATGGCAATGTGCTTGTAAGACACCATACCACTTAACGTACAGGACATTTTCTTCATGACAGAGCAAAAGCTGCTGGATTTACTGCCTTTAGCACATCTGTACCAACAGAAATGAATCAAAGGGCTGTTTCAAGCATGCATTATAATAATTCTTCTATTTCTTTGAAATTTTAGAGGAGTATGTTTGTTGCTTTTTACCTTACTTAACCTTACGAAAGTGATCTTACAAAATTCTACAGCCCGCCTTTTTTTTTTTAAAGCCCTTATAACAGTGCAAGCCCCAGTGCTGGCCACACTTCCTGAACTGCATTAGGAACAACACCATGCCATTTTGCATTACCTTGCTCTCTTGTAATACTGGAAAATGTGGCTGGTAAGAAATTGCAGAAAGAGACTCATGTCTCTATGAGTTTTGTTTGGTTATTTTAGAAGGTTAAAATAACAAAGACCTTTGGTCACCTTGTAAGGTTAAATAAAACCTGTGACTATACCAAGATGTTTTGGCAAAAATTCCACCTCCTATCTAAACCAAGTAGGATGTTGGGGGTGGGTTGTAGCTTTAATACCTGCTGAATTCTTCCTTTGGAAGTAAAAAAACAAGCCCTGAAGCAGCAGACTGGCATTTAAAGATAAAGCTTACTACAGATAACAATAGGGATTATCTAACTCTACTGGCTGCCTAATACTTCTTATTTCCTGATCTGTACAGAGCAATACATTTACAAGAAAACAAATCAGATTAGCCTCTTATTTCTCTCTTGCAGGCCAGTATTGAAAAGACATGAAAACAACAGAACTGAGAAGCCCACTTGGATGATTTATAGGTACAATTGAATGTGTTCACAGTCATGTAAAATAAACCATCTGGGCTATGTTGCTGAAGAAAGGAGGGACAGATTTTTTAAAAAGGATAAATGTCTGTTTGGGGACAGAAAGAACTTATAATAAGTACATAGCACAAAAGAGTAAGCAAGGATGGTAAGAATATTGTAAACTGGCTTGTGAACTATTAGCACAGGCAGCGTGAGGTATTCCTCTTTAAGAAAGCATTTGTTGACACAGCACCAAGACTGGTTCAGTAGCTACCAGTGGAATTGCAGCCCTTGGACTAAAGAAATTACTTTTCTGATTCTTTTTCCAACGACTTATGCTTGCCTTCCTCAGAAACAGCTCTATCCTTCATCCTGATCTTAAAAACAGAAAACAATTTGACGATAAAGGACCTCCAAGGGCGGAGTGCTAAGATACTGGAGTCTCTGACAGATTCAGATTCCTTCTGTGGCCATTTCCGCACTACACTGTTATAGTGGTATTATTCCACTTTCAACATCCTGTAGAATCCTGGGGTTTGCCATTTAGGGAGGGGCATTTAGAATTTTCAGCCAGAGAGCTCTTTGGCCTCAGTACACTACAAACCCCAGAATTCCACAGGATGTCACCATTCCCAAGAGAAGGTCAGAAATAATCTGTAGTGGCTAAGAGAGACCTGGGAGGAGACTACAAAAAGATTTTCCTCCTATGGGTGGATATTCATATTAGACTTCAGAGGGTGATTTCTCTTCTATCCTATGGCTCCTGGAATGTTGTCTCTGGGACCATAAATTGTTTTTCTAAGCTACTGGGGTTATTAGTTTCAGCAATTCTGTAAAAAATTATGAAAAAGGACTGAGTCCATGGGGCTTTCTGCACTACACTGCTATGGTACTATTATTCTACTTTCAACATCCTGTGGAATTCTGCAGTTTGCTGAGGCCAAAGAGCTCTCTGGCTGAGAAATCTAAATGCTCTTCCCTAAACTGCAAACCCCAGGATTCCATAGGATGTTGAAAGTGGAATAACAGCACTATAACAGTGTAGTGCTTGTGTAAGAATAGTTTTCTCAAACTTATGGGTATTAAAACATGCACTGTCTTCATGGCCAGGAATAGCAGAGTCTCAGTGGTCATTTATTCAATTTCTATGGTGCATTTTTGGCTTCAGCAAGACTTTCAAGGTGATATAGAGTGCACATTTCTATACTCACACCAATAGCATGAAGGTAAATAAAGCACAATCCAATTAAAAAAAGAGAGTGAGTTTAATAGAACAGAACATTGAAATTGCAAGAACAATTAAATAAATTTCATCTGCTTTGGAACATTAAACAGGTCTTCAGCAATCCTTCAAAAGAGATAACAGAGGTTTAAATCCAGTCTCTAGTCTCAACTGCAGTCACACTGAATCAGTAGAATTCATGTAAGTTAATTCAGCAGTTGATTCAATAGGTTTACTTTAGCAGGGACTGGCAATTATTTTCAGGCCTGCAGGTGCAATGTGTGTATCCTCTCCTGCTGCTTGAATCTAGCACACAGAATTCACAGCCGCTCTTTGACAAGTACAATGTTCCATAGGCATATGTCTTTTTAAAAAGTATGACACATGATTTAAATACAACAGGAATAAAAAGACAATATATACACACCTGGCCATCTGAATCAAAAGCCAAGCAGGCAACTCCATGGGTGTGTGTGTCTTTCAAAATAGAAACAGTCTGTACATTGTAGGAATCCCAGACGCAAATGTAAGGATCTTTCCCGACCTGTCCTGTGGCAACTAGGGTTTTATCTGGGTGCAGAGCTAGGCTGGAAAATAATTTAAAAATCAGAGTTCTTCTTCTAATTCAGAAGCATCTTAATATCGCGTTGGTGGTTATTAGAGGACACACAAGTTTAGGAGCAGTCAGAAGTAGAAGCAGATTGCGAGTGCTGGCTGCTGGGCCCCTCTTCAGAATACCGGCAGCCAGGGGCCCACGATGTGGGGATCAGGCTCACCAGGTACAGAGAGGATCTAGGGGTCTGAAAGAGGCACAGAGAGGGTCTGGGGAGCAGAAAGTGGCACACTTTGGCTATACTGACCAATTCTATGTCACTTTATAGAGGTATAGGCACCATAAACTGCAATCAAATAGCCCCAAAATGTCCAAGAAAAGAAAAGCTGATGCAGAGGGAAGGCAATTTAAAAACCAGTAACAATCGAATGTAGAGGCAATTATTTAATATGATAAAAGAGTAGATACATTTATATAGTCTTGCAGATACAACTGGCCCCCTTTGAGGGCAACCTTAATGCTAATGCCACCCTAAATGAAATTGAGTTTGACACCCGTGATCTAAAGGATATGACCAAAAGGAAAAAAAAGGGACCAGGTGGGAACTGAACAAACAAATAAACATGGGCTTTAATTCTTAAAGTTACAATTTCTTACAGTGACCAGATCAACCAGAAATGGTTCAAAGGTAGGAGATGCCACAAAGCAACTGGGCTTTCACAGAGGCGATGGAGGAGACCTGCTACCTATCTCATTCTTTCTGTTAGACTCAGAGTAATAAAAAATTATTTTGAGAAAATGAATTTTGAATAAAAGTTCATAGACCAATGAGTTTACAAAACTATGCCCTTAAAAATGTCACAAACTACTTGCTAAATAACCCACAAGGCTTCAGCTTGCCTAACATTCACCTTTTACTTATGAAATAAAATTACTTGAGACCATTCCTTTTTATCTTGTAAAAAGCAGAGCTCATGAATTCTGTACCCAAGACAGTTTCTGGCACATTCACAGTTAATTCAGAATAATTAAATATGCCAATCATGCATTCTAGCAGAGTCTGATTGAATACTATGTAAGAGTCATTAGTGTATCCATCTGGTAGGGAGTCTTTGCCAGATGGCAAATTCTTACAACCTCCACAGTTTCTGTTGCATTGTCAAAAATATCCAGTCTTTCTAGAACTCATGAGGTATATATACAATTTTGCTTTTCTTACTGAGCTGGGGGAGTTGGTTCTTGTTCAAATATATATTTAAACTTTGATCTGTAGGAAAGATTGGAAGAGAAGCCCTAAACAATCTTCACAGACACTGAATTAAAATGAAATTCATTGGAGTTGGCCTTCTGTGATATCTTCTTCAAGCAATAGATCAAAGTCAGAGGAGGTCGCAAATCTCCCCTATGATATTCTGTATTCTTCTGAGACCTTCACTATTTTCTTAAATATTTAGCAAAGGCATTGGCTACAGAAGACCCAGACTACCAAAGCTTTTTATCTCACTCCCTGACAGAGTAGTACATATGGCCTGTTGGTTTTTGAAAGTCTGTCCACAATTGAGTACATTTATGGCCTTGTCCACTGTCTGAATGATGCAAATTACCTTTTATTTAGACAGCCAGTATAATGAAGCTAGTTATATGTTATCAAATTAGGACAGGAAAGGCAAAGCTCGTTGCTTGACCTCAGCATAACCACTACTCTGTCAGACAGAATTGTTGTGTGGATATAAAATGAAGGACAGGGGCTTGTATCCATACCACCTGAGTTCATGGGAAGAAGAGTAACATAAAAATGTAATAAAGAATCATCTTACTTTTTGAATACATTTAATTATATTCAGGAAAACAGAATATTTTAAACTTTTAAGGTACACTGATTGTGAGCTAGCATATTTGTGTGTGTTATATGCCTTCAAGTCATTTCCAACTTACGATGACTCTAAGGCAAGCCTATTGTGGGGTTTTCTTGGCAAGATTTGTTCAGGGGGGTGCCTTTGCCTCCAAGGCTGAGAGTGTGTGACTTGCTTGAGGTTACCCAGTGGGTTTCCATGGCCAAGCAGGGATTTGAACCCTGGTTTCCAGAGTTGTAGTCCAATGTTCAGACCACTACATTACACTGGCTCCATGTAGAATATATATTTATTTAAAATATTTCTCAACCACTTATTGAGGCAAAGCCTCTCAAATGTAGTCCACAGAGTAAGAAGTTAAAAATACCATGAATAATGTCATAACAAATGTTTCCCTTCCTTTTCCCATACTCCAGTTACATCTTTGTCCATTACTTATTAGAAACTCTGTGTAAGATATTTCTTGCTTAGCCTTTCTTTCTTTTACACTATGGGCTTTGTGAACAAGCCCTCCTTGTAGTACATTCAGAGTGCCCCATATGGTCTAACTACTAGGGGTTGGTTAGTAGTCTACTTAAAGACCAGTGACGTATTTAAGTCTTTTACTCCAAGTCTCAAGTCAAGTCTCAAGTCTCTACCTTCAAGTCTGAAGTCCTTGAAGATATTTTCAAGTCAAGTCTCAAGTCCTGGAGCCAAGTTTATACCCCAATCTGTATTCCAGAATTTCTGGGCAGAGTTGAATAAAGTCAGTTTTAACAATTTAAGCAGAGTCGACCCTCCACGTTTGCAATTTTTCCAACTGCAACTTTGGAAACAGGGAATGGGATCCTTCTTACTCCCCCTTCCCAAAGCTGGAGATTTTTGTGTCAATGGGCGTAAAAGAGTCTGCAGCTTCAGAACTGGGGAAGAGGGTCCTTCTTACTTCCCATTTCTGAAGCTGGAGGATTTTTCAAAAGTAGGGAATAGGATTCTTCTTAATTCCCGTTACTGAAGCTTCAAAAGCTTTAGAAGGAAGTATTCTTCCTCCTCAAATCCACTACCTAACACACTTGCTGTTTTCTGAGAAACATGCCCTATGCTTTGGGGACAGGTTTTGCCCTCTGCTTTTAGGAAAAGTTTTAGAAGCCTCCTCAAATATGCAGCAGGGACAGACTGTTGAGCAGACCTCAAGCCCACCTCAAGCTCACTGCCTAACCTGTTTGCTATTTCCCACCAGGAAATGCACCCACACTTTGAGGTTGAGATAGATTGTCATGTGACCAGTAGGGAAAAAGAGATGGAAGCGTTGTTCAGAATTGTAAGGTTTCTAGATGAACGTGTTCTGTTACTGAACCAAGCGCAGCAAGTCAGTCACTAAAAATATACAAGTCTCAAGTCGAGTCGAGTTAGTGCATCATTTATCGTCGAGTTGAGTCACTGAAGTGACTTAAGTCTGACTTGAGTCAAAGTCACTTGACTCGAGTCTACATCACTGCAAAAGACAGTTCTGTGTCTGAATGGAAAACAATTGTGTTCTGGTAGGTGCCCTCAGTTTCAAGAGATATCTGGTCAAACTAAGGCCGTTTCCGCACTAGACTGTTATAGCGCTATTATTCCACTTGCAATATCCTATGGAATCCTGGGGTTTGCAGTTTCGGGAGGGGACAAGCGGCCCCTCCCGAAACTGCAAACCCCAGGATTCCATAGGATATTGCAAGTGGAATAATAGTGCCATAACAGTCTAGAGCAGAAACAGCCAGAGTTTAAAAGACAAAGAATGGGAATAAAGTGTTGCAGGAGCGGTCTCTGTGTTCTCTGGGCTCCTGCAACAAAGGGAGCACAGAGGCCTTGAAACTGCCCATTAATAGCTGGTAGACTGATTTTATACCTGCCTTTCTCTCAGGATGTGATCCAAGATGGAGTACATCTATATTTACATTCTAATCTCTATTTTTGAATTTGCATCTATACAAATGCACATTCAAGACTTATGCAAATATGGGTGCTGTGTTTTCATCTTTTGTGGTGCCCTTCCTCTTCAGCAGCATCTAGTTGCTACGTTTACAAATGAGGGAATCTTGAAATCTATCCCATTAGATCAGTGGTTCTCAACCTGTGGGTCCCCAGATGTTTGTGGACTTCAGCTCCCAGAAGCCCCAGCCACTATGGTCAATGCTCAGGGCTTCTGGGAGCTGAAGTCCTAAAACATCTGGGGACCCACAGGTTGAGAACCACTGCATTAGATGGACAAGCAAATAAGGTCCCTATACACATTTGTTCCCACTGAGCAGAACCTTCTTTTCTTCCACCATTGTGTCATCCTTGCCTGCTTCGTTCTTAAATTCAACTGAATACCAATGAGAAATCATTGCAACCTACACAATAACACCAACAAACCTTTAATCAGATCTACAAGTATGTACATTCTTCAGACAGTTTATCCCTAAATCTAATTACATATTCTTGAAAATCCAGAGATAAAGGAAAAAACAAAATATACACTCAAAAACAGTTCCTTAAATCTTTACAAACTTAATAGTAAAACTGAAAACAAACCAACCAACCCAACTGTGGAAATACACATTTATTTTATGCAGAAGTCCTTCCACATTCCTATGATTCAATGAAACCATTATTTATCTTCATAGGCAAAAGCTTTGTATTTGAAAGGTTCTCTGGGAGCTGAAAGGCTACACGATAGGTTCTATACCACAGTTTATACAACTTACCTGCATAACAGCAAGTAAAGAAAATATCCACATACAAAATTCATGATTTTATTAGAACTGGCTGAATACCATTTATTTTTCCATTGCTTTATGTTTCCACCAAAGAGCTCAAAGGGGAGCATGGATCACCTTTAGCACAAACTACATTTCATTCAAGGACTACACAGAACAGTTATGACAGCATCTTTGGAAGAGCTCAAATCAATCCGCTGTGCATTTTAAACTGCAGAAATGACAGTGGAAATCTACCATTCATGATTTCTTATTTAACACATCTTTTTTTCACCAATTTATTATGTTCCACTTGAATGGTTCAGGAAATCCCCAAGAGGACACATCCCTCAAAGAAGTCATTCAATCACATTGTCACAATTATAATCATTATATCCTCTTGTGCTACTTTTGAGCCGTCAGCTCACAAAATACTTGTTGGATCAAATGACTAAAATATTTCAATAAAATCCTTACCCATTAGAAGGCCAGGCTTATACAGTGAGGCTTTGGGGGCTAAGATTCTAAATTTCCATGAAAAATACTCTTGTCAACTGACATCCTGATCCACCCTAACAAAAACACACCACCACAAGAAAAGACTAACAGGTCAGTTCCATATATGCCTGCACAGATATAAACCCCAGAGTTAAAGGGGATTTTGTTGTTGTTATGTGTCTTGAAGTCATTTCCAACCTCTAGTGACCTTAAAGTAAACCTATCGTGGTGTTTTCTGGGGCTGAGTGCATGTGTGTAATGCACTCGGGGTCACCCAGTGAGTTTCCATGGCTGAGCGGGGAACTGAACTGTGGTCTCCAAGGTCATAGACCAATGCTCAAATCACTACACCATGCTGGTTCTCTTATCCATTACACCTCACTTTTATTCATTGTATATTAACCTGAGGGCCTGGTGGGACTTACTCCTTCATAAATATGTACAGAATTGCTGCATAAAGATTCACTTATGGCTCTATCACTTCATGGCTCAGCAGACAGAAGAATAGAGAATCCTTTGCTTAACTGGACAAGTAGCATGCTGGTACATTCTGCTCATTTGGTTCTACATTCAATGAGGATAGTTAAACATACCACTTTGTTTTCTTTTAATGTGTTGTCCAAATACTGCTGCTCTCCCTTCTGTAGTTTGGTTCTTGCACACCAAACTAGAGAAAGAAACTCCAGACAATCTGTGGATCCTTTCTTTGATTTGTTGCAAAAGGAATAAACCAAGCATCCCTGTCTAGATGGCACAACACACAAACCACAGAGCAAAACTCTGTAGTTTTTTTTAGCTGCTCCCACTTTTAGTGGGCATGATTGAGCAGCATGTACCAGCACAGTGCTTGTGGCCAACAAACCAATGTTCCCAGAGATCCCTAGCCTATTGTTTTATACCAATTCTCCCACTTTCTTACACTGTGCAACTAGTTACCATTAGGGGATGACAGCAAAATCAACCACAGCCAATGTGCTCATTCTAGATTTTCCCTGTGCCCAAAGGACAACATTCTGTAACATCAGAATTCTAAATGCAGTAAGTGGCTGGGTGGGAAGGACCTGCTATCCTTGAAAGTTATGGAAATATTTGTGTACATGTCTGTGGAAAATACTGTGTTATTTTTTAAGGAGATGGATGATGATGATGAAAGATATGCAAATGAAAGAGAACAGAAGGAGTATATTTTCAGGTTTTTAAGTGGCATTGTATCAGTATGCTTTGCAGAAACGTGTATTATTTTGCATATTGTTTTCTGCCCTAAATCTGCTAGTGGCAAATAAAATTCTCGAAAGAGATAACACAGCAAATGAGGACATCTGACTGAAGCACAGGGTGGACTCTGTTTGATTCTCACACTAATTGTTTTTATACATCAGGACTGTTCATATGTATTTACTTGGTCTCACTCATTACCATATTAGCCCTGTTCTGCACTGGTTTTGGCCAACTAGAGGAAATTTCCCATCTTGCCCTTTTAAAAACTTTTATGTGATGATTTGAAACACACATTATGCAAATCAGGACTTTACTCAGCACCCTTTTCATACACAAGCTTGCAAACAGCCAGCTTTCCTAATCTGCTTTGCTGGCAGACTACTACAGCTGGAATAGGTTGGACAGACTTCACGATAAGACAGCAAAAGCATTTTAAAAGATGCTGGTGGCACTGGGGGTGGCAGTAGCTGAAAGTGGCACCGGCGAAAACATAAAAGATATCTCTGTCCCTTCCCACCCACCCACCCAACAGCTTACACATAAGACAGAACCTGGTCCTTGGAACAAACTCCATAAATATTATTTTGAGTGACAACACCAATTGCCTGCTCTCTCAGAATAGTACAGAATAATTTCCAATTCACTTGCTAAAAAAAAAAAGAAATTTATTAAAGACTTCTGAAAGTCCTCTTGCTGGAGTTTTTGGCAGGAATTTGCTTACTGAAATGACACAAACTGCTTTCAATGGTTATTAACATTATTGTTTGGTTACACTGAAAAACCCTGTCCTTGGCATTCTTGCCATCATATCTGTATTGAGAAAGAAGTTGGGGTGATAAAAGCATCTCTCAAGTACTTAAGATAATATCTGGGTCTCTTCCCAAGTTCTTCATTATCTGCCTTGGAAGCCCAATATAAATACTGCTAAAAAACTTCCAGCTAGATAAAGGACAAGGAAGAAAAGGGAGGACTGTAAGGACATCAAAAGACTTTGTAAAAAGAGCTTGATTGTCAGAGGCTTTGTTAGGTGAGCTATGCCTGCATCTAAAACTAGACAAACAAATCCAGATAATGGCAGGCTGCAAGTATTTTCTGATTTATCTCTGCTTCACTTAAATTCATAAGAGCACAGTAAATAGCAGGATAATTACATTCCTTTTCCCATTACTGAGCCATCTTCAGTGACACCTAGTGTTATGAATAACAGAACACCTAATATTATGAACAACAGAAACCACTCTCCTTACGGTTTCCCAATAAACAAAATGAAAATCTATCCTGAACAGTAATGATATTTTGAAAGCTGCATTAGAACCATAGCATTAAGTTTGAAAAGGAAAGCAATTTTGGATGTAGTTATTCATCCGCTTCCTTGCATGACACCAGACATATCATTACTGTAGCTTCTTCAAGACTATTCGGAAGACTTTAGAGCAATCTGGTTCCTGACATTTGAAAGGGTAATTTATTGTTCAATTCTACCAAAGTTAATGCTGGCCACTACTGAGCAAGTTCAGCCTGCTTCTTCCTTACTACCCCTGGGTCAAAGCATGTAGTGTAGAAGAATACCTATTGGAGCTTGGAAGGTGACAGCTCTCCAAAGGGATAAGGAGGGAGCAAAACAGAAAAGCCAGTTGAGGTTTTTGAAAGGAGAAGTTGCTGAATGAAAATTAACTCAGGATGCAATGTCTTTTGTCTTGTCTGTCCAGTTAGTACAAAACACTCAACTAGCTTGTCTCTCTCTCTCTCCACCCTCAACTAGCCATGCCTTTAGGTCAGTGGTTCTCAACCTGTGGGTCCCCAGATGTTCGTGGACTTCAGCTCCCAGAAGCCCCAGCCACTATGGTCAATGCTCAGGGCTTCTGGGAGCTGAAGTCCATGAACATCTGGGGACCCACAGGTTGAGAACCACTGCTTTAGGTGGTTATAATGTGTAAAGCAAAATCAATACAATCATAACATTAACAATATATTACAGTGCGTGTTACAGCAAAAAGGAATTTTTACAATAAAAAGAAATCAGGCAAAATACATTGACAGCAGAATGCAAGTCAGAAGAAGAAGGTCTTAGCAGGGCATCTAAATTCTACTAATAGGAATGCTAAGATTACTTTGGGAAAGGCATTCCACTGGCAAGGATCACTGCTGAGAAGGCCTCTTCCTGGGTAGCAGCCTGTTGAACTGTAATGGGTGTCAATACCCAAAGAAAAGCGTCTGAAGATTATCTTAGTAATCAAGCAGAACATAAGGGAGTAGGTAATTCTTCAGTGAGCTCTAAACATTAGCAGCAACACTTGAATTGGGTCCACAGACACATTAAGACATCTAGTCTCAGTCAGCAGTCTTGCTGCTCTGTTCTGAAGGTCTGGACATTCTTCAGAGGTAGACCCACACCTAATGTCCTGTGATAATCAAAGCAGGAAGTTACCAGTTCCTAGATAACTGCAGCCACATTAGGGTGCAGCTGGAGCATCAACAAAAGTTGATAAAAGATGCTTTGTGCTACTATCACCAGCTGGGCTTCAAATAATAAAGCGAGATCAATGAGCATTCCAAAATTATGAACCTGTTCATTCCAGGGGCGTGTAACCCTATCTAGATCAGGCTCAATACCATTTATATGGGTAGATGAACTACCCACTAATGGCATCACTATCATTTCTGGATTGGTTTATTGGCCCTTATTACCAAATCTAATCATTGGTTCAGGACAGCCAATGTCTCACCTGCATTTGATGAAAAGAGAGAGAAAACCGACTTGGGGAAAGGCATATACTAATGGCAACATACTCCACTGCCCTGGACAGAAATTCCGAGGTTTCACAGAGATGTTAAAAAGCAAGAAAAAGGAACAGAGCCCAGGACAGAGTTTCCTCAATGCAGAAAAACAGTCCACAAATACCACCTTTTGAATTCTGCTCTCCAAACAGGAACAATGCCTCCAACCGCCAATTCAGACAGCCTTCATGAAAGGAGCCAATGATAGATGGTATCAAAAGACACTGAGAGGGACAGGAGAACAAATACTGATGTATCCCCATCTTTTTCTTGAGAGAGGTCATCTTACAAGGTGACACTAAAACCAGGTCTAAAACCTGACTGAAATAGTTTGAGATAACCACCATCATCCAAGCCCGTGAAGCTAGCTACCAATCATCTCATGCCCCAAAATGGGGGATTTGCACTCTTGTCTAAAATTATTACAACTCTCAGGACTAAGCAAATCAATGAGTTCTGTAAATGTGTAGTTACAACAGAAAATGCTGTAATGCTTTTTTAAAAAAATCAGAATACATGTCTCTAGAAGCTCGGCTATGATTTCTAGATTAACTCCCTAGAAATCCAGCTTGAGAGAAACCCCATTATTTATTTGCATAAATAACTTTAAAACCAGAGAACAATGTGGTTTGCCTTTACTTTTATATCTGAGCTACCAGATACAATAGGTAACAGTCATACTCTGTCAATATGAGATGCTGGTTCTAACACTGCTACTCTTCCCCTACTACTACTCTTCCATCTGCAACTGCCCCATAATCTACATTTTGGAGCTCATAGCCAGATGGCATTCCAAACAATGGCTGTCTTCAGTGTCCTTCCACATATACAACATTGGGTTAATTGCATTTATAGCCCATTGCGTGACATTGATTGAAAATTTGCATTCATGATTTATCTTTGTAATATAAGATGAAAATTTTTCACACATGGATCTAATCTCTTTAACCCTGCCTCCCATTCCATGTATTGAATACATGCAGATGCAAATTCTCCAGCAAATTAGAAATACACACCAATGAGCGTTAACGCAACACTGGCCATGCAGGTCAGTGTTGCCAGCTTTACAAATGAAAACGAACAGTTTGTAATACATGTTTCAGCTGTCAACAGTCGAGTGGATGACTATGACTGGGGCTTCATGAACATCCTTAAACTCAGTATGTGATAGCCCAACTAGCTGTCTGAATTACCTGTCCCTAGATCTAGCTTTATGCAAGAAGTCTATTTATCCTCAAGCCTGGTACCATTTTCAATGGTGCACTTGCCTTCCTTTTTAAGAAGGCTTTTAAGGAAGGGCCCTAAGATCATCCTAGAGCACATGCTTTACATGTGGAACATCCAAGGCTCAATTCCTGGCATCTCCAGGTATAAGTGGGGAAAACAGGCAACTGCAGCCCCAAAAGACTATTCCAGTCTATGCCAAGGCCAAAGAACTTTGCATGCTGTAATGTCACTAATTGACCAGAAATTAAAAAACTGAATTCACAAGCACAATAGACACCAAATTGTCAAGAATTTGTCTCCTTTGTTTTCTTCACTGGTGGTTCTTAATTTTCATATCTTTATGGGTACTATATCACTTCTACCTTCTCTAAGACTTCTATGGACCAGATTTACCAAGCAAATTTACACAATGATTCCATCTATAGTTTTCCATCACCCACTGACTTTCATACATATTGTAGCAAGCATCAGGCAAATGAATTACTTTTGTAATAGCTTATCATCACCATCACTATATATTGACAGTAGTAGCACGTATACACCAGAGGGCTTTATTGGCCAGCCTGTCATCACTGCAAGAGTATCAACAACCTACTTTCAGAACCCAGAGACTTTGAGGCAATCTAGTGGTGTTTAGCAGGAATGCCTCCTTCCACACCTTGTCCAGCACAGTGACAATCCTCCTCTACTAAAGTGAGATTACTTCACTGGACTAAGATGTTTGTAATTGCTCTGATAATGATGTAAAGTGGTGAGATGTCCACAATCAACTTCAGTATAAGCCTGAAAAAGATTTTTTTAATTTTATTATTATAATATTTATACACCTATCTATATTACAGGATATCAGGACAGTGTACAAGTGAAATTAGCTTAAACAATTTAAAATCATGTAAAATTTTAAACATTCAAAAATAATTGCCACTAATTGTCCCAGGGATGTCCAAAGCTTCAATTTCTTTTGGTCCATTGATCCAAACTTTCAGTTTCTGTTTGATCCATTAAAGAACTGGTTTACAATTTCTGTAGAACAAGTAATTACAGTTTTTATGAATTATGACTCCAGTGTACAAGAAACTGAAGCACCTAAAAGAGAGACTGAATATCTTGTTGTGAGACATTAGAAATTTGAAGAGGAAGTTTCCATGATACTGGATTCTCATTTTTGTGACTAGCATAATGAACAGATGTAACTCCTTCCAGTTGTAGAGCATATATGTGGGGAGATCCTGATAAATTTGGACCCTGAAATTCTTGTACTCCACTGCACATAGACTGCTGAAGGATAGGTCAAGTGAAATGAATTATCTCTGGCTTTATTAATAGTAGTAGTAGTAGTAATAATAATAATAACAATAGTAGTAGTAGTAATAATTCCTTACCTGCCTCTCCCTATTAATCAATGCAGGAAAAAACAACAAACACCACAACACATAACATAACATCAGTTAAAAGAACATATAAAACCAATACATATTAAAATCCATCAACAGAACCATACTTTAAAAATAATCTGGACAGACTTGCTGGAAGAGACCGGTCTTTACTGTGGACTTAAATACAGACAGAGAGTCTTAAGCTGATAAATCTCTTCTGTC
Source organism: Iguana delicatissima (assembly GCA_948472985.1). Classification (NCBI taxonomy): domain Eukaryota; kingdom Metazoa; phylum Chordata; class Lepidosauria; order Squamata; family Iguanidae; genus Iguana; species Iguana delicatissima. The sequence goes on along the minus strand of CAOKZL010001042.1, from coordinate 87,661 downwards.
AGGTCATTCCATGGCCTAGGGGTAGCCAAACAAAATGCCCTCAGGGCAACAGTCAGCCTAATTTTGGACTGACTGAAGTAAATGTCTCCCAGAGAACCTCTATTTTCAGGGCAGATTATACAGGAGAGTGTGAATTTATAGGTAACTTTGACCCAAATCATGTCAGGCTTTAAAGATAACAACTACCACTTTGTAGTCTGAAAACTAACTGGCAGCCAGTGGAGTGATTTTAAAATAGTTGTAACATGATCACTCCTACAGCACCAGTAGACAACATGGCTGCCATGATTTCAACTAACTGAAGCTTCCAAACTTGGTACAGAGGTAGTCCAAAGTACAGTGCATTGCAGAAGTCCAGCCTTGAGGTTAGCAGCATGTGCACTACCATCTTGAGGTCTTCCAATCTCAGGAAGGGGGCATAACAGCCAAAGTTGATAACAAGCACTCCTGATTGTTGCATCTATCTGGGCTGTCATTTGGAGTGACAGACTCAGGAGCAACCCAAGCCGTGAACATAGTCTTTCAGGGGGAGTGTAACCCCATCCAAGTCTGGCTGACACATCTCCAAAGCTAGGTTACAACCCTTAACAATAAGCACCTCCGTCTTATTTGGATTCAGCTTCAGTTTGTTTTTCTTCATTCAGCCCATTACATTCCCCAGGCATTCATTGAGGAGACACACTGTCCTTAGCTGGTACTTTTGAAGGCATACCCTGCCCCAAGCTTCCAAATGATCTTTCACAGTGGCTTAATGTAGATGTTAAACAGCCCTGGGAACAGAATGACTCCTTGGGGTATACCATATACCAGCTTTTTTTCTGAGGGGAAGTGTGGCAGAGCTTGCGTTTCTCCACACAGACTGGTATGGCAGCTTCCTCAGTCAGCTATAGTGCCCTGTCACTTTCCTCAGCAATATGTTCCCCTTTAAAACACACCCTTCATGTCAAAAAGGTAAAGCGTTTCAGTTGTTATTTAGAACCCCCTTTAATGATTTCAGGTAGCATGGTTCTGTTTGATTATAACTACTGGAAATCATTCAGCTGAGTCAAAATTTATTAAAAACATACTATAATCTTTGTCAAACTAACAACCAGAATAAAGTATTGGTTTTCACATGTATGTCCAAGCTCAAACAGATGTTCAAAATGTGTTTAGACAGTTTCTTATATCTTTACATCAGTATAAAGGCACGGGTTCAGTTCCTAAATCCAAAGGTTGGGAAAGGTTCAATTCCCAAATCTAGTTCACATTTTCTGACCAGATTCAAAAGATTTCTCTTCTGCTTCTCTAGGCTTTCTCTGAGAAAATGCACCCTTCTCCCTCAACCCCCTGACTGATTGAGAACCTCTCTGGCTGAAGGACTGACTCTTAGGCCTTCCTCTCTGAAGTCAGACAAAACCCAATTCAGTGTGCTTGCTATGTATGCATTTTCCTCTCAGGACTCAAATCGCTCCTTCCCACTAATGGGCTCAGTTTCTCTCTGGAGTAGCCATTCTGGTTACCTGGCAACCTGGCTCTACTACTCAGGATAGGTACTCCCACAGACTCCATCACAAGTAGCTATCCCCAAGCAACACCATCTGGAACTTGCCCTAGAGATAGGACCAGAATCAGAATGCCTCTGATTCCCAAACCCCTCAGGAATTCTAGAAAGATACCATGGTTGATGGTATCAGATGCTGCTGAGAGGCACAAAAGCACCAGCTGGGACACACTCCCCCATCAACAGGCAGGTGAAGATCATTCACTTAGGCAACTACAACAGTCTTAATTCCACATCCTGCTCTGAAGGGGGTTTGAAATGAGTCTGTGAACTGTGCATCATCCAAGGCTGCCTGGACTTGGAAGGCAACTGCTCTCTCAGTCATCTTGTCCAGAAAAGGATGATTTGATACTGGTCTAGAATTGTTAGAGCCAATGTGGTATACTGATTTGAGCACTGGACTACAACCCTGGAGACCACAGTTCGATTCCTCACTCAGCCATGGAAACCCACTGGGTGACCTTGGGGGCGTCACACACACACAGCCCCAGAAAACCCCATTATAGAGTTTCCATAAGTCAGAAACAACTTGAAGGTACACAACAACAACTGTAGTTGTTATTGTCCAGATCATGCAGGGAGGGTTTTTTAGAAGTGGTTGTACCACTACTTCTTTTAAACAAGATGGAAAACTTGCCTGCCTGAGAGATGAATTAATAATATGTTGTAATTGAGATCTCACTGCATCTCCTCCCTGGATGACCACCTAAGAAGGACAGAGATCAAGAGGACAAATTGTCTTCCTTACTCACCCTACCAGCTTGCCCACATCAGCAGAACTCACCAACTGAAACTGATCCTACTCGTATGTAATCCTATTCATGGAGTTGCTGGACTTCCCACTGTCAACTTCTGCTATAACGACAGCATCTAAATTGAGTTTTATCTTAGAGATCTACGAAGTGATCAGTAGTGAATTGCTGAGGGCTCTAGAATTAGATTTAGAGGGGAAGGTGCCTGAGTTAGAACTCTCACCATCCTGAATGAACTGGACATGAATTTGCATATGCAATAAGTGCAGAAAATATTTTCTTCACTGGACATATTGCCACCTTACAGTGACAAAGATGTTTTCTATATGGTGTCTTCCAAGATATGCTGCATGATCTGGACCATAACAACTGCAGTTGTTTTGCCATCTGTGCTCCGGTCATTGTCCTTCCCATTTCAGCTCCTTGAGGCTCTCAGTATATTAATGAGCCCAATGAAGTGGAGAGGAGTAATTTGGGAATAATTGTGTTAATAGCCCTAGTCAGGTCTTGATTCCATCTACTGGCCAGGGCTTCAACAGGACTGTTGATGGTACCAGGCATAAAACCCTCTAAGACTTTCTAGAATCCTGAGGGATCTATTAGTCTTTAGGATGAATCATCTTGTAAGTCCATCATCCTTGCAGGGGCAGATAGTAGCCATGACACTAACTTTGAGCAGAAAATGATCTGTCCATGACAACTTGGAGTTGTTAATCACCTCCCCCACAGATTTGTATGCTCCAAACTGAAAACAGTATCAAGGGTGTGACATAATGAATGTGTGGTCCTGAAACCAGTTGAGTTGCACCTGACACACTGGTCTCAAATGGGTTGTTGAAGTCACCCAACATCAAAAGTGTGGGCAACTCCAATTCCAAGAACAGTTATCTGAGCTTGGTCAGGGAGCCTCACAGGCAGCGGGGTAAACAGTACACTGAACTGGCTGTTGGGATTACAGCACCAGGACTCCATACACTTGCTTGATCTCACAGCTGTAGATATGGGCAGATTTTACTCTTCTAGTGATATCTTCCCTGCTTCAATCTCTTCAATCTCTGGATTGCACTGGAGGCATACATTCAATCTAAAGTTTTTTCCCTCAAAGTCCTCAACCACTTGAAGCTTCTTTATCTTTCAGTCTTGTGATATGATCACTTCCAGCTCTTCATATGCTGATGTTTCTCTATTAGTTTGTTTTACAGACAAAGACGACAGTCACACATCAATCAAATGTACCCCAGAAACACAGTCTTTCTGGAATTCTGATTTCATTTGTTGCCACAGGTCTTAAATCAACTCCTTAGGGATAAGTCTCCTTTCCTTTTATCTCCTTTGGCACCTTTGTGTACCCTAAGGTTCTTCTATGGGAAAGGAAGACAATTTATTCCTGTAAACACTCAGACATTTGTAGCAAAGGTTATTTCTCATCTTCTACATCACTCCCTGGTGTGTACTTATAAACATTTGTTTCCTTTGAAATTTTGCACAATAAACTCTTTCGTACACAGCTGAGAGTCCCTTCTCATGTGTTTAGTGAAGCAGCCCAATTGGAGGTGGGCTTAATTCCAACTGAGTCCTGGGCATGGATCCTTAAGATCCACTACTGGTTAAAATATTTTCTTTTCATCCAGTGGGTCTGGCCTCCCTAACACCAACAGATACTTGTCAGACAAGATGGAAATCCATGCTGCAGGAGAAGTTGAGAAGCCTAAGGTTCACGCTTCATGCCTTAATAACTCTTGGCTATAAAAAAGCTAAATTCACATTAAACAATGTATCTGGGATGCAGAGATGCAATGCCACCTGACTAAAATGCCTAGGTACCCTGGAATTAAAGATAATGAGAGGTTCTTTACATCAGCAGGATATCTGTTTATGCTGGATGTTCCTGAATTCAGGAAATTCTTCACTTGAGCCAGATTTAATGCTCTCCCAGCAGCACTACTGCAGGTAGATTAGAGCAGGTATCTCTGTGTGGTCTGAATGAGATGGAAAACATTAGCTGTGTCCTATTGAACTGACATTTTTAGAAGAACCTACATTCTATACTTTTTACTCCTATTGTACAGAAAATTCCAGGAGGGTGTAGATAATCACTTAAAAATGTTTCACAGAGGATAGAAAACCACAGATCACTTTAAAAGTGGTTATGTTTTGTGCAGCTGCTATAAAACGAAGGAGACAAGTGGTGAATGATCTTGGTGAACTGATGTATTTGTTGATATACAGCCGGCCTTTCACATTAGCTAGGGCTAGGGGCGCAGGACCCCGCAAAAATAGAAAAACTACAAATATCAAATGTGTGTGTCTGTGTCTGTGGGAAGAGGGCTAAGGCCTGATGAGGAGAATGGGAACTCAGGATCCAACCCAGGTCAGAGAAAGAGGAGGGAAAGGGAGTGGTCAGCATGTGGCCCTATACTTCCTCTCTCTTGCCCATTTTCTTCCTTGGGGATGTGGCGGGCTTCGGAAGAGGGTTTGTGGTGCTGAGAAATCAGGCTGCGATCTGTGAGGAAGAGGAGGACCAGAGGGGGGTTTTTAAAGTGCTGAGCAGCCTGACCAGAGCCACCATGAAGAAAAGTTCCCCCAGAAAAGAAGCACTTGAGGTGGGAGGACAAGGGTTTGAGAAATTCACAGATAATCCAATCACTGAAAGTTAAACCCACAAATGTGGAGGACTGACTGAGTTTTCATAGAATCACGGAATTGTAGAGTTGAAAGAGACCACGAGGGCTACCAAGTCCAACCTCCTTCCATACAGGAATTTTAACCACTGAATTTTAACTACTATTTTATTTTATTATTTTATTTTATTTTATTTTATTTTATTTTATTAAAATAGCAAGTGTGGAAGCAGAAACAACAACTGAAGCCTCTGTACCACCAGCAGAGGCTTTGTTCAGAAAGCTTGCATTCAGGAAACCGCCAGAGATAGTAACGCAGGGGCTTCAGCTGTGGCTGTTCACATTGCCTTCACCACTGCAGGCCTTCTGACTTTCATTGGTACTGCTGCCATCCTCTTTTTTCCTCCCTTCTGCTGTAGTTCTTCTGTGGAGACCAGAAGTGCCCAATGATGAAGGCTGAAGCACTCAGAACGTAGTGGGAAATGGGAGGAGGCTATCACTGAGGGTACACTATCAACCATTACACACACAAGTATAAAAGAGGAAAGTCCACTAAATCAGATGTATCCGATACAGTTGGCCACTTTAGAAACCCACACCAGGGTGATGTTTTCTAAATTCCCTGAAATGACATGTAATGAAATAGATATTGGAAGTTATGGGAGTGAGGAGTGGATTAGACAAGATAAGGCATGTGCTATGTGAACGACAAAGAAGAAATCAGAAAGATCCATTCATGAACCAACCTGGAAGAGAAACAAATACATGATGTGAATTACTTCAGTGCAGTAAATTAAAATAAGTTAAAGTAAAGTAAGTGTGGTGTGGTGGTTAGAGTGTTGAACTAGGACTCTGGAGATCAGGGTTTGAATCCCACAATAGCCATGGAAACCCAGTGGGTGACCCTGGGCAAGTCACACTCTCAGCCTCAGAGGAAGGCAATGGCAAACACCCCACTGAACAAATATTGCCAAATCCCATGGATCACCATAAGTCAGAAACAACTTGAAGGTAAACAATAACAACAACAATAAAATAAAGTAAAATAAAATAAAAATAATCCACAGGCCACAAGCCTCTAACCACTGCTGGGAAAGAACTTTCCTTGAACAACACAAAACTTACTTCTAAGTAGATATAGATGAGATTACTATGTCAGACTATGTAACTGAAAATAATGCGATTTTGCCTTCCACAAGTCAGGAGTGCTGTAGAAGAACGGGACATGGCAGCTTTATAGACTCAATAAAGATTCTCAACTGTCATTCAGGACATCTTTATTTCTAAAGATAATGAGATCTCTGATGATGGGGAGCAACATTTTCTCAGCTCTAGGCCAAAATCTGTCCTCAGTTACACATATGTATAGGGCAAAATAAGGAAAGTATCCATCTACAGCTTCCGTTTAAGGTTGTGATTGAAGCTCATCAAATCCTTGTGCTATAGGCACAATATGTTCCAGCTTCAAGAAACAAAAGTCTTTTGCTCCAATGCTGCTTTATAGTAATCAAATAAAAATCTAGAGCACAGCCATTAGGGAACTTCAGATGAAGAAAAAACAAATGTTATTGGCACCTATGGAGAAAAAATGGTGTCTGATGTTGGGACTGCAACATTACAAATTTAATAAAAAACCAATGATACTTTTGGTTGCAGTTTAAAGACTAATGAAGTCTGAGACAGAGCAAATAAGTGAGAGATTCAGTGTTTGTAGCAGCCAAAATTAAATTATCAGCAGTGACTAAGATGAGGGAAAAATAATTTTTACACATATGATTCTTTAGGAAAAGCACAATGATTAATTTTTTGATACTTTGAATGATAGAATGCATTGTAAAGTATGAAATGTGAAGCAATCACTTTATATTTTAGTTAATTCCTATCACCGCCCAGGTTGAGTATTTGCGGATAATGAAGCTCTTCAGCCAGAAGTGTTTGGAGCTGAAAAACTACTGCATAAACACCTTGCCCCAAAAGGGAATGTTTCTTTAGGAGCAGTCCTATGACAAACCAAAGCTTGAAAGTGATAAGCTAAAAATAGTGATATAACATTAAGGCAGTAATGAGAGTGGAAAGATGTTATTTTTATGAATTAATGTGACTGATAATATTATGAATTAATGTAACTGATAATATTATTACTTTTGCGGGGTACAACATGTAACATCTTGTTATTCCTAAACACTTTTGGATGAGCTTTTGAGAAAACCTTTGAACATTATTTGTGGCCATTTCCGTACTACACTGTTAAAGTGCTATTATTCCACTTTCAACATCCTGTGGAATTCTGGGGTTTGTAGCTTACTGAGGCCCAAGAGCTCTCTGGCTAAGAATTCTAAATGCCCCTCTCTAAACCGCAAACCCCAGGATTCCACAGGATGTTGAAAATGGACTAACAGCACTATAACACTGTAGTGTGGAAATGGCCTATTTTTAAAGTTCTGTTTTAAAAATCAATTTAAAATTCATTTAAAAGTTAAAAGTAATGGGTGATACATCATTCTCTGTCTTGTTAAAAACAACACCCAAAGTTCTGCAACCACCCCATTCAGCACAGCTGGAAGTACCACCTAGACCTTGATAGCAGCAGTAAAGCAAACATGTAGCAGGTGACATTCTTTCAAAAACATCATCCATGTCCCCACACCACAATAACTGAAAACACATGCAGCAAATGAACCACAAAACCGGTAGCATCCAGATCCAGGTAAACATGAGTGATTTCCCATTATTGTCATCATAGTGCAGCCACCCTCCATTTTTGCAGGTGTTAGGGGTGCAAGACCCCTGCAAAAGTGGGAAAAAATGCAAGATCTGTTTTTTTTTAATCTGAGAACAATTCTCTAGGAATCTCTAGGTTCTCCAGTGTGATTCTACGGTCAGCCTCCAGTGGAAGTGGGCTATAGTGTCATGCTGGAGGACCTAGCAATGGCTCTGGCTGTACTGGGTTACTTTGTCCCCACCTTACACTCCAAGAACCAATCAGAGCTGTGTGGCCATTGAGATGTTTGGGTCCCACATCCTTACGATTCTCTTTTAAACTGCACTTTGGAGATTTTTGCATTATTCATGCCAGGTGATATCTCACTCTTCTATGCATGTGTGCTCTTTTGTCTACATAAGCAAAAGCACTCAAAGCCTAAATACTGGAATTAGAGAAATGATAAGCCTACATTTGCTTTGGTCAGACCTCGCCTGGAATACTGTGTCCAGTTTTAGGCACCACTGTTCAGGAAGGATATTCACGTTTTCAGAGGACAATCAAAATGGTAGAAGGTCTGGAAACCATGCTCTATGAGGACAGGCTTAGGGAGCTGGCTATGTTCAGCCTGGGGAAGAGAAGGTTAAGAGGTGACTTGATAGCTGTGTTTAAATATCTGAAGGAATGTCACATGGAGGATGGTGCAAGCCTGCTTTCTGCTGCTCCAGAGACTAGGACATGGAGCAATGGCTTCAAACGTCAGGAAAAGAGATTCCATCTAAACATTAGGAGGAACTTCCTGAGGGAAGGAGCAGTTCAACAGTAGACTATGCTGGCTTGAGTGTGGTGGAGTCTCCTTCTTTGGAGGTTTTTAAACTGAGGCTGAATGGCCATCTGTCAGGAATGCTTTGACGGTGTATTTCTGCATGGCAAGAGGTTGGACTTGATGGCCCTTGTGGTCTCTTCTAGCTCTATGATTCATGATGCTTTGATTTCCACATGTTTTGTTTTTTTGTCACAATCTTTTTTTTTCCCCCTGGGAGTGCTGGAGGCACTGAGATGAATCCGACTGGGGAGTAAGCAGGGGTTGTGGCACTCCCTTCCTGCCAAAGGGAGCTCTCCATAAGGAAAGGATGGGGAAAGTGTGGCTGTTGTTGGACTGCAAATCCCATCAGCCTTCACCACTGGATATGATGGCTGGGGTTGATGGGAATTATAGTTCATGAACATCTGGGGGCCCCACAGTCCTTACCCCTAGCACAAAGGACCTTGGGTAGGACCGCTTGGTGACTGAACTCTGGCTCTATATCTTGCCAAGGTTACATAAGTTGTAGTTTGAAAAAAGCTGCAGTCAATTTGTACTCATCCTTCTAGCTAAATGGTATTATTCTCTCTCCATCCATAACCTGCTTGCAAATAGGCACTGCAGGTACAAATCAGTCAGTGTGATAGCACAAAGGGCTGTGTGAAATTTTAAATGGCATTGCAGAGCAAACACAGACTGACACAGCTGTCTCCATCAGCATAAATCACGTGGACAGAAGATCACCAATAAATATGTTGAATAAAGTGTTGGGGCTAGATAATACATGACGGTATTCTCATGGAAGGAGCACAGCTGAATGTGCCAAGAAATGAGTCAAAATACAATGAAGTTACAGAGACTGAACATATCTACAAAAACGAAAGAGTGAATTACTAGAGCACTTTCCGAGAGCTGTATGTGATCTAGAGTAAGAGTACCTCCAGTGGGAATAAAGACAGATCAACCCTCTCCCATCCCAGTAATTACTTATTCACACAGTAGTTTTACACATGGCCAATTAAAAAGAAAGAGCATGATTAGCTAAAGTAAAACACTTTCATAGTGACTATATGGAGGGAAGCATGTAAAGGTAAAAAAGGTAAAGAAGCTCCACCATGAAACTCTGGGGTGACATTAACATTCCTAGTCAGACTGTCAGCTGCCAGTAAATGTACAAGGTGGCTCTATACCAATTCAGGCTAGAGATCCAGCAACTTCAGTATTGTGTATTCCAAATGCAAGCAGCTCTCCAAGGTTTCACATACAAACCAGATGTATGTTTCACAATGAGTTATATGCCCCCTGCCCAGATATAGGAGAGTTCATGAGACTTTTGCTTTTCACGTATATTCATGAGATAATAATTCTTAACATTGCTCAGAAGATTTTAATGATCTTTAACTGTGATGATCTCTAATTTTATTTCATCTATCTTCTCTGTATGGATCTTCTATAATTGGTAAAATCTGTGACATGGCATGAGTCAATCTTTCTTTGGGCTCTGGGAAGTGCTCACTGCTTGATGTGCCTTCCTCTACAAATGAGTGGCTTGAACCTCGTCTCTGGACAATCCCCAGTACTATAGCTATCTGTTGTTGGTTTTTTCCTCCTGGAAAAAATTTTGAAAGTGCAGCAATTAAAGCACGCTGAAATCTGAATTAAGTGTGTTACCAAATGTGCATATTTGAGAATAACTCAGCCAAAAAAAGATTTTTAAAGATCAGCCTTAAAATACTGGTGGCAGTGATGAATTGCAAATGCATATGCAGTAATTAAATGCCTATAGCATGATAATGTCAATCAAATCTCACTACAGTTTGTTCTAAGCTTGGAAGCAGAGCAGAACATAATTTCTTCCCCTTAGGCTCAGTGAGTAATTAACTGCTTTGGGATTCCCTGGGCCTACTGTACTCTTTGTAGAATTAACACATCAGTGAGCACAGCCCATATCCAAGAAAGGCCAATCAAGAACAGAAAGCAAGCAAAGCAAAGCAACAGCAACATCAAAATTAGTGTATTGGCTTTTGAATAAGCAGAAAGAAAACCAGAGGATGAAGAAAAGGGAAATGCCTACAGGGGATGCACAGTTCATGGGGAAAAAAAGGGATAGGACTTTCTCACCGGCTGCATCAATAATGTAGAACAGCTTATGCTCTAAAAAGTTTTACTACTTTGTGAGCCACTCTGAGAAGCACATCCACACTGGACAGATAGGTTATACATTTCTATGTAAACCAAAAAACTAAGAAAAAAGCGAAAGTCACTGTGGGTGACCAAAAAATAACTGACATAAGCTGCAACAAGAATAAAGAAACGGCAGCAATAATGGGTGGCCTGGGAAACACAAAGAGCTTTCTCCAGTTTCCTATAGGCATTTTGTTAATCCTGTATCAAGACAGCATAGTCATTCTCTCTGCCTTAGCTCCCCATTTTATCCTCATGACAACCTTGTGAACTAGGTTGGGCTGAGAACCAAACGGAGGGGATGGCTTGTGCAAGTTCACTCAGTAAACTTCATGGCTTAATGCAGATTTGAACATGGGTCTCACCAGCTCTCATCCAACTTCATATTTTGATAACCCATAAAGTGGCCATAGACAACCAGGAATTCAATGCAAGAAGACACACGGAATTCCATGTTGACACAGCAACTAGGCCAGTGGAAAAAGGATGGACCACTTACCCCACCTCTACCAGCCCGCCTGCTGTTATAGCTGTTGCATTCAGCACAGACACACAATCTCCGAGCACGAGGGGGATGAACGCTTTTCACCTGCTGTGCCAGTCTGCATTCTTAAAAAGAAGCAGCCTAAGATGGCAGTAGCCTGCTTTATATGTATCTTAAATTATATTTTAATACAAAATCCTATCAAACTACAGGTGAATAAACCAGAAAATCACTTGTTACAGTAACTGACAGATCAAAGCAACTATGTGGAAAAACTACTTGTCCATCTGTATTCAAGGATTCTGTATCCATGGATTCAACCAACCATGGCTCAAAAATATTAAAAAAAAATCCAAAAAGCAAATCTTTGAGTTGTACATCATTTTATATACACCACTACACCACTGTACGTAATGGGACTTGAGCATTCATGGATTTTGGTATTCACAGGAGATTCTGGAACCAAATCCCAGTGGATACTGAGGGCTATGTGCTATTGGCTCAAGGCAGCGTTGAGCATCAGACTATGAACCTGGAGACCAGGGTTCAATTCCCTGCTTGGTCATAGCAACTCACTGGGTGACCTTGGGTATGTCACACACTCTCAGCTCCAGAAAACCTCATGATATGGTCACCTTAGGGTTGCCCTTAATTAGAAATGACATGAAGGCACACAACAACAACTACAACATTAGCTCAGATCATTCTGTTTCTTTTACAAACTTGTAAAGTGCATGCAACTGTGCTACAGTGACTAAGAAGTCAGTGTTCTTTCACTCTCGGGTTTTACAATGGAATAGTCGTTAGATGCTATTGACCCCCGAGTGCTTTTTGCACGACACTATTGTATTTCCATTTGTCTCTAGACTTAACTCCATATTTTCCCTTTTCAGAATAATCTTTTAATAACAAAACTGTTTTTGGGCAGAAGTGTGTGTGAATGAGCCATTTTTGATTAGGTGACTATTAGTGGGTATGGTCTGCATGTGTTTTAGGATACGGCCAGGTATAAACATCTCTAGAATATTCTTGTTTTCCAAAGCTTTTGGAATTTGAATTTGATTCTGTTTTATAATCTTCTATATTTTGATTATATGTATTTGACAGTTTGCTTTATATTGCATTTTTTTTTTGTATTTTATCTGGATAATTTGATTTACTATGGTATTGTAGTTTTATATTTTTATTATTTCTCCCTTCCCTCTATGTGTGTGGATATGTGTGTATACAAATGTATTTTAGATTGTATGCCTTTGGAAGGACCCACTGGTTTCGGTTGTTTTATTGCAAAGCACCACGTACATCAATGGCACTATATAAACATGATGATGATGGTGATGATGATGATGACAACAATAACAACAGAATGCTTCTCAGTTGATTTCAGGGACAGTGAATTCCAGCACTAACACACACACACACACACTGTGAAAGCAGTAGAAATGCCCATGTTGCCGAAAGCATTCTTTCGGAATTATGTTAGAATGCTGGTTGGTGACAACACATGTCCCCACTCTGCTGGGCTGCAAACAAATATGGAAATAGGTGAGGAAACCAGTAAGGGGCACCTATTACGGGTTGGATGGGGAAAAACTCTGTGCAGAAAAGCAACACTAGCAGCAATCATTATTCTTCCACTATCAAAGGGAAAGTGTGAAACATAGCATTGTGATCCTATTAGCATTATGAAAATGAAAAAGCTGCTTCTGAAGTGGAGCTAGAGAGTAATGTGAAAACAACCTTAATATTTATAAGAGGAGCCATCTGTCTACCAAGAGGCAACCCTTTCCCTTTCTAGTAACTGTTACTGTTAAGATGGGTGATGACAGTGAGAAGCATTGGGCCTCTACTCTGTTTTACACTCAAACACATCGGCCATCAGGGCTGCCCAGAATAAATCTCCTTATCCAGAGTTATGCACAACCCTCGTGCTGAACAGCAACGCTGCACACTTGCACCAAGATACCAAATGTGCAACCGAATACATGGTCAAATGTTATATTAATGATAGCAACTGGTAAGAATAACTACTTTTGAATAATAGAATTAAGCAAAATTGGTTGGTGCATCAACATCACGGAATTAAATTAAACTAAAATAGTCGTTCTGTTTTCCCAAGAAATCTTGAGAATGACAGTTCTGTTAGGCTATGAAAGATTGCTAACAAGTACTCAGCACTCAGGCAAAACTATCATTCCCAGAAGTCTTGATTCTTATACTGCCCTAGAACATTTCAAGAGGCCACACAGATAGTAAAAAATGAAAAATAAACAAACAAAACCAACTCAAAAACAAAAGTGCAGATATGGTTTTGTAAATCAGCTTTTATCAAAAATTTAAACAGTACTGGGACTTCCTTTAATTTATTTAAAAGGAGAATTGCATCTCCTGGAGGCTTCTAGGAAAGCTAATTCACCCTTCCTTTTAATTAGATAAAAAAATCATCCTGAGTAGCCTGGAGTAATCAAGGGCTGTAAAAACAGCCTTAGGTCCTTACCTGGACCCAAGGCTGAACTCTGTCCACCTCTGCCTTTAGAAAAAGTCATGACACCTGAATAGACATAGCAGCAAAATATATTTTTACTAAAGTAGATAGGCACTGTGAGCTGGCTGAAAGGATTTTCAGAGATCACTTCTCAAGAGTGCTCAGACATACACCACTCTCCTTTATATTGCTGAATGGTACATTTTTAGCCCACATTTTTATCTCTTTGCAGCACCAGGCAAAAGGCAACAGGAGATGCCAAAATTTCTTTCAAAAGAATGAGAATCAAGCATTCTGATGGCACAGGGTGAATAAAAAACTTGCAGCATATGCAGCCAAGCAAGAAATTGCATGGCTGACTATGAAGCTCAATGCCAAAGACATTAAGTGATCAGCTGTTTTCCAGTGCCATGAAAAATCTAACAGGAGTGACCATGCAGTGTCATATAACAGTACTACAGAGACATTTGCCGCACTTCTCTCTCCTTCAACTGAAACAACTAATTTGGGTTTGCTGTTGTTACTCCTCTTTACTGTCAGGGACTGACAGGTTCTCAAGATGCTTAGAGCTTTACAGAACAGTAGTCTCTTGACAGAATGTGCTCATTTAGATTCACATGAGGATTAGTCTAGATTTACATAAACTCATGCTTGTATTTACTTTTTTCCAGTGCATTTAATATGAAAGTGATAGTTTTCCCATAATCCTATGGCAGTTTTGCTTATGAGCATAAGCTATACCCCACTAAATGTCATTCATTAGTTGACAAGATAATTAATAAACTGTCTGCAACCCACTAAACCACGGATGGGCTAATGTGGAAGGCTGAGGGCTTCACTGGTTCCCCAGGAGACCTTGGACCACATGCAACAACCACCTCTGCAAAAAAAAAAAAAAGAAAACAGAAAAAAGGGGGGGTTGCCCCCAGATGCCATCCAGGAGGCATAGGGGGCATTTTCACCAAGTTTTGCACCTTCCTGGGTCATTTTATGCCCAGGTAATGCCTTTTCTTAACCACAGGAAATGAGAGGAAGTCATCTCCCAATTCAAAGAAGGATTCTCTGGGGCCTAAACTAGTCCAGAGGCTCTCAAAGTGTGGCAGAAATGTTACCCATACCCTCTACAGGACGATGTTTTTAATCTATCTCTATATCTAGATATATACAGACATCTGGGGGACTCAGAAGCCTGTAAACACGGTAGAAAACCCTTCCACACACCCCAGAGTTCATCTGGGGGCATTTTGAAGCAAAATAAATATTTTTACCCCTGGGGGCTAAAAAAACTATCTTTGGAGCCCTGTGTGGCCTGCTGCCCACACTTTGTCCACCCCTACAGTAAAGTCAGGCCATTTCCACCCTACACTTTTACAGTGGTATTATTCCACTTTCAACATCTTATGCAATCTTGGGGTTTGCAGTTTAGGGAGGGGCATTCAGAATTCTCAGCCAGAGAGCTCTTGGGCCTCAGTAAACTATAAACCTAAGAATTCCACAGGATATTGAAAGTGGAATAATAGCACTACAACAGTGTAGTGTGGAAAGGCCCTAAGTCTGTGTCACTTTATGCATAGCCATTTCTGCACCTTACCCTTTTCTGTTGTGCTCCTGTTGTGATCCCAGCATCTTTGCTGGGATGGGAGCATGTCCCCCCTCCACACCCAGACGGCTCCCTGCAGAAGGGAGTGAAAGCAACATGCGCCTTCCTTCCTTCTGCAGCACAGCTGGCCTCTTTCCTGTGCTGTATTGGGGAAGGAGGTGCTTCTATCGCGTTTCCCCTCATTCCACATGGCCAGTGGCAACGGGAGTGTCATGTGATCATGGGCCATTAACAGATTTTTTCTGTTAATGGAACATCCCACGATAGCAATGGGTGGGGGCACATTGGCAGTGGGACTGCGATGACATCATGTGAAAGCACAACTCAAGGACGGCTGCCAATGCATCCCCATCGCGGGGCAGTGGCACCATGCAGGAATGGCCCATAAAAAAGGGGTGTTGAGTGGGACTGTTTTTTCTACTTTACTAAAGAAAACTGTGATTGCTTTATTCTGCTAAATTATGCCTGCATGGATGATGGCAGTCTGGTTATTGCTCAATTTGTTTTTCGTCATTCTTCCTTTATTAGAGATAGAACCACATGGCTACTTTACATAAGTCGTATCAATATTATCCTAGTTCCTCTTTAATTTGTCCTTTGTTCTAATCTATCTTCTATCTCACTTCCTACTTTGTCCCACCTCCTTGGTAAGCCCTGTTTTCCTTCCACAACATACAGCTCTGTACAGGATGCAGGAAGGATCACTCTATATATCATCCAAAGAAGTAGATTTATATTCACAAAAGCTCCTGAGAAAATAGAAACCAGTTAGTCTTACAGGTGCTGCCACGTTTCTTTTTCCCTTTTCCTTCCCAGTTCCTTCCTCCTTTTTATATAGCCCCTGCTAACCTTAAGCATTGTGAAATTAATTGTTTATTTCCTTTTTGTCATTCTTCTCAAGAAAATAAATGTGCCAGTTTTTTTAAAATGCTAGCATGGCTACCTTATAATGACTGTGTCCTTTTATATATGCATGCATCTTGTTTTAATTAGATGACCTGCTCAACCAACCTTCAGAGAACAAATTTACATAATGAGCAGTAAATGCAAAACAGGAACATCCCTGTGAGCTATTGTCCTTAGAAGAATACGGTTTGGTCAGTTCTTAATTTCCTAGCTGACAGATTCTGGGGATTGACCCTGCCTGACAAGGACACCCTTCCCAGCAACTGTCACTGAAATACTTGCTGCCTCTGATAATGGAAGTCATATACAGTAGCCCCTCCACATTCACAAGGGTTAGGGGCACAGAACCCTCACAAAAATGGAAAAATTGAGAATAATTCCCACCCCTGTGATTCCCTTCCAGAGCTCCCCTCTCCTAATCTTTTGCCTCTGGCCCCAGCATTGGGAGGTGGAGGAGAAAAAAGACAGTAAAGGGCTCACCAGTACTTTCCTCACAAAAGGAGAAGAACACAGTTCTTCCCTCCTAGTTACTTCAAGTGGCCATCTTGAAAAGGGAAGGGTAGGAACAAAGAGCACCTGACCAATCAGCAGCCATTACACAGCAGAAAGTGCAGACACATGGGGGAGAAGACATGCCTCCAGCTGTGGGAGGGGGGCTTTGCTCACCCCAAAAGAAAAAACATCCATTTTAAACACATGCCTGGCAAGCCTGGGGTGAGGAATGCAAGGGAATGGGAGGAGGAAAATGATGGCGGGGGCAAGCACATGCCTCACAAATAATCAAATTCACAAATGTCAAACCCACAAATGCAGAGGGAGGACTGTATAGCTATCATCATGCCTAGCAGCCATTTATAGTCACTATCCTTCATGAATGTGTTTCATTTTCATTTAAAACCATCCATGTTGGTGGCCATCCCTGCATCTTACAACAGCAAATTTGTTTTATTATGTACTATGTGGAAAAGTACTTTCTTTAGGGTATCCTAAATTTCCCACAAGTCAGCTTCATGTTTCACACTTGGTTTTATGAGGCCATTTTCTCTGCACTGAGAACTCCATACTGCCCCAATCCACTTTTTGTGGCTCATGGACCACATGCAGCCCTCAACCCTCTTAATGTCCCCTAAGCTCCCAAAGACTCTCATTGGATATGGGATAAATGATGCAAAATATTTCCTGTAACTGACTTGCTGCCTCTCCAGATATACTTATTTCTTTCTGGATCTTATCATATGCATATTGCTTAATCGTATTCAAATATATTCCATCTACAATTTAAACAGTTGCCAATCTTACATTTACTGCTCTTCCATCTGTAATCTAATTTTATCCTTATAATAATAACACTAACTACCAACTCTTGACAATTTGTTGGAACAACAATGCCATTTTTAAATCTGTGTGCTTCTACATATATGGTAGGGAGTTTACTAGCATTCTGCAAAGCATGGTGTATCATGGTTGAATGGAGCATAGTCCCTTCATGGTATCACATCTGACCAGGAGGCAACAGCAAAAGCTGTAAGTGTTACAAAGAACACATCTGCAAGTGCAAGGCCCTTTCCACACGGGGGTAATAAAACGTTTTAGCGCAGTGTAGCGCGATATCTGACGGAGGTCTTCCATACCTTAAAGTGCGCTGAGTCATCTTTAATTTCCAAGTTCCACACGTCAATCCGTTCAGAAATGTCTCCAACTGTGCTTGCACGTGCTTTTTAAAAACCAGAAAAAAAGTGTTTCTTTTCCCCCTGATCCGCGCAATCACGTTCTTGCTCACTTGTGTGGAAGCGCAGATACGCGTTGATTCGCCCCTGAGATGAACGGGGGGCGGGCCATGGGTGTGGACAGCTTTGGCGGTTGGCCCGCCCCACAAAGAGCCGAACGGCGCCATTTTTTAATCCTCGCTAGCGAGAGCCCACAGCAGGAAAAAGAAAAAAGCATTGCAGGTACGCTAAATTGGAATTATTTATTTACAGTCCATCTTAAAATCGCCTTTTCATGTTTCCGTGGGGATACTGGAGCTTCAGGGGGACTGTGGATTTATTGCCTTCATCTGGAGTGGCCTATCCGGGGTGGGGGTGGAATTTCTTGGGAAGTCGCTTCTAGTGACACCGCCATTTCGCAACCCACCACAAACCGCTGCATGTGTGAGCCGGGGGGCAAGGGGGGCCGCGGCGGCGGCGGATGGGGACCCTTCGGCGCCCTGCCAAGAGGGCGCTGAACGGACAGGGCAGCATGGTGGCCGCCAAGGGGTCCCGCGGGAAGCCTCGGAGTAATGGCGCCTTCACTTTGAAGAAGTGCTGCGGGGATATCAATTGCAGGTTTGGCAAATTGGGATTATTTCTTTGAAACCACCCCCCATTGCTACCGCGGATGAAAGCGAAAGATCCACAGCCACCTGGAGTTTCAGTGGGGGCCTGGAAGCTTCAGGGGGCTGTGGATTCTTCCGCGGCGGCATATTGGGGGGTTATTTTTAGAAAGTCTCCCCTAATACCGTCATTTCGCAACCCGCCACAAAGCGCTGAATGTGTGAGCCGGGGGGCAAGGGGGGCCACGGAAAGCCTCGCCTTCACGTTGAAAAAGCGTCGTGGGGCTACCCTGACTGTCCCCCGGAAATGCTGCCCAGAACATGAGGGAAAACGGGGCAGGGGGCCATGTCCTGCATTGGGCAGAATGGACCGAAATGAGTGTGGAGGGGTGGCTAGCTGGGGGGCCTGCAAACCCCATGCATTCAGCCCGACCAGTTATCTCCCTGAACGGCGTGATTGACTTGCAGTTGGTGTCACTTGAGGCCGAGAGAGTGTGACCCGACTGACATCCCTTGCTCCAACGGAACTAGAGCCTGATTGGTGGGCGGTTGGTGGGGGCCACGACAGGGACGCGGTCTATCTGGATGGGAGGAGGGTGCTCCGGACAGAAAGATGACCAGCCTCCCCAAAACCAACTATTTTCTTGCAGGGGGATCCCCGGTGGCCCGTCCTTCGAGGCGGACAGAGGGATCAGACAAGGAACACTCCGTGGCGAAAAACCTCCATCCAGTTCTCCAAAATACCTGCAGCTCGAACTGGTCACCTGGCTTCTCTGTCAAAAGATGCAGTTGCTTCAAGTACTAGCAGGTATAGGCCATAAGCTGTATGCGCAGTCCTTCAAACCATGGATTTCAAGTGGTGGACTCCCATCCGGGTCTAAATCCCAATGCACCCTGCTTAGCATCCAGGTTTGGCATGGGATTTGGGGCCTGTTCACACAATCTTCAAGTGCTTTGCACACCTGCCTTGCTATGGCAGGTGGATCCAGGTTGAACTGACTGCTTCCAAGGGTGAACTGGTTACATGCAACCATTGAAAACAAGTCACAGGATAGTTTAGAAAAATATGTTTTATTAAATTACTAGATATTATAACTAATCCAACATAACATAAGAAAAAAAGAAAACAAGGTTAAAAACATCATAGGAGGTTGCCCCTCCTCAGCTGTCTCTTTATCTCCCTCAGTTCCCTCCTTATGTCCGCATACGTATTTTCTAGGGCGGCTGACACCTCCGTAAGGCTTCTCTGTGCGGACTCGTCTGTTGGAGGGAGAGTAGATATTAGGACGCCGTGCTGACATGCTTGGTGAAAGCACCGTAGCCAACCTTCCATCATGGCAACCCGTGTTGCTAACTTACACATCTCAGCCGTTTTCTTTTCCAGCGTGGTCATCCCCGCCATTATGGAGTCCGCGATGGACCTCAGGTCCTGGGGGGATGGACCTGGAAAGAAAAGGTGACATTGGCGGCCAGGCACTCCTTGGAGTGGGCCTCCATGTGTGCCACCTTCCGCGGAGTAATTTTTTTATACTTGCCAGCTGTGTGTGAGGATGCGCCAGGAAAGTGTCCCTCTCGCTCCTCTGCTGCGGACAGTGTGCCAGCTGCGAAAGGAAGGAAACTGTTCAACATCCCTGTCAGCAATTGTGCATCTAATCTCCACATTTTCTCCCACATAGGTGGTTACTGTACCGTCAGCTGCTGGCTCCTCTTCCCCTGGCATGTCAATTACCAGGTCGCTGTGACCGGGGGAGGGAACCAGCGGGGCTCTCTGCTTGTGCACCTGTGGCTGAAATAGAAGCAAGCGGGAAACAGATGTTGCCGCGGAAACAGATCAACTTCATAGCTGTGAATAAAGTTTTCACGCCAAAGCTGTTGCACATGTTTTACCTATATCTTCCCCTGCGCCTTCGTGGCCACTTTCCTCCCCAGGGCCCGAGCTGTCCCCCAGCACGATTGTTTCAGGCTCTGGAGAAACAGGAAAAAGCAAAGCTCTCAACCTTTGCAAAACAGCGGGCAGACCTCTCGTAGAACACACCAGTTCCCCACGTGTTGGCATACGCATGGACAGGGCTGGGAATCTCATAAGAACTGGAGGTATTACACTTGCCTTCCCTCTCTGGGGTCCCGGCGACATCAACATTCCGCCTGGTGGCACGGCGTCTGGCACCTGGGAAGGGAAGTGGCACATGCTGCTATCAGTGTGTGCTCACATAATGGGGGGAATCAGGAACCCCCCCCCGTTTGATTGACCATCACTTGTTCATTGGGAGGGGGATGGTTGTCAAGGGTACTCACGTCCTCTTCTGCGGCCACGCCAGGAGGGGCGCCCGGCAGACTTCCACAGCCGCAGCATGGTGCGGAAGTAGGGAGGCTTGGCTGCATGGGGTGGGTGGCCATTGAAGCATTCCATGCATTCGTAGAACGCCGCCTTGATGGCCTTGAATTTGGAGTTGACCTGCGCGGCCGTCCGGTCGAACCCCTGCCGTGACAACCCCCTGGCTATGGTCTCGTAGTACTCCCTGTTTGGGGCATTTGTACTACGGAGGAGTACATTGACCCCTCCGCACCACTCGACCATAGCCAGCATCTCCCTGGTTTCGAAATCTTCCCAGAGGGCACCCTCACGCTCCATCTCTCTCTCTCTCTCTCTCTCTCTCTCTCTCTCTATCTATCTACCTATCTATCTATCTATCTATCTATCTATCTATCTATCTAATAAAAGTATCTTAAAAACCAAAATCCACAAACTCTCACGCTCCTCCACTCTCCTAATCTCTCCTACCTTCCGCCCCGACACGCCCACAGGAAGGCTGCAGTTCCACCGCCTTCCTGTGGGGGTCCTGCGGCGCCAAGTCCTGGTGGCCGCTGCGCATGTGCGAAGCGTCGCCGGGAGAAACTGCGCTGGGGCGACAAGGAGGAAGCCATTACTCGGAACTAGCAACCTCGTAGTCAGCCAAACTTTGCGGAAGAGTTTTGTTGAAGGTGGCTATGGCGACCCAAGATGCAAGCCAGGGAAATGTGTCCAGCCCTGGAGAGGGAGAGGTCAACCCGAGGAGAAGCAGGGCAAAAGGCAGGGGGGTCGCGTGGTGCCACTCCGAGGTAAAGGATCTCCTTGAAGTATGGGGCGAACAGAAGTACCAGGCGGATCTTCAGGAAAGCTACTGGAATATCGAAATATTTGAAGAAATAGCCAGGGAAATGGAAAGAAGAGGGCACAAAAGGACAGCGGAAGAATGCCGCACAAAAACCAAGCGGATGCGGCTGGACTACCGTCATGCGGTCACTGCAAATAAAAGGACAGGCTCGTCCCGGGTTACCTGTCCTTACTTCAAGGAGCTGTCGCGAATTTTGGGTGGTGACGCGGGTGAACACCCACCAAGGGTCATCGCGAGCCTACAGATTGCAGAGGACGGGGATCACGGAGTGGAGGGGGCTGCAGCATCAGAAGGTATGAATGTTAAGAGGGGTACCCTCATCTTGGTTTTGTATCACTAACTCATCTATGCATGGAAATTCCACCCATTCCTTTCCCTTTTTGTGCTCCAGAGCGTGCCCATAGCCAGGAGCTTTTTGGGGATTCCCCGGATACCTCTGATGCGGAGACATCAGGTAAGGCAGGTTGTTAGTGTGGCAACAAACATATAAGCTTCGCTTTATCTCCCTGGGTCGCAATAGCCCTTGGGCATGGCTGCTATGAAGCGGAAAGAATGCTTTTGCAATGTGCATGCTACCTACCTTTCAATTCCTGCATCACTACTTACTCAGTAACTCAATAGCAAGCCCTTTTGCTCCCCAAAACGGCCAAGTTGTCTGAACTCTTGGATTCCTGTGGGTCTCTGGGTATGCTAACGGTGTGGGAGCATGCAAACGGCGCGCAGTATGTGCCTGGTCCCTTCCAGCTGGATATCAATGTGCATAGGTCAATGGGGGGGGAAGGCCGGAAGGGGGCCGCCGGGAGCCATGCAGAATGCATTCTCAGCAGACTTTCACACCTCGCAACCTATCCCCCGATGCAGGCATGGACGACACCAGCAACACGCCAGTTCATCCCGGGACATCTAGAGCGGAAAATGACAGCACCACTGGTACAGGTGAGTTTTTAACCACCACCCTTACTCCACACCTTGTCACCATAGCACTAGAGGTGTTGGCCGGAAGGTACAGGAACCTTCCTGCTGGACCTTTTGCACAACAGTCAAGCCTGGTGTCTCACGAGTGAGCAGGATCCATGAAACTAGACATATAATTGTTTGCATGCACGGTTCCTGTTGCTTCCCTTCTCCCTGCACACATTTCTCCTAAAGTTAGGTATTTGCTGTGGCTGTCACTCCTCAGTGAGATGTGACACGAGAGGTGATGTTACATGGGATGATGAGAGATGTGATTGGCTTTGCCGCTGCCTGGCATGCAGTTTTGTGCGGCCCTCACAGGAATGTTGTGTTACGTTTCAAAAATCACATCCCATCAACCAGTACAATGCTACTTCCGTTTTGCTTTCACTCTCCCTAGATGAGGCAAGCAACGGTACAGCAGAGGTGACACGCAGCACTACCGCCGCGGGCTTGTCTCCCCGGTCCAGACTACGCATGTCGCGCCATAGGACCACTGCAGCGGGGCGTAGTGAGAACCTTCCCGCTGCTACCATAGCTACCATGGATCTCATACGGGAGCAGCAGGAGCTCAACAGGGACATGCGTGCCAGGGAGTTCCAGCATGAGAGTACCACAGCGACAGAAGAACGCAGGGAGCTGCTCTCCCTGCTTAGGGAATGTATCAGGGTTATGTCCGCAATCGCGGATGCAGTGAATGCAAGAAATGCTGCAATCCTCCCCAGGAATGATGGCAGTGTGGTTTCCGAACAAACTGAGCCCGAGCCAGGCCAGAGCCTTGCAATGGGGGGAAGGCCATCGACCTCCTCCCAGCAGCAGGTGGCAAGACGACATTTCCCAAGGGTCAAGAGACCCTGCCACAGGTACAGCCCTTGAGAAATGCATCTCCCCACCTACCTGCCCATTTGGATGGGTACAAATATGGCCCCGTTAACTTGTTAGCAATATCCATGATCTAACTGTTTAAAGTTATATGTTTCCTATTTCTCCTATGAAAGGGGAGTTGCCATATATCTTGTTTTCCTTTGAAGTCAGTACTATTGTTTGCCATTCATGTTGTTTTTGTGTTTTTGAAATAATAAAAGCAATCCCTGTTATTTTTGCAACAAAACCAGTGTAAAGTTTATTTGTAAAGGGGAAAGTATTTACAACGGGGAGGGGCAAAACACCTTCTAATTGCAATTACAAACAAGGGAGAAAACTACAAATCTAGGACTGAACATTGTCCTCGGCAATAAGGCTTGCAATGGCATTCCTAACTGTTTCCCCTTCACGGAGCCTCCTGGTGGAGGAGTGGGATCGGAAGTCATCCCGTGTTTGTGGGAGGCGCAGAGGTGGGGGGGAGCAAGGTCGGGGTGCAGGATGTGGCCCTTTGACTCGCAGATGTTGTGGAGGACCACGCAGGCGGATATAACGGGAAGGTAGTTCTTCTCGGACACGGTTAGGGGAGCTGAGAGGCAGCCCCACCGTGCCTTGAGCCTTCCAAAGGCCCGCTCCACCACATTCCGACAGCGGTTGAAAACCCTGTTGTAAGCCAACTTCCTTGGGTCCATGGCCCCTCCGTATGGCTTCATCAACCACCTTGACAGGGGGTACGCCGCATCTGAGAGGATGACTGGACCAATGGAAACGCCATTTATGGTGATGGTAGGGTTCCCAGGAACATACCGTCCAGCCTCCATGGCGTGCCACAAGGAGGAGTGACGGAAAACAAACGCGTCATGCGTTCTGCCTGTAAAGCCAAGGACAATATCCAAAAAGCGTCCTTCATGGTCCACCATCCCCTGCAGGAGAATGGAGAAGGAGCTCTTGCGGTTTACGAACTCTTCCCCTCTTCCTTTTGGTGGCCGCACAGGAATGTGTGTACCATCAACCGCGCCGATGCATTGGGGAAATCCCATGCGATGGAATCCATCCATGACCTGCAATGGGTGGCAACACAAAAAACAAACATTACTCCTTTCATGGCCAGTGCAGGGATAGCGGCGGGACCGGTTTGGGCTGAGATAGCGTCACCGGGAGACGTCGGGGCGCGGGGGAGGAAGGGGGGAGAGGGCGGGAGGGGGAAGGGTGGATGGAGGTGGGGAGGGGGGACAGAGGGCCGCGAATGGCCGCGCGCGTGGCGTGGCCAGTGCAGGGATGGTGGCCGGAACGGTCTGGGCTGAGATAGCGTCACCGGGAGACGTCGGGGCGCAGGGGAAGGACGGAAGGGAGAGAGGGCGGGAGGGGGAAGGGTGGATGGAGGTGGGGAGGGGGGACGGAGGGCCGCGGATGGCCGCGCGCGTGGCGTGGCCAGTGCAGGGATGGTGGCCGGAACGGTCTGGGCTGAGATAGCGTCACCGGGAGACGTCGGGGTGCCGGGGAAGGATGGAAGGGAGAGAGGGCGGGAGGGGGAAGGGTGCATGGAGGTGGGGAGGGGGGACGGAGGGCCCCGGATGGCCGCGCGCGTGGCGTGGCCAGTGCAGGGATGGTGGCCGGAACGGTCTGGGCTGAGATAGCGTCACCGGGAGACGTCGGGGTGCCGGGGAAGGACGGAAGGGAGAGAGGGCGGGAGGGGGAAGGGTGGATGGAGGTGGGGAGGGGGGACGGAGGGCCGCGGATGGCCACGCGCGTGGCGTGGCCAGTGCAGGGATGGTGGCCGGAACGGTCTGGGCTGAGATAGCGTCACCGGGAGACGTCGGGGTGCCGGGGAAGGACGGAAGGGAGAGAGGGCGGGTGGATGTAGAGTACTCACTCTGCGATAGTCTCCAAGGGAAACGGTGGACGACAGGAGGACCTGCTCTATCGCCAGACACACCTCAATGACAATCACAGCGACTGTGGAGATCCCCAAGCCGAAGGTGTTCGCCGTTTTGCGATATATAAGCGGCGTTGACAACCACCACACGGTAATCGCCACTCTCTCCTCCACAGATATGGGTTGACGCATTTCTGTGGCTTTCCTCTCAAGTGTGGGACGCAGACGGTCGGCGATCTCGAAGAGGGTGGCTTTCGTCATGCGAAAGTGGTAGAGCCACTGGTCATCGTCCCACTTAGCAAGCACCTCCTCAGCCCACCATGTCCTCCGCATCCTCTCCCTGACCCACCACCTTCTGGGGCGTGGGAGACGCCGCGAGTGTCCTCTCAGAAGGGGCGCATAGAAAACGTCCTCCTCCTCATGGTCGCGATGGAGCCTGGACCTCCTCGCTCGATCTCTGGCCCATTGTTCTTGCATGGTGGCCACCACTACACCCAGGACAGCAACAAAGGGCCCCAGGAACCTGACCAGGTCATCGAGAACCTCGCCCTCCATCGCAAAGCCACGAACAAGTCAGAAAATCGGCGAAGCAGGAAGCACAACGACCGGCACCAACCAACGCACTAGCCAGAGGTGGGGGGTGGCGGCGAAAGGCGGGAGGCGTTGGGGAGGACCTTGCATACGTACGTGCGCGCATGCGCAGGTACGTACCGACGCAACGCGCCATTTCTTCAAATCGAAATCAGCCTATCACAGCCATAGCGGGCGAGGTTATGTTAATAGCGGGGGTGGTCAGGACGGCAACGTGTGGATCTCTGAAACCGCGCTAAGCCGGATCAAACATAAGACGTATGAATAGAGAGCGCGCATTAGCGCGGATACAAAAAAACCCGGTAAAAACCGGCCGGAACCGTCACTACGCGAATTCCTCTTCTCGTGTGGAAAGGGCCCAAGTCATATAACTAAGCTGAAGTAAATGAAATACGCTATAACAGTGGTTCTCAACCTGTGGGTCCCCAGATGTTCGTGGACTTCAGCTCCCAGAAGCCCTGAGCATTGACCATAGTGGCTGGGGCTTCTGGGAGCTGAAGTCCACGAACATCTGGGGACCCACAGGTTGAGAACCACTGCGCTGTAAGAAAAGTAATTTGTTTTTGATAGCCTTATCACACCATACTTTACTACTGTGTGGTTATACTGGAATCCCACTATGGCCATTCCTGTGATGGTATCAGGTTATTAACATTTTCTATTGCACCCTTTTGACATCTGCTGATTAGTAGTGTCATTCGCATTGTTCTCCCCTCCACATTACAGCACCATTGCCAAATCCTCTTCCCCTCTCACTCTTCATGATTGGTCCTTTTATTTCATTTTTTATTATTATGCTGTACTTGCACAGTAACACACCATGCCCACTACTGGATCAGCTACAGAACAAAGTGCTATCAGGAAACTAAACTACCACAGCTAACTGGATTGTTGTGGAAAGGGGGTCATTAATGGATTATCTACAGCATGAAAAAAGGACACATTTCAAATGGATGGTGAGCAGCAATAAGACTGATCCCAAATCAGGAATAACACATTGCTCTGGTGGTATGACACGGTGTGATAAGCACCTGACCTTCAAATTTTAGATTAACAGGTTTCTAGTTCCCATGATAATAGTTCAGTTGTATCTTACAGTTTTGTCAACTATTGCTTCCTCTGTAATATAATGATTTTTTAGCTTCTGACATTCTGTACATATTTGCATAGCAGTTTCTTAGCACATGCAATGCAGGCCACCAACAAAAGCATTCCAAAGGGATGACTTGTTGCAGCAAAACAAAAACAAAAACCCCAGACAAACAATGAGGCACCACAGAGAATACAAAACTTTTTCTTGGAAGCATTGTGAGCTACAGCCCACTTCATGAGATGTGTGAAGCATAACCTATAATTCTTGGTATATGTTCAGTTTGCTGTGGGATTGTAAACACGGAGGTCAAAGAGAAATTAAATGTTTGAACTACTAATATTATTAACACTGGCCATTTACTAAACTGGTACTGATAACACAAAACATACTTTTAGATTATGCATTCAATAAGCAAAGGTCATTTCCCTGTGGGGATGGTCCCAGTACAATTTGTTGCCCAAGGCAAAATATCAAATGACGCCTAGTGTCCACATCAAGATGCATAAGACCCATAAGCAAACATGAAATTGGTTTTAATGGAACATTTACTTCAGAATAGCAGGCAGAACAAATATAATCACAAAGATCACATAGGGCTGAAATATTCTGTGCACCCACCTGCATGCATTTCTTTGTTGCCTATAGCTACTAGGCAAATATTTAATACAAGGATGTATTACTAATGTATTTTCTTCCTCTTCAGGACTGTCCTTACCATCAGGAAGACTGAGTTTGCCACTTCAGGTAGCAGATCTACTCAAACAGACAGTATATTGTTAGTTAATAATTTGCTATTGTGAGAAAAATACTCAGGAGTAGCAGTGTTGAAAGCAAGCATGGTATAGTTAGTAGTTTGACTACAAACCTGGAGACCAGGGTTTGATTTCCCTACTCAACTATGCAAACCCATTGGCTGACCTTGGCTACATCACACGCTCTCAGCCCCAGAAAACCTTGAGACAGGTTCACTTTAGACTTGCCTAAGTCAGAAATGACCTGAAGGAACACAACAACAGCAACAAGTGGTGTTGGCCATGCAGCAAAATACAACAAAATACAAAAGCCACAAGTAACAATACCTTTTGGGTGACATCTCCCAAGCATCTTCATCTGGTTAAAATATTCATTCAAATTAAAAAGGGAAAATGAGAGTGTATGAAACCACTTCTGCCCATTGCTTTGAACTGTCATTATGTATAAATAAACCATGTCAAGCTGACAGGGCTAGAGAACACTATTGTTAAGGCAACCAGGAGTCCCACAGCTTCAAAGAGAATGCTGGAAGACATCTTGAAGAGAAAAAAATGAATTATAATATTTACTCCACAAAACAGGCTCAGAATAATCACAATCAATACATCTTTTCAATTTATAATCTCATTTCACTTCTCATTACAGTCATATTTTCTGATATAAAATATTCAAAAATAAAATGAAAATAATTTGAATACTTATTACCACAGCCCCTGATCTTATCAAGATGCAACACCAACCACTGCTGGAGCTCTGAACTTGCATGGACTTGGAAAAATTGTGCCTTTCCCATCACATTGCAAAGCATTAGGGGACTGGCTATGAATGCAAGCCTTGTGTGTGTACAAATGCATAGTGGTAGACTACAAAACCCAAAAGGGCTGATGTTCCAGGAAAAGACACAACAATAATGCAGGTAAAGCTTTCCTTTCTGCAACAAACAAAATTGTGGGAGGGCTGACACTTCATGTCAGAGAACTCTTCTTGATCCAAAAGTGATTTGGCAGGGCGACAGCATCCCAAGGGCCCTATGATCAGAATCTGATATTGAAAAGACATAAGCTCAGAAAGAGATACTGTTGTGTGTTGCTTTAGCAGGCAATTGTGGATGTTCTCTTTGAACATCATTGTTGATCAGCATCCTAATACACAAATCCTCATGTACTGCAGCAGACTGTATTCAATCGGGATGGGATGAACCCAGAATTTTCCGAGACCCTGGAAAGTTCTGGGGATCCACGAATCTCACGAATCTCGAATCTTTCAAATCCTTTTTTAAAAAGAGTTTAAAAAGCAAGGGAAAGAAGGATAATCTTGGGCAAGACACACTCTCTCAGCCATAACAAAAGCCTAGGCAAAGGCAAACCTCCCTCTGAAGAAATCTGGCCAAGACAATTGCCCTAGTTTTGCCTCAGGATCTCCCCAGATTGAAAATGACATGAAGGCCCTTTTTACACAGGCAGGAAAATGTGGATTAATCCCACATTTTCCTTCCTGTGTAAACAGGGCCACATACTACAGTAGAGAGATAATACAGGTCAAAACTGGCTTTTCTTTGCATAGCTCCTTCTGGCATCCTGGGGTTTGTAATTTGCTGATGCACCAGCACACTTTGGCTGAGAAGGCTGTGAGACCTTGTAAAACTGCAAACCCCAGAATTGTGTCTGAAAGAGGTTTGCAAGGGAGCTCTGCAAAGGAATGTTTCAGCTGTCCTTGAAATCTCAAGCCTATAGCTTCCAGTCAAGTACTGAACTTCAATATGAAATGTTCAATTTAAATATCTTAGAACACAAGCCCAGATGTAATTTGTAAAATTGTTGGCAAATGCTATTATTACTCCAAGGGAAAGCCTCACCTACTTACTATCTTCGCTTGTATACATGGTCTCTCAGGTTTCAGGCATCCCAGTCTTCCTGGTTTTCAGGCGTCTCAGTCTCCAACAATCTATTTAGTTGGCGGATTCGAAAGATTTGGTTTGCCTATTTTGGCACAGGGATTTGGATTCGGGAATCTTGAATCCTTACCCAGGATTCGAGGATTCAGTTGACCCATCCCTAGTATTCAATCACATATTACAACCTCCACATCTGTGGAGCAATTAACTGAAAATTAACTATGGTGCACAGTTAACTGAAAAGGTGGGCATGTCAGTTTCTTTTTTTTTATTATAATCTTTATTCCTTTTTCACAATATAATACAAATCATTCGTAAACTTCCATAAAACCCCATTATATCCTTCATTCTCTCCATTTAAAAATCTCATTTTCAACCCTCTCCTCCCCCCTCCCCCAACATTCTCCCACCATACATTACATCCACGATTCTTCCTTCCTCCTATTTCATCTGTGTTCCAACTCCAAAAAAGAAACTCATTATTTGCGTATTTCCCCTTTAACCTTCCCATTCTGGGACACGACCTTTTTATCCATGTTTTATATTTTATTAACAATTTCCACGTCTTTTTTCTTGATTCTTTTACGATCTTACATCCTTTATTTATCTCTTTCCCCTTCTCTCCAGGGGCCTCCTTTTTTCCCCTAAAAAGGTGGGCATGTCAGTTTCATCCAAACATCCTGTGCCAGTAACACTGAAAAACTTTAAAGGGCTATTGTAAAAATCACTAAGACAACCTGTCTAACTATTTTGTATACTCTCATGTCCTATATTATGATGGAAAAGAGTCTTGTGTTATTTAACGACTAGTTAAATTTAATTTGTCTCTGACCTCACTGTCTGTAATGTTGCCTCTTAACATGGGTACTGTCTGTCTGTCTCTCCACTTAAATGAAATCCTTCATGAACTGGAAGTGAAGGTTAGTGCATGAAAGTTCATATGACAACACATCTGTCAATCTTTAAAGTGCTGTTGGAAATCTGTTGTTTCTGTTACAACAGACGGCCATGGTTATCCCTTTGGATATTATAATGGCAGTGCATGGAGTTTATTTCCCCAAAGACTGGAGCAAACCTGCACTTATTGCTTTTATTTCTGAGATCCAAATAACATTTCTCTTGCCCCAATGTATATATCAGTAATTTCCATCAATTACGGCAACTTTTTACTCTTAGCTGAACGCAGTACTTTTCCCTATCTGGTACATTTCAGTACATTTTGAATTTCAAATTCACTTGTACATCTACTCTTGCAGTTCATTTTGTTCTGTTCAGTGCCTTCTGTGGTTTGTGGATATTAACTTTTCATGCTTTTTGTACTCCATTTGAGAATATCCAGTTTCATATCTGCTAAAATGAATTTTCCCTTTTCCCTCTTTCTTTCCATGACCCTTTGTATACTATCAATACAGAATGCCAAAAATTTTTTAAGACGTTTCTCTTTCTTGCACAAGAGTGCATGAATTTCATTACATTCTCCTACCAGTTCTTCCAAGGTAATTCCACAGTGTCTTTTGAAAAGTATCTTTCTTGTGCTAGAGAAACTTGAGTTATATTTTTTTTTAAATATTCTACTTTCCAATTATGGTATTTGGAAGCAAAGGAACAGAGGTCGGAGCCAACAGAGAAGAGGAGGAAGGAAAAAGGATCAGGAGGAGATCTGATGGATGCTGAGACTATATCCCCCCCCCAAAAAAAACCCAGACTATATCAGCAAGCACCAGAAAAGTATTTAAAAGTAGATGTGAAGAGAACTTCAAAACCCCGCAAAAACACAAAGAAAATGGTTCGCAGTCTCATGCAAGATAACGCTAACCTGTAACAGACCAAAGTTAGAAACAGAGAGCTAAAAGTGATTGCTGAGCCTCTGAAAGAATTTTGGAAATGTGGAAGTGTCTTTATGCAAGTGTGCTGAGAGGGACTAGAACTGCTGTTTTAGGAATGCTGTGCTGTTATTTAAAAAAAGGGAAACAAACCTGCATAAGCACTGTCCTAAAACCACTTGCCTCCCTGGGAAGTGAGAACACATAACAGTGTGTTGTTGTTTTTTTCCTTAGCTGCTGTCCATCTGGATCACAGCCTATATCCACCAATTCTGTTACAACAGCTGGGATCATTAATCTTGATTTGACAAGAAAAAAGACTGCAGGCAAATCACATCATGGGGGCGGGGAAAGGCCACAAATACAGACAAATACACAGTTTGACTGGAAAGTGCAGAGAGAAACCATTCAATGTTCAAAGAAATGTCCAGCAATTCACTTTCAAGTTAAACTGAGGTATTAACATAGAATTCCAACAGAATGCTGGGAAAGCATAGAAATAATCTGTGTAAAATCCTTTTTCCTCAGTAACATTGCTAGAAAATTGTTTCTCCAAATACTTTACTGAAGCTGAAAATGTCAATTAATATTTACTTATCCCTGTCCACTAACTTGATATTTCAATCAGAATCACAAGATTTTGTATATTTGCCTGTTTATCAATATTGTTGTCATTAACTGTCGCCAAATTGGCTTCAATTCATGGTAATCCTATGAATGAAAGACCTCTAAGATACACGGGCCATTTCCGCCCTACACTGTTATAGTGCTATGATTCCACTTTCAATGTCCTGTGGAATTCTGGGGTTTGTAGTTTACTGAGGCCAAAGAGCTCTCTGTCTGAGAATTCTAAAAGCCCTTCCCAGAGTTCCATAGGATGTTGAAAGTGTAATAACAACACTATAACAATGTAGGGTAAAATGGCCTCTGTCATTAACAGCTCTGCTCAGGTTCTGCAGATTCAGGAGTTTGGCTTCCTCGACTGAGGCCCTTTCCGCAACTTACTTCTTCTCGGAGCCATGGTGTTGGGATCCAGAGAAAGCCTCTCCCGGGAGGGGAGTGCTTCTGCTGTGCTCTCCTCCGCTCTGGCTGTCTGCTGGATGGGAGGAAGTGCAATGGCTCTGCCCCTCCCTTCAACAACACAGCCCGGCAGTTTCCCAGTCTGCGCTGGGGGAGGAAGCGCAACCATTGTGCTTCCTGCCATTCTGCACGACAGGTAAGTGTCTGCAATCGTGTGTCATTGTCAGGAGAAACCCAACCATGATTAAATTTGCGATTGCGACAGGTTGCTACAGGATTGCCACAGGATCGCAATGACATCATGCAAAACTGTCGTCACAATCCTGTGGCCATTGCGGGTTGGAGGTGGTGTGCGGAAAGGGTCTGAGTCTATCCACCTGTAATGCAGTCTTCCCCTTTTCCTACTGCCTCCCTCTTTACCAAGCATTATTGCCTTTTCTAACGAATCATGATATCCTATGACACGGCCAAAGTATGATAGCATCACTTTTGTCAGTCCAACTTCTAGTGAGAGTTCAGGCTTGATTTGCTCTAGAATCCATTTATTTGCAGGGTATTATTCTGAACAGATAGGCTACAGAAATATATAAAAAGAAATATAACATTTTTAAAAAAGCATATATATCTGCATTGTGCTTAGGAAAACACCATAATGGAATATGGTAAGGTATACTTGCTTTTGACTGGGTGTTGGCCAGGGGTATGATCTGCATGCTCTTATCCACTGAAAGATAAATCAAACTTTAGCTTATTTGCCCTAAATGTTTGAAACATAATCAGATAACATTTGCAAAATCATGGTTCAATCTGTGCATTAGAAATTCTTAAGAGCATTTCTATTTCTCCTCAAAATCCTTTCTTTCCACGCTTTATGAGTTTTGAATGCATAACATGCTTGGAGATGGCACACCATTTAAAATTTTGACCTATCCACACAAGTTAGTACTCTAAACAAATGGTTGCATAACTGCAAGTGAAAGATCGTATTAGATGTTTTGCTTCCATCATTTCCCCAGTTCACTTTTTAAACAGAAAAATCAGGTATTATAAAAAGGTTCTCCTCTTATAGCAAATGTTCCCATCTGCTCCCTACCTATACTTATGCAATTGCCAAAACATATTCACCAGTAGTCCCTAAAGCAGCATACTCTGTTTTTAAAATACTGTCATCCAAAATGCAGCTCACTTTACCAGAATGTAAAGAGACTGAAAGAGATATCTCTCTTGGAGCCCTGGTGGCGCAGTGGTTAGATGCAGCCACACGGTTGTGAGTTCGATCCTGCCGGGCTCCAGGTTGACTCAGTGTTCCATCCTTCCGCAGACTGGTAAAATTGTATTGTTGTATGTTGTTGTAACATACTGTAAACCGCTCAGAAAGTACTTAGCTGATAAGTGTTATAGAAATACACATACTATTGCTATTGCTATCTCAGTCCTGGCAGCACAGCTGATAAAACAAACAAAACAAACTGAGTAACTCTGAGGTCATTACTTACTTCCAAGCAGTAAGCACAGAGTCATAAATAAAGTTCAACAGTGTTCCAGGGCAAGGAAGTGTCCAAGGTCAGTCTGAGTATTCATTAAGGTATCCAGCAGAGTAGAAGGTCAGATAAGCTCTGACAACTCTTGGAGGGGAAGGATGTCAGCTATATAGGTCTGAAGCCTAGCACACCTGTGGCTTGACTAATTGTTGCTGGCTATAAACCCTGAGGGAGTGATGCCAGGTCTCTCTTTGCTGTCTGTGCTCTACAAAGCTGGGTACAGGTAAATGCTCTTTTATGTCTGAAGAGGCAGGACTCTCTGCTGGAGCTGGTGCCACCCCCTGTTCTGTTTGTGGCACTGTAACCTCTTCCTGTACAGCAGGTCCTGGCATGCCCCCTGTTTCAGACTCTCAGTCGAAGTCCATGTTCTGGAAGCAGGGCCTGACACCATTAGATAATATAGTAGGTTTGTATGAATACGAGGTGCTGTAGGTTACATTTCAGAGGAAGGAATTGGTAAAACCACTTCTGAGTATTCCTTGCCTAAGAAAACTCCAGGAAATTCATGAGGTGACCATACATCAGCAAGTGACTTGAAGGCATGTGCACAGACACACATTTGAAGATACCCAACTATTCGTTTATTCATTAAAATATTTATATCCTGCCCTATATCATGGGCTGTCAATACAGCATACAGTAAAAGTAGCTGAACCAAATGTATAACATTATTATAAATTATTAAAAATTATTAAAAAATAATTTAAATAGATTAAAAGCATATCAAACAATTTGACAAGGTCAAACTAAACCAGTTATATAACAGTTAAAGCAATTTAAAACCATACACATATGCTTATTTGGTGAAATTATTTAGACCAAAGGTTTTAATAAAAAAGCCATGTTTTTATTCAGCACTACGACATTGACACCAATCAAGACTGAAAGGCTAGGGTGTTCCACAAGTGGGGTGCCACAGCACAGAAGGCCTACCTCCATGTTTTCCCATAGTATACTGCCTGCATTGGTGGGATACAGAGGACAGCCCCTCTAGCAGACCTCAGTACTCAGAAACAAATACATAGGGAGAAGCTCTCATTTCTGTACTGACATCTCAAGGACTTTGAATGTCATCACCAACACCATGAATTCAAACCTAAGTGTACTGGTTTTAAGACTGTGATGTTTTACTGTTTTAGCTGCAGCTTCTAAGTCATTTTCAAAGAGACCTCCACACAGAGGACATTACAGCAGTTTAATCAAGAAGTTAAAAGTTCATGAACTAATGTGACTTGATTATCCCTGCCCACGAAAGGCTGTAGCTGGTGGACCAGGTGAAGGTGGCTGCAAGCACTCTGAAACACAGAGTCCACTCTGACCTGCAGTAACACAGATGGACCAAGGAGTATTCCCGAGCTACACACTTGTTCTTTCAGAAGAAGCGCAGCCCCCATCCAGGGCAGATACCTTACCGAAATCCCAGACCCAAAACCCACAAATCTGCAGTTTCTATCCTACTGCACTATGTTGGCCAGGAGTAGGATCTGCTTGCTCTTGTTGCTAAAAGACCAACTAGCCTTTAGCTTGTTTGCCCCAAATGTTCCAATTATCATGAGATACATTTGCAAAAACAAGGTTAATTCTGTGCATTCAGTTTATTTGCCCTCATCTAGCCCATTACAGCATCTAGACACGGGTCCAGCACCTGTACAGCCCAGTTAATTCCACTGACAAGGAGACACAGAGCTAAATGTCATCAGCATATAACAGCACCCAACCCTTCAACTCAATTTACCTCACCTAGTGGCTTCAGATATATATTAAACATCACGTGGGATAGGATGGAAGCCTGTAGGGTTTCACAGCTTAGTACTCACACCTAGAGACAGGACCAGTACCTTCTGCTCCTATCTGTAACAGACTTTGCAATAGGATATCATGATCTATGACATCAAACAACTGACCAATCAATAGGATGACATTCCTTTATGTTTCCTGCAGAGCAGGTAATCAATCAGAGAAACCAAGGCTATTTCAGTACCACAACCTGGTCTGAAATCAGATTGTATGGATCCAGATAATCTGTTTCCTCCAAGTACATCTGGAGGAAGTTGCCAGCTACCATATCATACACTTAAACACCTTGCCCTAAAAGGAGATATAACCCTACTCAAAGCCATTTACCAAGGAAAATAATTTTTGTACGTCAAACTGACCGCTACTGTATTATGGGTAAATATAGGCATTAGAATATGTGAATGGAAAACAGTATGGTAACATTTTTCGGTATTAATCTACAAGGCTGATTGACTGCAGGATCCAATAAAGAGTCTTTTGGGAGTTTGTCTACAGATCTGTAATACCCATGTACTCAGCTGGGCTTATATATGAGAAGACATGCAAAAGATTGCACAATTATTTATTTTTAAAAATCCCCACTCCCTATCAAAAAGATTTCAAAGAGGGTTATAATTAACATTAATATGATTTAGAACAATAAAAATAATTTAAATAAGCTAAATCATATTAAACATAATGAGTTAAAACAGATTTAAAAGACTTAAAAGTTTTAAAAATTCTCTCTCTCTCTCTCTCTCTCTCTCTCTATATATATATATATATTTTGAAATTAAAATACCCTCAAACTGAATTTGGGTACAACAAAGTTATGGTAGATTTATAAGTGAATCAAGAGCTGTGGAAAGGTAACATTTCATGTACTTCAGAATCTCACACACAATACTGAATATAACACACTGCTGACTGCGTCAAATACTACATCAGAACATGAAATCTAGCCTTATTCACTCATATGAGAACCATTCATCAGTACTAATAATTCATCTTTAATCCAATTAACTTTCTTACCTATGGCTATGAAAGACAAATGACCCTTCTGCAAGGCAACTAGACTCAATGTTCACAAAGAGGTGACACTGGCTCTACATAATTAGACCTTTAGGGCATGGCCAGACACTGACTTTGAGTTTAAAGTAATATGCAAAAATGGAAGTGAAGAAAAGAAGATTAAGAAGATATCTTCCCCAAAAAGTCAGGTGACCACCTCTATCTCTGATTACCAACTGCTGAACTAGATAGGCCGTCAGTCTAATCTAGCGGGAATCTTCCTACAGTCCATGTCATATCATGTCTTCCATACTGAAAGCATAGCGACACAGCAGTTTTCATTTAAATTCTCAACATGTAGTTATGACTTCTTTTGAATGTGTTATC
The DNA here is from genome assembly GCA_948472985.1 of Iguana delicatissima. Taxonomy (NCBI): domain Eukaryota; kingdom Metazoa; phylum Chordata; class Lepidosauria; order Squamata; family Iguanidae; genus Iguana; species Iguana delicatissima. Next base: position 50,534 of record CAOKZL010001042.1, on the reverse strand, counting down.
TCTCAAATCCATTTCATTATTTGTATAGTGAGAAGTTGTATAAAAAGGCATAAAAGATTTGGCATTAAACAGCAAGGCGTTTAATCGGTCTCCCTCCAACCAGCAAGTCTCTAGTCTGTAGTTCTGTTGACAGTGTTCCCCCTATAGAAGGGTGATAGGGAGAGCCTGCTGATTTCAATGAAAATGAAAAGGAGGGCCAGAAAGATTTGAAATTGCTCAGGTTCCTAAAGTGTGAAGCTTTCCAAGGGCAAATAAAAAGCTTGCCTTTTTTCTTCCTTCTTGTAGGAGGGCCTTCTTAGGACCTTATCTTTTGTCTCTGAGAATATATTTCAGTGCATCCTCCACAAACAAACAAACTCCCTTGCAGGGAATTATGGTCAAATTTGACCAGCATTCCAGTATTTAAGCTGCAGAGATTTCCTCACCATCCTTGCTACAGCAATTGCCCTAGCTGTACAGCTAATGCAGTCCTGAGCAGCATCAGCCACATAGGCATATAATTAGAGTATCTTAATCAGTGACCTTTACCAAGTTTTAGAATATAGGTCAGGATTATTTAACAATCTATAACATACAGGCTGTATCCATAAACGAAGATGTCAAGAACACACTAATCACCAGAGCACAGACTCTGAGAACATTTTTTAAGCTCTGTCTTTTCTCCCTTCATTCGCCTCTTTAAAAGAAGTCTCTTGATTCTTAGGGCCTTTCTGCACTACACTGTTATAGCACTATTATTCCACTTTCAACATCCTGTGGAATTCTGGGGTTCTCTGGCTGAGAATTCTAAATGCCCCTCCCTAAACTGCAAACCCCAGGATTCCATAGGATGTTGAAAGTGGAATAATAGCATTATAACAGTGTCGTGTGGAAAGGTCCTTAGATGCTAGGGCACTGGAAAAGAATACAGTCACAGCACCAACTAGAGGGACCACAAGCTTTTCCCAAACCTGTGGTATTAACGAACATAACTTCTGCATAATGATAATGTCTGTCCAGACCTGTAAAGGAGACGCATGTTCAATTTTTATCAGTTTGCTGAATGCAGCAGCAAAAAGTGCCTCTTTGCTCATGGAAACATCATAGTACCATAGGCCACCACTTCAGCAGAGATAAAAGAATTTAGATGTCTAAAGTCACTGCCACTTTGGTAAGGACAAGGGGGCAAATCATTTGAATTAAAAAGTCTATACATTGTGAACTTTTCTAACTGAGCAGACTCTGGTTTTGTCAGGTCATTCATTACTGGATGTATACTGAATACTGAATGTATAATGTATAAACAAGATGCAAATCCCAGTCCTCATTTTCTGAACTCAGAACCACTACGACTCTTGGTTCAGAGAAGCATCACTATTGTCAGCTGGAGGTGGTTGATTCAAGGGAGCTACAAGGGTTGCTGCAGAAGGTCTTCATTCCTTCAGCTGAAAGAAAAGGTGGTCTTATTGGATCCATACTGGAATGCAGAGCTTATTGCTCTGCCCCTGAATTTTCTCTGCCCAGTCTTGCATGGAAAGGGTAGGTAGACCTTGCAGGTGAGTCACTCCAACCTACTTACCCACACTGCTCATGGTGTACTCAGCTAACTTGTTCTCCCACTACAAAATATTTACATAACAAAGGTGTAAGGATAAATGCAGAGGAAGAACAAAGTACCTCAGAACAAGGCTAAGGGACAGAAAAAACTGGGGAAGGAGCCAGGAATCCAATATTATTTTTTATTATTTCCTTTATACCATGCTGCTTTTCCTCAATACTCGGACTCAAGGTGATTTTCAAAAATTAAAATAAATACAGTTAAAGCATTTTCAAAGACATTAATAAAAACATGTCAAAGGCTATTAATAAAATGCAATTAAAGTATTTATAGAAAAAAAACAATTTAAACAAATTCACTTTTGGTGATAATGCTTGTTACCATGTAGGGAACTTATGGCATAGAAACATGGAATTAGAAAGGATCCCAACAAACATCTTCTCCAAGCCCCTTTTTGTTGTTATTGTTGTTGTTGTTGTTGTTGTGTGCCTTCAAGTCATTTCCAACTAATGGCGACCCTAAGACAACTTTCTCATAGGGTTTTCTGCCGGCTGAGAGTGTGTGATGCGCCCAAGGTCATCCAGTGGGTTTCCATGGCTGAGCAGGGAATCAAAGCCTGGTTTCCAGGGTTGTAGTTCAACACTCAAATCACTAAACCATGCTGGCTCTCCACACACCTACCAGTGTTAAAAGAAAGCATTTCTGGCTGGGTCCCATCCAACCTCTATTTAAAACACATCCAGCAAAGAAGAGTCCATCACCTGGCATAAAACTTGAAAGGATTCTGTCAAAGTGTCTCTAAAAATATATTATAGATGGGTTTTAAGCTGATCTGACCTGGGTAGCAGTGGGAATTAGCCTTTCCTTCTCTATAGTCTGAGGAAGTTTTTGTCCCTTTGAAGGAATCATGGAGACTAAACGAATTTGAAGTGGGGAAAAGTGACATAGTGAGGCGGAAAAAAAAAGGGAGAAGGAAAATTAAGGGACACCCTAGTGACTCCCTGGTACAGTACACAGCAACCTGTGGCAACAGCTCTACAGGCAGGCAATGAACAATTAATTTAAAAACTTTCACTGACATTCAAGCAAAGAGAGGTGCAAAAGATTTGGAAGGGCTCATTCTCAGCCTAAGATTTTTAAAAATGGCTCGGTTGTCTATCTAAAGAAACATTAAAAGTGCAGGAAGAGGTCTTGACACTGAGAAAATATGGAACAGAAGGGATCAATTCTGGAAGCAAAGAACATGGCAGTGACACATGCCGGGCTAAAAGTGCATGCTAGGTGCTAGAAGTTGTTTACCAATATTAAAGCAATATTTTATTTTAAAATGGCTGTAATATGAACAGTATCTTAAAAATACATATCCATTTAAGCCAAGAGTCATTTAATAATCTATTTATTTTGTTGTATTTAAGTATATTTCTCACCAAAGCATAAGCCTAAAGTGGAACATGTAGAAGGAATGGCCACTAAAACTAACTATGACAATGTGACAAATGATTTTTTGCAGTAAGACTGCACAGGGCTTCTGTAATGGAAGAAACATCCCACCATAGTATGGAAGTAATGAACACAGGACCAAAAAGTTGAATGTGAGATACTCAAGTAAACAACAGCAGCATCTAGCATTTCTAAGGTGATGCAATCAGTTACAAACAAATAAGCAAATGATATTTGCAGAACTCACATAATTGATAGTTTCATTCCTATAACATAGTGATTACCCAGTATATAACAGAAGATAAACCAGATGCAAATGTATAGAATACTACAGGGACACGGTTGATATATCTGGGGAAAGTGGTAAGGCTGCTGTGACATTCAAAGAACAGGTTGCTTACTTGTAACTGTGGTTCTCCAAGTGGCCATCTGTGCCCTTGCACAATGGGTTTTGTGCCTGTGCAGAGCCCCCTGCCGGAATGCTCCAGAGCTGAGTAGCTTGGCGGGAAAACCCTGCCCCCTCCTGCACACTGTACATGATCTAACCCTCCAGTTTTGAAGTCTGCCAAAAAAAAAGGGGGGACCTGAAAGAGGGGAGGTAGGGTGGGTTGTGTGAGGGCACAAGTGACCACTCAAAGAACCACAGTTACAGGTAAGCAACCTGTTCTTCTTTTCATGGTTTCCGTGCTTCACACAATGGGTGTTTGCAAGGCTTACCAAAGGAAGGCAGGTCAGGTCATTGTAAGACAGAAGGTAGCACTGCCCTTCTGGCAGCACATCTCTCCTGGCTCTGCAGTCAAGACTGTTGTGGTGGATAAAAGTAGAGGGTTGCAACCAGGTTTGCAGCTCTACACAGGCCTGGTAGAGAGACACTCCTCAGTGCAGTTGATGAAGATGAAACAGCTCTCGTAGAATGTGCCCCCAAAAAGTCAGGTATCATCTGTTTGGCAAGTTCATAAGCTAGGCGAATAGTCTATAAGTCACCTGGGGAAGCACCAGGCAGATACCTTATGATCTTTTCAATGGCCGCTGTAGTAGGCAAAAAAGATTAGTGGATTAACAGAATGTAGTCCTGTGTATACAGAAAGCCAAAGCTTGGCAAACACCAAGAGAATCCTGTGATCTTTCCAACTGGGTGTTAGACTGAAGGTAAAAAGTAGGTACTATGATATCTTGTGATACTTGAAACTCTGAGACCACCTTAGAATAAGAAGGAGATATCAGGACACAGGACTACTTTGTCACAGTGAAACACAAAGAAAGGTTCATTGCAACACAAAGTTGCCAATTCTCTAGAACATTGGACCGAGATCACAACGAAGAGGAATACAGTCTTGAGGGTGAGTAGATGCTCATTCTCAGTTGCCAAAGGCTCAAAGGGGTGCCTCCTCAACTGTGATAACACCAAAGACTGTGAACACGGAGGCAAAGGAGGTGAAACTGGTAGGTAGAGATAAGCCAATCCTCTTGAAAACTTCTTCACCACTGACAGGGCCCATGAAAAAGGTGCATGAAGAATGGTCAAATGATTGATAAGCAATTATTGCTGCAATATGGATGTTTAGTTAAAAAAACGGGCAAATCTTGCTCCTTTAGAGACAGCAGGAAGTGAAGCACAGTCAAGACCGTTGCAGGTGATGCCAGCTCCAACTTGGCAGCAGTGAAGTCACAGAACTTCCTCCACTTGTAGAGATAAGATCTCCTGGTATAGTCTTTATGAAGCCTCTACAACTGCTTGCAACTGAGGAGTCTAGTGGATTATTCTCCATGCATACAGACATAGCAATGGAATGCCTGGATGAAGAACCTGGCTGCTGGAATGAAAGAGAAGATCTTGATGGCAAGAGAGTGGAATGCAATGACCTTGGGACAAATCTAGAAGTGGTTCAAACTATGGTTGTCTGGGCCAGAAAGGGGTGATCAGAATGGCATCAGAACGATCCATCCTAAGTTTCACTATCACTGTCCCTAGAAGAGGGAAAGGAGGGGACAGGTAGAGCAGACAGCCCATCCACTGAAAGAGAAATGTATCTTCCAGAGATCCTCTGGCAACCCCTGCTCTGGAGCAGAACTGAGGGCATTAGCTGTTGTCTTTTGTTGCAAAGAGGTCTATCCGTATCTCCAATGAACTGTAAGCACAAATAAGCTCAGTGGCATAGAGCCCATTCATGCTGAAGACCTGTGCTGTGGTTGAGGGTGTCTGCAAGGACATTGCTCATTCCTGCTTGGTGTACACCAATGCCATAGGCAAGTGGCAAGATCCAGAAGGATACTGGAGCAGGTTTCCCTTTGGTGTTTGATGTAGCAAACTGTGGTTGTGTTGTCTGAAACCACCTGAAAGGCTGTTACTTCCTAGTAACAGCCTTTCAAATGAACATAGTACCTTGAGGGCTGCTAACAACTCCAGTACATGGATGCAGAGACTCCTCTCACAATGAGACCAGTGTCCTTGTGAAGCTGTAGAGCCAACAATGATGCATCTGTGGTTATCACTACTGTGGGTTGGGTGGTTTGAATGGCATGCCTGACCATAGAATGGAGGTCCACCACATGGAGGTCCACCAAAGAAGAGACTCTCTCACAGCAAGATGAACTGTCAGCTTTTTGCGCTGATCATCATTAAGAGGGTCAAAGCATCTGATGAACCAGTGTTGAAGTGGCTGGAGTTTCAGGCAGGACATGTGAGTATTTCACTGAAGAAAATGTATTTGAATATCTCCCAAATATCTGAAGTTAAACATCTGAAACTTCTGTGTACAAATCTTTGCAGGGAAGAATGTGCCCTGACATGTAGTTTCGGTTGTACAAATGATCATGTCAATTGGAGGGTCGTAAGCTAAGACAGCCCCTCTACAGTTAAGTGAAGCAGAACAGTAACATTATAATATTAGATCAAGATACCTGATACTACATCCAACTGGTTTTTGCTAACTGTACAAAAAGAAAAAAGCTTGAATGTGCTGCTACTGCTGTTAACGGCTTAACATCAGACAGTATTCTGCTCTTCAGACTGCAGAGAATGTGGCCTATATGGATATATACATAACATACATAACAAACAGGACACATTTCATGGTAAATGAACAATTCTTGGCATTACACCTGCAGTAAAAGCAATCAGAATGATTCCCATTCAGGAGAAACATGACAGTGATATAAATCAGAAATTACAGTTAGCTGCAAATTAACACATGCCAGCCATTTTGAAATTTGAGGGTGTTCCCATGCCTCAATTTTGCCAGATTTTGGATGTGTTTAGTCAGCTATCATTTCTGAGTTGAAAACACTTCCTGCTGTTGCCATTGTACCCTCATCAAACTGTATTTTCCCTAGACTAGAAAAAATCCTAAAAAAGTCACTACTTATGTACCATTGTCCTTGAACATCCTGTGCTATTAATATATATCTGAAAAACACAGAAAACTAAATTAGCAGCTTTTGATATTTAGATCCAAATGCATAATGAATATGCAGGCTAAAGAAACAAAAGTGGAAAAAACCCCACTCTCACTCACTTTAAAATCAAGCATTTTCCACAGTTGTGATGCAGACACCATTACTCTATTCTGTAATTGTACAGATAATTCTTTTAATGTGCTTATCTTCAGCAAAAATGACTCTTTGCTGGATGAGTTGGAGGAGAGGAATTCATGTATGATTCACTTCAGAAAGAGAGCACAGCAAGAAACACATTTTACCAAATGATAGACAAATGATATCGTTACTAGAATAACCCAGCTTTTCCAGACTTATTGGAGGGGCTTGTTTGCAGACTGTGCAGTGCTGAGCAAGGTAGCCACCATTTTCTTCCTCCTATTTCACTGGTCATCTGGTGCTCTTTGGATGCCTTTACATTTTTTGTGGGCTCCAGAAGCAGCATCAAATCAGTGGCCAGGATGAGTGGGAACAGTCCTCTGCTGGACCTTGGGAGCACAGGCTTCACTCAGGTCTGGTGCAGAGATACAAATTCAGTTCCCATTCCACTTTCAGCATTGGGGTTTGAATGCTTTTCTTCCTCACTTCCCTTTATTATGCTATTTCATATTTGTTTGAATGGTTGTTTGTTGGATTTGCTAATTATTCATACATTGTCACAACTTTGGTGATATGACATCGAGCCAGAGCCAGTTTTAGAGGATGTACAATATGGGATGCCCGTCATCCCCAGCACAGGAGATAGTCTTATGCAACTGTCAAGATTCCAACAAGTAAATCAAGCCCAACTCTGGGGGCTCTTGACCTGTCTCACCCAGACGGCAAGAAAGATACACAGGAGCTTTGTGCCTGCATGAACTCCAGTAATGCCAATCCATGATTCCTCAGCAGATGGATCAGAGTGAGGTTTGATCAAAGAACACACAAGTAATCAGGCTCCTCGATTCATGCCCCATGCAAAGCCAACACAATTCAGCTGTTTTTTAAAAAAAGTTGCAGTCTTTGGCTATTTCCGCACCACAGTTATAGTGCTATTATTGCATTTTCAACAGCCCGTGGAATTCTGGGGTTTACAGTTTACTGATGCCTGGCTGAGGATTCTAAATGCTCCTTCCTAAACTACAAACCCCAGGATTCCATAGGATGTTGAAAGTGGAATAATAGCACTATAACAGCGTAGTGTGGAAATGGCCTTTGTTTTATTCATACCATACCATACAGAATACTTTCTTGCTTGGATGGGGAAATTCCTCATCTTTGCCAGCATTTGCTGCTGGATCTGCAATCAAGTAACATTCCAGTTTCTGATGCTGGAAGGCTGCAATTTAAAACACTTTATGAACTGGCACTCTTGGCCACTGTAAATGAATACCTTATTTCCCCAGTTTACTTCTTGATGCCAATTAATTTGTTTTAAAAAGGATTATGCTATCAAACATCGCACCCCCTGCAAAGTACAGCTTTGCATGTCTAGGAAAGTACCCTTGGGGGAAAAACGACAAGGCATGTTCTAGGATACATGCTCTTTTCACATGGGCCATTGGTCAAACCAAATGAACCTCACTGTCGTAGCATCTGAACTGACAGCCAAACGAAATGTGGTACTTATTATATAGTTCACCCTTATGTTAGCATTTTTTAACCAAGAAATGGTGGTAGCAGATATGAAAGCTCAAGATGAATTACTGCCATGTTATAAGGGGTAGGGGCTTAAACACTCAACTGCCTCTATGATCCTTTTGATCAGATCCATCACACGGTGGTGTCAATGAGAACTTCCTTGTTACTGTGAATGGCAGGGGGATGATGGACAATTCTGGGGGCAAAGCATTAAATCCACTTCCATTAAAACAGATTCCAAATCTGGCTTGAGCCCTGCACCACCTGCTTTGGGCGAAAGGGGAAAAAACTTAAATAAGTCTAAACCACATGTCAAAATTTTGGGAAGTTTGGCCTGACTGCAGCCATTGTACAGATAAGTGCATATTGATAGAAAAGGTCATCAAACTGTCTTTCAGAGGAGCCTGTCCACCATCCCTTCTCTCTTTACTGTAGAAGTCCTCTAAGCGCTCAAAGAGATCCTCAAAACAGCGTAAGAAAACCATTTGTTGCTGCTGTTGTTGTTAGGTGCCTTCAAGTTCATTCTGACTTACAGCATCCTTATTTTAAGGCTTTCTTGGTAAGAAATGTTCAAAGGAGGTTTACCATTGCCTTCCTCTGAGGCTGCAAGAATGTGACTTGCCCAAGGTCACTCAGTGAGTTTCCATATTGTTGTTAATTGCCATCAAGTCAACTTCAGCTTATGGCAACCATATGAATGAGATCTCCAAGATTCCCTGTTATTAACAGCCTTACTCAAGTCATGAGAAGCTGTGGCTCTGGCTTCCTTGATTGAATCAATCAATCTACCTATAATGTGGTCTTCCTCTTTCTCTACTGCCTCCTACTTTGCCAAGCACTATCATCTTTTCTAATGAATCTTGTCGCCTCATCATATGTCCAAAGTATCATAGTCATTTTGGCTTCTAGAGATAGTTCAGGGTTTATTTAATCCAGGACCTATTTGTCTTTTTGGCATGGTATCCATAGAACTCTCCTTCAGCACCACATTCAAGTGAAATGATTTTCTTCACTGCCTTGCTTTCACAATCATACACAGAAATCAGAGTTTCCATACTTGGGCAGAAGTTCAGTCCTGGCTTCCCGGAGTCCTACTCCAACCACACTTGCAGGAAGTGGCACAATCCTTGATTTGTATAAACAGCTACAAAAATAGTTCAGGCAGTTTAGGCCTACCTGGTGATCGCACCTGGTATCACTTTGATATCATAATTCGGCCTTACCATACCACCCTTCTCCACGTGTTTGTGAGGCCTCCGGACAAGCACGAAACTAGGCTCGGCACTTAACTGATGAAATATTCTCAAACAATACAGGCAAGCCAGAAATAGCCAGATCACAGCTTCAGGGACCTCTCCGGCAAACACCACATTATGTATGTGCACTATCTACAAAAGGCTCCCTGCCCTGAGCAAGCAACTTGACAAAGGTTGAACCATCCACTGTCAAGCGTTGCGCATTTACATACTGGCTACACCATTGTTAATTCGGCTCTGATTCCATCATGCTAAATTGTGACCTTTCGGAGACATTGTCTCCCACCCAAAACTCATTATTGTCCCCGAGTAAGGCATAGCCTGCAGTCACACTTCTCCCTATAAAAACCCCTGATTCTGAGACCTTCTTTGGATTGCTCCCAAGTTCCAGACCGCCTTGCTGCTGCTTTGCTTGGTGAGCTTCCCCTCAGCTTCACGTGCTGAGCCACATCAAACCCCAGCATCGCTCTCTATCTTCTTCCGGGCTTCAGGAACAGGTTTCGTATCACCTGAACTAACTATCCCTCTGAAAATCCCACTATCTTACTCACGCCTTTATTTTCCTTAGTTATCTGTGTGTGTGTGTTGCTTACATTGTGTGCCTGTATTTAATAAAGATCATTCATTATATCCAAACCGGTCTGCTCCTTGATTTGGTCTGACCCCGTAAACATTGGGTTACAAGATCCTGCTAAGTTACCCTGCCTCTCGTAACGCTAAAGCAGTGCTCTGAGCTAATTTCCCCCACCTATAGTTGAGCACATTTTGGTGTCCCTCATGGGACCCCCAGGAAACAGGGTAACACAGGCCCACAATGAAATCACATTCCTTGCCCTGGAATCTCCAACTTTTAGCACAACATGGTGGGTGTGAATGATTCACAGGTGTCACAGCATGGCAATGCTATATAAAAAATATACTATCTTCTTGTAAAGTGTTGTTAGCTGAATAACAAACTAAACACAACAGTGTGAATGCAGTATCTGCATCCCTGGCTTCTTCGACAGATGAGAGGACAGAGGACTGTCAAAAAGTAGAAATTGTTGAAAAGCGGAATCCAGTCTTTTTTTGGCTTGCAAATTCACTTTGCAAGCTAAAAAAGATGGTGCCAAGCTGATTGAGAGAAAGGTGTCGGAAGGAGAAAGAAAAAAAGAAAAAAAGAGAGAGAGAAAGGAAGGAAGGAAGGAAGGAAGGAAGGAAGGAAGGAAGGAAGGAAGGAAGGAAGGAAGGAAGGAAGGAAGGAAGAGTGACATCCTGACACCTTCTTCTTCTCCCCTCATCCCATCTTTCTCTGTTTTTACACCGTGGCTGGGTTGCTCTTCTTTGGATCTCTTCAGCAGCCAAGAAGCCAAGTGACAGGAACATGGGGGGGGCAGAAGAGCCACGGCTGCCCCACAGTTTGTTGAAAGACACCACTATGGACTCTCTTGAGTTCTCTCTCTCATGCAAGCCACCACTGGAGACTAGTGTGCCTTACACACACACACACACACACACACACACACACACACACCAACTCCCCAGACACATGGAGAGGAGAAAGATGGAAGCTTGCCAGGTGTGCTGGCATTTTTTGCTCACTCTCCTTCCTCTTTGCCTGCCTAGGTGTCTCCTCTTCTGTCTTGCCATGCAGCCAGAGCTGTTGAAACAGAGAGTGCTGCAGAAAAGGAAGAAAAAGCAGAGCACGGTCATGTTTTGACAATCCACCGTTTTGACTATTTTCAAGTGGTACGCATGGTCAAAAAAGCAGACCACATGTTGAATGTATGGGTTACGGCTGTAACTGAAGAGAGTCAAAGGTGTGCATTGTCAAAAAGCAGGGGATATTTGTATATTTAAGCAAGACTTGCCAATTATGAATAAAGCTGCAAGAGATGTATTTGTCCTATTTTGGGTGCAAAGGGGTATGTGGGAAATATTAAATCTTTCTCCATTTGTAACTTACTTATGCACCCTTTGTCTCACATTCCACCAGCCATGTATCTCTTAAACTTAGCTCCAATCTTGGAAATGAAACTGGTTGAGAGAAGAGCACTTGAGAGGAGATGCTAGGGGTAGGCAAGGAAGGGTTGTTACAAGTGGGACTATGAGTTTTTTTCCACTGAAAGCGTTTTGAGACAGAGGGTTCTTAGCACAATCTATCAAATAACATTGTTCAGCTATGCCATCTTTTCGTCCTCAACAGAATTTATTTGCAAGTGGGATGGAAGAAGCAGTCAGAATATATGGAAGCATTACAATTGGATAAGTACCCAGATGAGCCTATGACAATCAGAATTATAAAAGAAAGACCTCCCTGAGCATGCGCGGCCTCATCGCTGCATGGAGGGGAGGAGTTGGTGTCCTCCCCAGATGAGGCTGGGGGGAAGAAAAAGAGGATTATATAGAATACTGCCATATCTTGAGCACTTTTTTATTGGCGCAGACTTTACAAGATATACCTCTTATAAAGTACTACATCTATGCCAGTTATTGAAACAATGGCATATATTCTATATATATCATTTACCACATTATCTACAGCTGCAGAACTGCTCTCAAAAAACTCACATAGCCTTGGAAAAGAGCACTTGACTACAGTATGATAAAAATCTGTTCCCTCTTTATTAAATTCTGAGGTACTCAACGAAATATCAATCACAATAACTCTAGCAATGATCAGTCGTTTTATCAAAAGATGCATTAGACAAACTTGAAGAGGTCTGCCCAGAAATAAGCAAAGTTAAACAAAAATATTATCTACACAGACATACACCCCTCCTACAAAGCTCCTAACATTAGGGTACAACCTCACAAAGAAAGAGGGGGCAGCCACTCCAAGTGGTTGAAAATCAACACAAAGTAGACAACAAAAGGAAGTGATGGAGAATACAGTGGGCTCTCCACATATGCAAAGGTTCCATTCCATGAACTTCTGCAAATAGCAGTATTTGTGGATACCTGTATCCTACTATATTCAGTGGCCGAGTGCATGGATCCTTCAGCATGCCTGTGTACATGTCATCACCATTGTAGGTATAGAGATGTGATGCTTTGCGTAAACTGGAAATCGCACATGCAGAGGTCACTGGTAAGGAAGGCCCACTGTATGTTGTTATTTCAGTTATACATCCAATGTCTAAGTAATATTTCAAGAAATGAAATGATTTTTTTTAAATTGTGTTAAGAAAATATCTTCAAATTGGAGCTTTGCCTTCTGAAAAACTTCTACTGTGTGCTATCTCTTTGTAGGCTCTGCACAATGAAAATGGACTCCAAGCTCTCCAGTAGAAATAATGCTTATGCAGTAATATTAATAAGGGAATAAAAGCCAAGGGGATATGGTCACCACTGTTAACTAGTAGCTGACTCCAACTCACAATGGTCTTGACAATCTTTTTATAATTTGTCACACATGCCCTTTGAAAAATATGTAAGGTCACTGCTGTAAGAACTGAAGTGGTCTTGACTGTAAGACAGAAACTGACACTCTAATTGCAGTTGGAGGATCCAGCAAATTCAACATTCATCTCTTTCTGTGCTAGACCAACTAGGTTATTTTATATGCAGAAAAGAATATTTGACAAAGAAATGGGAAAACATCCTGAGATATATACACCCAAGTTTATAATGGCCATTTCCGCACTAGCCTGTTATAGCATGATGATTCCACTTTCAACATCCTCTGAAATCCTGGGGTTTGCAGTTTCGGGAGGGGCTGGCTGGCCCCTTCCGAAACCTCAAACCCCAGGATTCCAGAGGATGTTGAAAGTGGAATCATCGCGCTATAACGGGCTAGTGCGGAAATGGCCAATGACTTGTCCTTCAGTGACTTTTAACACAGTTAGCCTACAAGCCAGCATTCCACAGTTGATACTCTGAATTTACTAAGGCTGAAATCCTAGGCAAACTTATTCTGTGGCAATTACTCTGGAGTAGATAAAAGGCTTACGATTAATTACATGTGGATTTCCACAGAACTAGAAAGTTTTGTTCCTACAATCCTTTTCCTAATAGGAAATATTCTATCTGTCTATCTACTTACTAACCTATCACACAGTTTCCAAATAATCTATAACCCACTGACACGACATCCTCTTCCACCACAATGTATTTATTTATAAAGGACTGCCTTCACATTATCTTTTTGTATCTGTCTGGATACTACAAATTATAGAAACACTGAGACTTTCCAAAAAGGTTAAGATAAATCCAAAGACTTTAAAACAAAAAGGTTTCTTTTTAAAAATGCATAGTATATCAATATCACACATTTCAGCTGCCTAGAAATTCTGTTCTGAACTCAGTTCTATTCTTTTTTTCCAGCAGAAAACAACACTTTTCATCATAGCATGGTTATAAACTTTTATATTCAAGAATTGTATCTTCCATCTCTACAATCCAGTTTGCATTCATAGAAATACACAGCAGAAATCCAAGACATCTCAGCAACACTATTTGGGTGATCCTGCTGTCTAGCTTATGATCACCACTGTCATATCTTTCACTAGTATAACAACATAGGATCTACTTGTTCCAAATGGCAGAGTCAAAAACATAATCAGAACATGAGACAACGAAATATAGCAACAACAGCTGCTCAAACAACAACTATAGCAACACACAATCACTATATACCAAACAAGAATTCAAGAATTCTTGCCCATTAGCCACAGGTAAAAAGCACCACACAACGTGTGGAAAGCCCTGATATTAGCCATGCAAAGGAGACATTAATATAATATCATTCTAATTGCAAGAAGAAATAATGACATTATAGAAAACATTCAAATGTCAAAACAATGTACATTAGCGGAAAGTTATTTTTTCATTATGTATTACAGTTGGCCCTCCACATTTGCAAGTTTGACTTTCAGAGATTTGATTATTTTTCCAACCCGTGCGCCCCCACCTCAGGGGCTTCTTTTCAGGGGAATATTTCCTCTCAGCAGCTCCAACCAAGCCATGCAGTCCTTTATAAACCAACCTTTGGTCCTCCTCCTCCACCACCAGTAGCTGCCTAGCTAGCTAAGGACGGATTGCAGCCCAATTTCTCAGTAGCACAAGCCCTGTCCTGATGCCACCCCACACCCAAGGAAGATGGATGAGAGAAAGGAGGTAAAGGGTCACCATGCTGACCACCCCTTTTCCCTGTCCTTTCCCTGACCTGGTTTAAACCCTGGGTGCCTGTTCTCCCCATCATGACTCGCCTCCCTTCCCAAAGACATTTTGATATAGGCAATTTTTCCATAGGGGAGGCATCCTGTTTCCTTAACTCCACCAAATGTGGAAGTCTGGCTGCATTTATCTATGATTTGTGGAATTCATATCAGTCCCATATTGGTAAAAAGGCAGTACATAAATTAAATATATTAAATACATAAACTCAAGCCTGCACATACTGAATATATTTCCTTGGCAGTCTCCCATCTGTACCCCAAGCAGATTGAGAACTGTATACCGTATCTGCCAACATATAAGTCATACCTGTGTATAAGACACATCCCATTTATACACTGGCAAATACTGTTTGCTGGCATGTAAGACACACCAGTGTATAAGATGCACCCCATTTTCAAACAGTATTTTTCAGGGGGAAAAGTGAGTCTTATATGCCAGCAAATACTGCAGTTTCAACAAGTTTGTTGCATTATGCTCCTTCCAGCAAGCCTTAGAGTAATCCCGAGTAGCATAGACACAGCTGGCAGCTGCTGACGAACAACACTTTTGCCAAGGCCAGCTCTGAGACCAAACATAAAAGAAAAGAGGGCCAGATGAATAAGAAGAGTTAGCAAATATAATGGCCTAGTGAGCAGGAAATCTATGCACAGAAACTGGGGACAAACTTGCTAGGAGGAAAGTTGGCATCTTGCCCCGGTACCAAGCCTTCTGCACAGACCTCTCAACCAAGTGTCTCTGAACAAGGAGGTTTCATTTTTTATTCAACTGCCATTGACTGATATTTTCTTCATGGATTTGTCTAATTCCTTTTCAGGCCCATGGTCAATCATGCACAAGGAAGAAGGGTCAGACGCTACATCAGTAAGAAAGAACAGACACAAAAGGAAACTTACAGAAAGCATTATGTTCATTTCTGGGCATAATTCAAAGTGTTGGTCATGACCTATAAAACCCTATACAGTTTAGGTTCAGACTATTTGAAAAACCGTATCTCCCTATACAAACCTGCTGGAGCCCTAAGATCTGCAGGGGAAGGCTTTCTCTAGATCCTGCTACCATCTCAGGCTCACCTGGCGGGAACACAGGAGACAGCCTTCTCAGTGGCTGCTCCCACCCTCTGGAACTCCCTTCCATGAGAGGCTAGGTTTTATAATGAGAGGCTAGGTTTTATAAGTTTTATAATTTTGTATGTTTTTAATGTTTTAACTGTTTATATACTTTTAATTTTTTTAATCTTTTGAATTCAATAAATAAAATATAAAATAAATAAAAATAAGCTCAATAAGAAAGCATACTGAAACTGGAAGAAAGAAAAATGAGTTTGAGTCCCATTGCTACTGAGACCCTTTCCACATCCTACCTTTTCTTGGCGCTGGGGTGCGGTGATCACACAAACAGCCTCTTGCTTCCCTGCTTCTTCAGCTCTGCACGAGCTTCCTGCTCGCGCGAGACCCCCACCTCTTCCTTTCCTAGTGTAGCCTGGGACCTTCCCAGGCTGCACTGAGACAGGAAGCATGACCAGCCCAGCTCCCGAGGCTCCGCATGCTGGGTAAGTGCATATGGGGCCCGGGAGCAATGCGTAATCGCACAGCATTTTCCGATCGTCGCCTGCTGGCCCCTGGAGCCTTGCACGATAGTGAGGGTATCATGCAGATCGCTCCTCGCAATTGCGCAAGGCTCCAGGCCCTCTTTTGCATGGCAGATGTCATGTGAAAAGGGCCAGAGATAAGAATGTGGCCTTCACAAGAAAAAGCTTACCTTTGGTTGTCCTGCTAGCAACAGTAATGCCAGATGGGAAAAGAAGAGACAGGTAGACCAAAAAAACGAATTCTCCTATTTCAGAAAGCAACATCGTAATCAGATGGCATTCTTGGGCTCTCAACCACATAGACCAGCTAGGAAGGGCCCTCCCTACATGGAGCTATAGCTGAGTAGAACAGCAATGGCTTATGATACAAAAGAACTCAGTTTCAGCCTTTGACTACTCATCCCCTGGGCAATGGAGTGCCAAGAAAAAGAGCTAAGCTTATACACGGAGATAAGGTAATGTGACAGTCAGTGTGACTGGTAAACAGCATAGTGTCGAATTGGTCAGGTTCTTGCCTCCTTTATTCAGAACCCAAAACACTTTTGATTTTGCCTAAGTCTCTTCAACCTTTCCAGCCACATCTTGTGGATATGTATTTGTTAGACCACCAGTATTCCTGTGGAAACTGTCTTGTTCTTACAGGATTTCTGACAGGTATCCATCATTATTTTAAAAAATTCCATTCTAGTTTTCAACAAGATTCCCAGTAGGACTAACAAGAGGGATATTTAAAATGCAATGACTTAACATCAAAATATTAAAATGGGAATCTTTATGAATTCCTTGAGTCCCTCCAAGAGTTGACAGCAGCTGGAAATGATTATAAACACAATTCATGGGCAAACAATGTCTCTCCAGGGTATGATGGGAGCATGTCTGCCACTTCCTCAAAATTTTTGCAGCATTTTTCTATGTGTTTACTCTCACATTCCACATCTCCTTCGCTATCTCCATTTCTCACATATCCTGGGCACAGCACCTGTAAAACTAGTGTAGCAACAGCACATCAGAATAATTTGAATATAGAATCATAGAAATGTAGAGTTGGAAGAGACCACACGGGCCATCCAGTCCAACCCCCTGCCATGCAGGAACACCTTCAAAGCACTCCCAACAGATGGCCATCCAGCCTCTGCTTAAAAACCTCCAAAGAAGAAGACTCCACTACACTCCAAGGCAGCCTATTCCACTGCTGGACAGCCCTGACCGTCAGGAAGTTCTTCCTGAGGTTCAGGTGGAAATCTCCCTTCCTGCAGCTTGAATCCATTGCTCCTTCTCCTGGTCTCTGGAGCAGCGGAAAACAAGCCCACTCCCTCCTCTACATGGCATCCCTCCAAATATTTAAACATGACTATCATGTCCCCTCTTAACCTTCTCTTCTGCAGACTAAACATACCCAGCTCTCTAAGTCTATCCTCATATACTTCAAATAAGCCACTCTCACAAGCTCTGAGAGCATGCTTCCCCTTCCAGATAGTCCCCCTCCATCACAGGGAAGGTAGTAACAATAAGGACAGTGCTAGTGGGCCGATCCTTACTGTGTAATCATATGGTGCAGGCTGGTGCAGAAGAGCTTTTGGTCAGTCATTTTAGGCCCTTTCCACACGGGCATATTGCCCGCGCTAGGGCGACCTCCCCAGGAGGTGCACGAGGGCAGTTCGCAAATGGGAGGCTCTAAACCTCAAACCGCCCTCATGCGGCTGCGGGGGTGGCGCTGCGAGTCTTATAAAAACCACTTCTCAAGTAGTTTTTATGTGACTTGCGCGCGTCGCCGCGTCACCGCGCCCTGTTTAGAACTGCAGGGATGCGTTAGTGCATCTCTGCAGAGCTGCCCGGGGGCGGGCTTCTGGCTGGTGTGCTGCCCTGATTGGCGGAGCGCCACTGGAAGCCGGCGGCCACCATTTTGGGCACTGCTGAATGCCGCCGAAATTCGCCGCCGTTTGGAGCGGCGAACGCACGCTCCCCACGGGGACGGAGCAACTCATTTAGCGGTAAGCTCCGTCCCTGCGTGCGCCCCCCCCGTTTACCCGCCCCACGTGTGGAAAGGGCCTTAGTTGTGGTTTTTTGTTTGTTTGTTTTTCTGGCAGTTGCTTAAACTTAAATTACCAATACTGATTAGAATTGGTAGACAGCATCATTGTATATCTTAAGAATGTGTAAGGCCCCACACTGAGGGTTCCTGATATCAGTATGGTTTGGATGGTCACCATATCTAATTGGCACCATATTGGATTGGCAACTGTATTAATTGGCTCTGATAACAAAATCAAGTCTGAGAGGTGACGAAGCGAGGGAAGTGAGGGAAGAAACCTGACTGTAAACAAGAGAGGCTGGTCAACCTAAACGTCCTCCAGGTAAGACTAAGTCATTGGTCAGGCAAATAAACGCCCTTCCTGTAGACAATAGGCTAAAGCAGAAGCCGGAGTTTTCCCAGGGAATGCAATCGTGAGAAGCCCACCAGGACACTGACTGACAGACAGCCATCCCCTGTGCACCTGGACTCCTTCTTCTTGCCTTGTAGCACCTACAATAGACAGCTATTACAACACACATTATGTCTTTGTCATCCAAACACTGCGGACATTAGTGACAGTCCATTGTCTGTGCTGCAACTCCCATTGTTCCACACCTGGAAGTGCACATATCTTTCATTGCCACAGGCTATTTTTTGGGTACAAATATCCAATTTCAGGATGCCCAGTGCAGTTTCTCAAAGGCCTACCCTTTATTCTGTCTGTCTGGCTCCTGAACAAAAACTGTCCTTAGGTCCTACCTAAGCCAAGCCACTTTTCAGCTCTTCACTATTCTTCTGGATCAGTAACTATGACTTCAAAAACCTCAGCTTCTCTATACATAATTTTTTCTTCCCTTTATCCTTCAGTTAGCTCTTGTGTGAATGTTTGACCGTGTGAATCTCGTGTGCATGCATGAATCAATTTGCCTCAATAAAACACATTTTTAGCTTACTTTTGAATCTCTGACTGGTTCTTTTCTAGCTTGAGCCTGTAAACATTGGTAGAAAGGTCTTGTTAAGTTACCCCACCTCTCAAGCCTCCTCTTTGAGCTAATTAACTCCCCACTTTTGCAAGGAGGTATTTGGCATTGCAGGGTGGCCCTCATGGCACTTACATTTTGGGGGTAACAAATACCAATAAAAATGCAGAGCAGAAGAGGAAGCAGAAAACTAACTATATAATTTTGTACAGCAGCTTATCCACTTTTGGTTGTCACTGTCTCACTGCGGAGCTAAATCTGAAGCTTTTGCTATGAAATTATATCTGTGAACCCATCAAAGGATGACATTGCTTCAAGCATGGAGTTTCTTTCCTACAACAGTGCCAAGAGAGCAAAATGCAAGCGTCATCCAATATGGTTCCTGCCTAGTAAGATAACCAGTACAGTAACTGAAATGAACTTCCATTGCATCATAAAATCATAAAACCTTAACCGCACACTCTATTCTTTGCACATTAACACATATGGAATGAATAAACCGAGACAGAATGAATAAACTAACATAAAATAAGTAAGCCTGCCAATTCTTATGCTGCTACAGACATCCTACACGGTCACTTAGTAGAGATTATCAAGCTTGCTGGGTAGTTGTAATATTCCCTAAAAAGAATCCCACAATAAAACCAGTCAATGCAGCAGGATTTAAGGTCTTATCTTAAAGTCTACGGAATGTGCACCAACAAAAAGAGAGCTATGCACTTGCAGCTGATCCTTTCTAATATTACTCTCAAATTTTACTAGACAGATCTGCACAGATAAAGCTTGAAAATCAATACATGGCTTCTGGAATGACATAGAAAATTATGATGTATGAAATAATGAAATGTTTCATCTAGGTAGATAGCATAAACATCTTCTGAAACAAGGTCAGTTGTGACACAATTTTTTTACAATAAACAGTAAAGGTGAATAATAGAACAGCAATTTCTCTGTGTTGGTCTGATTAAACGGCATTGTTTTGTTTCAGTTCTTAACTCCCAGCTTTAATTTTTTTTAAGCAAGTATTTCAGAACTGTCATCATGTTACCAGGATGAATATCTCTCTTATTTTGTTCCTCACTTTAGTAAAAGCCAAACAAATGGATGGAAAAGGAAATTAAAGCTTATGCACTTGTACGCACAATAAACACCCACTGAATTCAGTGGAATTTCTAAATAATACAGGATTAGACTGCCTCATTGTAAATCCTTATAAAATTTCTAAACCACAGAGGATTAGGGCTACCTCCTTATAAGGTATTGAAATTTATGGATGGACACTGGGGACGTGCAACAAAATGTTGCTGTGAAGAATTGATCCTGTTCAGAGTTGCAACCTGCCAGCTGTGCTCTTTTTCAGTCTATTTCTTTTCCCTCCTGCCCACCCTCCCATTTTTCATCTCCCCACAAATAGTGGCCATTTCTGCACGCAATTGTTATAGTGCTATTATTTCACACTTTCAGCATCCTATAGAATCCTGGGGTTTGCAGTTTAGGGAGCGGCCTTTGATTCCATAGGATGTTGAAAGTGGAATAATAGCACTATAACAGTCTAGCGCAGAAACGGCCAGTGAGTCAGCATTTCATGCCTACTGTACAATGTTCAGTTCTTACCAACTTTGGGGGCAGACACATCTAAAGATGACAGCACCTCCTCCCTAGCTGAAGCAGTTTCTCTAGAATTCCTAGTTGAATCTCATTCACAATGAGACTCTTTCAAATACAAGCATACAGTATGAACAAGATCAGGTCCACCCATTAATTTTCACTAGCATTACTATGTGTGACATAAAAAATGCATGCAATCCTCCCTTACACTTTTTGCATCACTTACAAATGCAGGAGGATATCTGAATTATAAGTCAAATTGTACTGCAGTCAGTGGAGGTTTTACATATAGATTAGGAACTTACTTAAGCTACATTCAGGCTCCATGCCCCACTGACTAGAATCACATTGGAGGGGAGAATGAGGATGGCACTTGCTAGCCAGTCCCCTATATTCCAATGCACTCCTGTTGTTTTGGTCCATTGGAGGGTGACTGCTGCAGATAGTCTGCTCTATTCTACCATGTATATTTATCATTCCAAATCAGAAAGCTTACACAACTAGAGTAGACTTCCCCACTACAAACGTCGTTTATCTCTGGTGCATGGATGATATAATAAAAGCCTTTCCCATTCATAAGAGTCTAATCACATGGAGGGGGTAACAGCATAACAGGTCTTTAAAACAACCCCCTTATGTGAAAACCCCTCTATTATGCAATAGAAGCAGTGTAATCTAGTGAGCAGCGAGTTGGACCACAACCTGGGCCCAAATCTCTATTAGGCATGCATTCAATTGGATAGATTTGAGCAAGTAATCATTTCTGAAGTTCAGATTCTCGTACATTAAGTAATAACAACCGCAGACTCCAGGAATGAAACAACTGTAAAGTATTCAGAGTACAATAAAAAATATAAGAGGACAAATAAAAAATCCACTTAGTATATCCTGGCACGGATCCATTTAGGAGCCTGAGCTGACATAAACATCTGTAAATGGATCACAGAGGAGCCTCTGTATGCTGACAACGGGACACTCCCTTCCTCTTCCCCACAGCCTTCAATGCTTCTTAAAACTTAGCTCTGGAAGTTTCACAGCCTTCTGGAGCAGACTGTGGGAGTGCTTGAGCTATGTGGGAAGGGAGAATGCACCTCCTCTGAGATTTGCTCATGGGCTTCTTCCATCAGCACAAGCACGCAACTGAATCCTGTTCAGAGTGCCCAGTCATGGAAACTAAGTACCCAATTATCCTCAGCTTAATACAGGACTAGAAATCATATGACCCTCCAGGTGCTGTTGGACTGTAACTCTCCGCATTCATCACCACTGGGTATGCTGGTTAGGGCTGATGGGATCTGGTAACATCCAGAGGGCCACATGCCCACTCCTGACTTAGGCCATTTCCTCACTACACTGTTATACTGCTGTTATTCTACTTTCAGCATCCTATGGAATCCTGAGGTCTACAGTTTAGGGAGGGGCATTTCGAATTCTCAGCCAGAGAGCTCTTTGGCATCAGTAAACTACAAACCCCAGGATTCCACAGGATGTTGAAAGTGGAATAATAGCACTATAACAGTGTAGGACGGAAGTGGCCTTAATAACTAATCTACATTTTGGACACAGTTTCTAGTCACTGCTTTTTATGTCATAGAGGCTTCCCTCCTGATATAAATAGCAACTTCAAGAAGGCAGTCATAGGGATCGCAGGACGATGTGGAAGAAGTAAACTCAACCTCTCCAACCCCAAAATCATCCCATCTGCTGATGCTAGTTACCACCTTCAACATCACGCTGACAGTAGTTTCTATTTTCAGTTTTTAAACCTAAACGTTAGCTGCTACATTTATGAACATCTTTTTTTTAAAAAATCAGCATGTGCCTTAACTTTATTATACTAAAGATTACCTTGCCACCCGAATCTTAGATCATGACCTTCAAGTTACAAAAGTACATCTTTGTACTTTTTTTAAATGTACAACTTTGACTTCTCCCTTCCCTCGTCCCCCAACCATGGTACAAAGCAGGTCTTGCCTGTCCAAATATCACAAAAATGTTCTAGAATCAACTTACCGCTACTCCTTTCTGTAGCTATAATAATCACAATAATTATTCAACTGTTTGCAATTGTTCCTCTACATCGTATCATAAAAAGTTAATAGTTTTTTTAAAAAAAATAAAATATGGGCTTATCTGTACCCAGAATCTTTTTGGAAGACTGGAAGTGGGCAGACTGTTAGATTCATGAAGACTCAGAGTATAGATAAAATCAGTGTGCAATGTATCAGTGTGCAACGTATCATGGGCAAGAAGTGTTGGAGTCTGGGGAGTTGGACAGCAACAGTGGCTTTACTGGGATATAACAATAAACCAGGGTTATTGTCACAGAAGGGTATTGCAGTGGGTCATGAGCTCATAAACCCAAACCTCCCCTCTCCTCCTGCAGCACAGATAAGAAGAGGAGTTTCGTAGCTTTACTTCCATTTTAGACTAATTCCTGTTAAGCATTATATCCAAATCCAGTCATACTTAGTTGAAACAAGCCAACTTCCAACCAGAGTTTTCAACACTGATCAGTTTCAGCTAAAGGTGAGCAAGCCTGTTGTAATATTTAGAGCTTTAGAGCGGAACTGGGAAGACCCAGATTCCATTTCCCACCAACCTATGAAACTCTGTGGGTGTCCTTGATCACATTACTCTCTCGCAACTTTAACTACTTCACAGGGCTGTTATGAGGATAAACTGGAACATGTAAGTTATGGACATCAAAGGAAAGGGGAAATACATGTAATTAATTGTTGTAATTAATATAAGGATAAATAAAACAAAATCAACCATAGTTTAGGTTTCTAGCACAATGTTAAACTGTTATTAATTGAAATCAGAAACAAACGTTTCTAATCACTTCCTTGCATCATGCTTGAGAACAGGTGCGTATGGAAACATATAACCCCAAAACTAATGACATAATGAGAAATCATGATGTAACAATACATCCAGGCCAACTCAGTGTATAAGTCTAAGACTCTCTTCCTCTGATACCAGGTTAAGAAAATAAAATTAGATCAGGTCTTACTTAGAAGCATGTCTTGTGAATTTCAGTTGAACTAACTTTCAAGTGAACATCCTTAGGTTTAAGTTCCAAGAAATCAACAGACTTTATGACTCCAACAGATCTAAGAAACTGCTTCTCACAGTTGTTTTAATACTTTAAAATGGCAAAGACAGTTCATAGCAGAACTACAAATATGCCAAACTCACACAAATAACCTGAAGTTAAACCAAAAATTAATGTAAAATTAGAACCCACTTCTGGTGGACAAGAAACTGTACAAATAAAAAATGACGATAGTTCTGTGATTCCTAAGCAGGAACAATTGAAAGCACGTTGTTAAGAGCAAGTAGAGTTCAGAAGTCAAATCCCAAATTCACCACAATGTTACTGTAGGCAGTGTTGGGATCTATAGTTCTAGTGTTTGTTAGCACAAAAACATCCTGTTTTTGTTAAAATAAACTTGCTAAATGTATGGGTAAATTTTAATTAATTTAGGACAATCAAATGTTAAATCTAAACCTTAACAGTGTTGCCTGAGAAGTATTTGAAGAAAAAAACATCAAAGGACAGTACCGTAGAAGCAGTCTCAACATGACATTTAATGCAAATGGAAGGGGGATAATTCAAGCTGCTTTCCAGTATTACTTTTAATGAACACTGAAGCTAGCTCAGTCATATCTGTCTTTCACAATAAATGACAATACAGTATCATAAGGATAGCTTAGACATGCTTTTTCAGATTAAAAACCCATGAACAGATGTTTCTGAGCAGCTTTAAGAACCTCACCCTTGTATACATTTTCTTTCTACAACAAACAACTTGATTATCTGTCTTAGCAGATTTTGAGGATGCTATTGTGAAAACTCTTACCTGGGAGTAAGCAACACTGAACTCAATGGTACTTACCTTTAAGTAGACATGTGCAAGATTACACTGTCTTAAAAATATAATATAATAAAATAGAATGCCACAATCTTGGATATACTTAAGTGAAAGCAATTGGTGCTTCATAGTAAACATATTTAAGATGGGGACATAAGCATTACCCAGATGTTGACATGTTGGCATTAGGGTTAAAACTGACTACACTGTAATAACAGATGCATTACAGCTGTTTGCATCAGAGTCCAGATGTTATTGATGGAACAGGATGTACACCTGTACACTATTTTGGTGCTAGCTTTTAGAACCGGGGTTTTGTCAACCAAAATAATAAAGTGAGCCATGGGTGGGAGCCTCCAGATTTGGGGTGCAATTAAACTTAATCTCTACCAAGCTCCTGGGTTAGGGCACAAAGGCAAAGACAGGGGGAACCCCCACAAGATCTCAGTACATCCAACTGTCACATACACATCTTTAGAGATATATTAAACCAGGACAAGTTGTGGAGGGTTGTTTTGCCAAACCTCCCCTCCCCACACCCTTTCTTACCTGATAATGTCATCATTGTGCCCCAGGAAAAATTTCTGGCTATGCTCTCTGGTGTTATAAACCACTCCGACTCCAGCTACGAAGTAAACCACTTCCTTGCCGGCTGTGTAGTACAGGTTGTTGCGGCATTGGTGACCCCTGTACCCATACACCCACTCCAGACGGAGCTGGCATCTAGGAGCTGTCCGATCCGCCATGATAATCAACCCCCCCTCCTCAGAAGCACACGGGAGAGGGGGAAAACAAACCAACCTGGTGCTAATCCCACCCCCACGGTCCTTGCCTTTCCCAGTTTTCCTCCTTCCAAATGCTGTCAATTGTGGCTTAGCTGCCAAGTCTTCCGGTTGCACTTTCAAATGCTGATGATTTTCCGTGAAAAATGCATCCAAGCAGAGTCCTGCTCTGGTGCTGCTGCTGCTGCTGTTTCAGTCACTGCTGCTGATGCTTTTGCTAGTACTGAGCCGCCACCATAATCTTCTACTGCCAAAGATGAGCAGCTGCTGCTTTCCCACTGTTTTGCAACCCAGAAAACTTGGGGAGGGCGGAGGGGGAGGCATGCACAGAGGCAAATCAGTGCTGTACCAAACTATGCATGTCAGTTCCTTCCGAAGGAGAAAATGCTGGCGTTATTACAGGAACTGGGTGCAGAGTGGTGGTGCTGCGCGTCTCCATCTCCTTTTTGCATCTCCTGTGTGCCTTGCAAAGATAAAAGTCGCCGCCTTTCAAATCTGCTTGTAGTGTCTGATGATGCAAAAAGTACATGTGATGTTCAAAAAATTATTTTGAATTGTCAAGTTCAAATTCATCTTGTGACTGGATAGAAAATCAACCTTTAGTCAGCTTTCACCATCATAACTTGCAACTCAGTGCAAAGACAGGAAATTTCTGGGGGGGGGGGGAAGAGGGAAAACTTCATATAAAAATAATCATCCTAACAACTTCATATTTTTAATCATTATTACAAAAGTAGCCTCAATCCCATCTATTCCATTCACAAAACAAAACCAGGAAAACATTTGAATGGTATTGAAACCATTTCTGTATCTAGGAGAAGGATGAAACTACACTTGCTTATCAAGCAAAATTGATTAAACTTTGTTAGGGGACACATTCCAAATCAAAATAATATACTTTGTTGTTCTCCCCTTCATATTGAGAATTGATTGTTTAAGGTAGATTGGTCTCGCTTGTGATTGCACTATATGCAACCTAACAGTAAAATCATCTCAAAGCACCATTCACCAACTTGCTCACACTAAACTATAGCATCACAGAAGGATGCCAAGAAAAATCCAGTATGTGTTTGCAGAATATGACCATTGTTCTATGGAAGGGAGCCAATGAGACACCAAGAAAAATGGACAAATACCATTAATATTGGGGGTTGAGGGTGTATTGTCATTAGCAGCTTACCTAAACTAGACTACACAGCCGAACTTAATTGTCCAGGGCAGAATTCCTGAATTTATGCTGACATCTAACTTGGATTATATGAGATAACCACAGATATAAGTGGAGGGTTGCCAGTTTGGTCATTGGTATGTATCTGCAGCTTCTGTCTGCTATGTGGTTAATGTTGGAAGAGGTACCCTAAAATAATGGTTTATCTACCCCAGGTCTTCCCTTGCCACTGTCCCCCATATTCTATCCCTCAAGATTCCAGTGTAAAAAGGATAAATATTGGTAGACTACTAGGAACCTATTCAAAGGGAGTCCTAAAGATTGCGGTCTTCTTTCCTCATACGGCTCTAGTTGAAAAGGAAGTACTGCTTCACTATAAGCACCCAGCCATTCACCTACAATGAGAAATAAAATATGTACACGGATAGAAGAAAGGTTTGCAATTAAAAAGGGAAAAATAAAGAAAAAGATAAGGTGGGATTTCACAGCAGAAGTGGGATTTGGGTTTACTGCGCAATACAATGCAGAGTATAGAATGAGTATTGTGTTCCATTTTTGTTGCAAACTGCTTTTAAAAATATAAACATGTATAAAAAGGATGTTCAATAAATAAATTTTCCTTTTCTGATTTTTGTTAACATCAGTAAACTTGTTAACAATAGTTAACTTTAGATCCAACAGCCAGATCTAAACACTCCTGTGTGCTTACCCAAAAACTTGCATTCGGGTTTTTCAAATTTACTCTTACAACTCTAGGTCCTCAAGGTGCTTCTTGCATGTTGGCCGCATGATTCTGGGAACCGTAATCCAAACAAACATCTTTTCCAAGTTCTCTCTTTCCATATGCTACTGTTGCTTGGGAGACCTCAGAAATAACAGTTTATTGAGCTAATCTTTTCCATTTTAGGACCATTTTTATATTGAGGCTTTAAAAAACAGTTTAGGTTTGCCTTGAATATCAAGTATTTTTTTAAAAATAGAAAGGCTGAATATATATATTTTTTCCAAAAATATTACTAACACACTAAGTGGGGGCTGAGTTTCAAAATCTGAGAAATACCAGATGTGGAAGTTGCTAAGGTAACATGGCACCAAGAACATAGTACCATGGATGGAGTGAAGATGCAGCACAGGGTAAGCAATATGTTCCCACAGAAAGGCAAGCAGCTATCGTCCTTTTAAAAGTATAGTATACCCCAGAGAGAAGAAAAGGAAATATGATCAAACTTCCCAGTCAAACAAATAATCCCATGGGGAATGTCTAGTGATGTTATATTCTGGCACACAGACGAGAAACATGTTGTCCCAACGGAAGAGTGGTGCTCTCTGTGGTTAGAAGACAAAAGTGTGTCTTTGATCCACCTGATATCTGTTTCTCTTGTAGAAAGATGCATCAGCTTCCTCACTGATCTGGCAACATGCACATGTCTGTTTTCTTCAGAGTAAAAATGTGCAACAGTTCACATTATAGTAAGTATGTCTGTACTGCAACATGCTGCATAAACCTGATAAATCTTGTAGCAGAAGCAAGCAGATTTCAGGTCTGTGGAATCTACCTTGCTTTGCACTACAAACCCAAGATCCAGTTACCAAAACAGTGTCCGGTTGAGGCATGCCACATACAGTACTGTGAACACAATTAATACAATTTGGAAACAGATTTCTTATAACCAAGTTTCAGACTGCAGCTTCCAAATTATTATTTCTAACAGCACTTCTGAGTCAGTGCTTGCCCTCAGTCTATAGTCTGCTCACACAAAGATTAATTCCCATTTTGCCTAGGACTGATGTATCCATGACTTTGTCCTAAACTGGCTCTGGGTAAGGAAAGTTTGCTGTGATTGGAGGATGGCAACTCAACACTTCAGTTTTCTGCCATGAAAATGTACATGCCCAGGGTTCTACTACCTTTGAAACCTTTCTCTTCACTATTTTGGAACTCCCTGTTAAGTGTTTGGGTGTAGAATAGAATGTGCTGGATAAAATACAAGGTACTTTCCACTTCAGAGGTATTTCACTTTATTCCTGATAGCTTGTCAGTAGACTCCTATACAGTTAATTCAAAGTAAATCCAATTGTTTAAAGAGCTTTATGAGCAAAGCCTGCATACCACAGTGTCTAACAGGCTGAGCCAAAAGTCAGGAAGCCCATAGTTCAAATTTTACTTCTGTCCTGAATTTAGTTGTCTTAGGCACCAAGAAAAACTATACTCCGTCAGCCTATATGCAATCTGTAATGTTGTTTTTGTTGCTGTGTGCCTTCAAATCATTTCCAACTATGGTAACCCTAAGGCAAATCTATCATGGGGTTTTCTTGGCAAGATTTGTTGAGCAGGTTTGTCTTTGCCTTCCTCTAAGTATGACTTGCCCAAGGTCACACAATGAGTTTCCTTCCAACACTCAAACCACACTGGCTTTATCCCTGCAATATAGGGATAACAATACTGACAATATTTTACAGCATAGTTTTATTTGAAATACTTTCATATTTACCATTTACACAAAAGTTTTAAAGTTCAATTTATTATCATTTCTTTTTCAGTCATCCAAAGACTGAGACACTCACATGCCAGACCATGTTTCAGGAGGGAGCCTTAGAAATGCAGCTGAACCATAAAACAAACCAACAAAGCATTGGAGCAATTATCATTTGACTTTTCACATATATCAATTTACTTTTCTCCGGAGGGTAAGGATACCAACTGATAAGAGAGAAAAAATGTGGAGCAGCCAGCTCTTATATCTCCAGCAGTATTACAAGGAACTGCCTCTGGTGGCATGACCACTCTTACTCTCCATGAAGTTCATCTATAGTATTCCCCTTTAACACTGTCTCAGCTACCAGTGGCCACTGTATCTTGCAACAGCCAATTCCACAAATATTCTGAGAAGGGCTTGTGGTAATCCATTTCAGTGAATGATCTCTAAATTTGAGTATTAATCCCTGTAATGGAACGCAGAGAATAGTAGTGTCCTCTATACAGAATTCAACAAACCTCTATCTTGCCTCCATCCTTCAGTTTACAATCTTGTGTGCCCTTCCCTAGGAGTAAGATCCACTGAATTCAGGGATAATGCTAAAGCCATTGTGGTGAAGTTATCAAGAGTGCTGAAATGGGATTTGTGAGATTCAGCTTCAAGTCCCCACATATCCATGAGACAAACTGTGGTCTTTCAGCCAGTCACACACTCCTAATTTGATCTACCTCATCCAGCTGTTGTGAGAACAAAGTATGGAGGACATACATCACCTGAAGACCAGATACACCTGTAATTAACGAATGAGATATAATGCTGCATAAGGAGTATATCACGCAAGGCTCTTTTCCTAAGCAACAAGTAGTGCCCCTCCTAAATCAAATTTCACAGCATCCATGACTATTCAAGTTCTTTTGACATCTGAGGCAGAAAATCCCAGAAATACCACTCCCCCATCAGTAACTAAGATTGCTTTGTAACAGTAGGGGCAACACCAGCTTGAAGCTTCCTTCTGAGCAGATACAACTAGGACTGCACAGCCAAACGCCTACAACAGCATAGCCTTTAATGTGGGAAAGGTATTCCGAGGCCGTTTCCACACTACACTGTTATAGTGCTATTATTCCACTTTCAAAATCCTATGGAATTCTGGGGTTTATAGTTTAGGGAGAGGTGTTTACAATTCTCAGCCAGAGAGCTCTTTGGCCTCAGTAAACTACAAACCTCAGAATTCCACAGGATATTGAAAGTGGAATAATAGCACTATAACAGTGTAGTGCAGACATGGCCTAAGAGTGGTTTGTGGCAGCAGGGGTAACACCAGCTTGTAGCTTCCCTGGGAGCAGATACAAGCAGGGCGGCACAGCCAAAAGCCTAGAACGACCCGGCCTTTCATGTGGGAAAGGTATTCCACGAGAGCCAGCATGGGGCATGGTTTGAGTGTTGGGCCGGAGTTCAGACCCCCATTCAGTCTTGGAAGCCCACCTTGGGCAAGTCACACTCTCTCAGCCTCTGAGGAAGGCGATGGTAAACCACCTCTGAGCCGATCACGCCAAAAAAAACCCCATCAGGTTACAACTACCACAAAAGGAAGGTATCCCAGCAATGTCCGCTTTTCTTTCTTTTCTCGGTCTGCAAAGCTCCCTGAACACGGATCGCACAGCACGGCGCTGCTGCTTTCTCCATCGCCTGAGCCACAGCCTGCCCCCCTCTCCACACACAACCACCCCACAGAGACGGTGATTCGACTGTCACCTGTCAAGCGCAGAGGCAACTCCCGTGCGCCTGGAACCCTGAAGAAGATGCCGGGGGAAAGAAAGAGGAGGCGGAGGAGGAAGGGGGGAACGGAAACGGGCTAAAAACCGCCCGGGCAGGCGAGTGAGTGGGGCTCCCCCCGCCGCCTCCTCCGCCTCAGCTTCTCCCCAGCGCCCCGCCCGGGGAGCGTCGCCTAGGCAGCCCTCACAAGAAACCGCCTCATCATGCCTCGGGCTGGGCGGGAAGGAAACGCTTGCGTCACCACCTCACCAGGGAGCTCAGTGAACCCCCTTGGAAACCCGGCACGTTGGAGCCCCGGCCTACCCCGAACCCGCCTTTTCTATGAGCCTCACGGGAATTGTAGTTCAAAGCGCGCTCTATCGCTTCGAGAAAGAGACCGCTGAGGAACTCCAAGTCCCACGGTGCTGCGCGCACCCGGCACCTTATCTGACTCTTTTCCAACTCCCGCTCTGCTTTCTTGCTTTCCCGTTTCTGGCGGGGCTTGAGGCGGTTTGTGAGGGAGGGGCGCGGCGGGCTGCAGCGGTTTGAGCGTTGGGCTAAGACCCTGGAGACCAGGGTTCGAATTCCCGCTCAGCCAGGAAAGCTACTGGGTGACCTTGGACAAGTCACGCTGTCTCAGCCTCAGAAGAAGGCCAAAGGAAACCCCCTCTGAAGGAATCTTGCAAAGGAAATCCCGCGTTAGGGTCTCCATGGCCATTTCCGCACTAGACTGTTATAGTCCTGTTATTCCACTTTCAACATCCTATCCTTTGAGGCCCCTCCCCAAACTGCAAGCCCCAGGATTCCATAAGATGTTGAAAGTGGAATAAGAGCACTATAACAGTCTAGTGCAGAAATGGCCCATAAGTCGAAAGCAATCAAAAATAGCTCTGAGGAACGGAAAGACGCACAAATTCATGCATAAATATTATAAAACCAAATATTAAGGCTGCAAATCCGCCTCATGTTAACTGGGGGAGTAGGTTCTGATCAAAAGCTGATCAAAGTTTTATTTGAAAATACGGTAAAATGTATCTTTATTGAAAAACATGCTTAGCCAATCTAGTATTGACAAAGTGATTATTCCTATGCAAATAATCTCCATGCCACAGGGGGAAAAAACTGTCATACAAAGTTGTTCCTAACATCCATGATACTGATAATTTAATTTAACCATTTAAATAATATCCAGCTATTTAAAGAATCAGTAGGAAAACGGATTTTGCCAGAACTTTGCTAAAGCAATTCTTGCTGCAATTAACAAATTAAATGTGCGATCTTTAATGCTTTATCCTGAGTTTTTGGCAGCTGCTTCAATATGGTAGACAATATTTAAATCCCTGAAATTAAATGATCTTTTTCGTCACTTCTTATTAAGAGAAAAAAAGTAAGATGGGTCTATATTAAATGATGATCTCCCAATAGATTTTGGGGTAATTGGCATGAGGTTGAAAGTGTCTGTAATCTCAAGTGAACTGGAAATTAAAGGATTTAATCGTAACCACAACACGCCAACCCGGAGGAGATCTGGGGCTACAGCTAATCAGGGGACAAGGCCATTTCTGCCCGAAACTGTTATAGTGCTATCATTCCACTTTCAACATCCTGTGGAATCCTTGGATTTGCAGTTAAGGGAGGGGCATCTAGAATATATATTCTACTTTCAACATCAAGAATTCCACAGGATGTTGAAAGTAGACTGATAGCATTATAACAGTGCAGTGCGGAACGGCCCTTGTTCAGGAACTGCAGTTGACGGCTTAATCCAGTCACACGGTAAACCTGAAACCGCGCTTATAGGAGACCTGCCTCTGTTGTGGTCTGATGTTTGTATGCAGAAAACAAGGGTGACCCAGAGCGTACAGATGATGCTAAAATTGTGTCTCCAGGCAGACGACGATCAAGAATCTGCATGGCTAAAGTGATTTGGTGAAAATTCTAGAAGGTTTGTGGTTGAGAGTAAATAGGCGTACTTGCCATTACACTGAGTTGTAGTTGCTTGTCATAAAGCTCCATGTGCACGTACAATAATTCTGGGGTTTGGCCAATACTCCGTGTTTCATCTTTGGCATCTGACTAAAGGAAAAGGACCCCCTTCCAAGTGGGGACCCCCACCTCAACAGCAACTATGAAAACTTTTCACATTGCTGAAAAAATGAAATTGCTAAGAAAAAGTCTCGGGGAAACACTGGGACTTCTTTGTTTGTTTGAGAGGCTTTGTAACAACAGGTCATTGAAAACAAAATTCTGGATGAACTGTCTTTTTAGGGAGTAAAGGCCAAATTTTAAAAATACTCACATTTGGCTGTGTTGTGCCTTGTCTTCCATGACATTTTTAGTCTTGCGTATATGTTACACTCCTATTTCAAGACCTTTTCGCCTCAGCCAACACAAACCTTTCAGGCAACTAAGAAAGATATTTGTCTGGACATAGATATTTCAGACTGGTTGACTGATCTTGTTTGATTCAGTTGTCGGAAGAATTAGACTTGCTGTTTGCTTTTTAAAATGTGCCTTCTCTTGACTTATTATTCACTGTGAGTTTACTGTAACCCTCTTGTGCATTTTACATAATGTTTTATCAATTTATTTCCAATAGTGCTTTAGTTCTGATAAGCCACACACACAGTTCAGTAGTAATACCTCCAAAATAATACCGTACCCTCCAACGTTCAACAGATAAAAAACGGGCCACATGTGGCTAAGCAACATCAGAGTGTGGTCAAGATGGCAAAAATTATTAAATTTTAAAAGCATATAAGCTAGGGTCACCTTAAGTTTGCAAAAGCGAACCGCAGCTAGGAGAGGCTGTGGTTTGCTTTTGCCTACTCCTCTGTTCTCCCACTGCTGAGTTAATTGAGTACAAACGACTTTCACACTTTGAAACCAATTTGAAGTAAGCCAAGGAGAAAGGGGGAAAATGAGAGGAGAGAAAGTCTGGGACACTTTAAAAGCAGCTGAAAAGGTGGGACAACAGAGGATTAGTCACTGCTAAATCAGAACAGTTGGAGTGTATGCAATATTGCATACATGAGGAACTGCTTCACTCCAAACCAGTGAGACCAGCAAGAGAAAACACCATCTGGATTTTTTAATGAACTGAACTTTTTGCAAAACTGCTGTTGTTGTTGTTGCTGTGTGTCTTGAAGTCATTTCCACCTTATGGCAACCGAAAGGCAAAATTGTCATGCGGTTTTCTGAGGCTGAGAATCTGGGATGTGCCCAAGGTCACCCAGTGGGTTTCCATGGCTATGGAATCAAACTGGTCTCCAGAGTCATAATCCAGCACTCAAACCACTAGACCACGCCGATCCTCTGCAAGGATAAGGAAATGTTTCCTCTCTAGATTTTTTTTACTGCTAGATTTGTTATGTTTTTAATAAATTCTAGCTAGCATTGGCGGTGACTTGGTTTCTGGGATTTGTAGTACAAAATGTGGAGGACACAAAATCAGCTGAGGCAGATATATAGGGACATGACATAGATCTGCTACTGAAACTAGATCTGGACCAGCTTTAATAGGAGACTTCCAAAACAACCATCCACTTGCGAAAGATCTTGTTAGAGATCTCTCAGTGTCTTGTCTAATTGGGCTGGGAGTTGACACAAAACAGATGATCTGTACCACCAGTGCTCAGAGAACCAAGAAGGTAATGGTTAGGTTCTCATTCCTTCCCATATCTGTACCCTTTTGTGCTATTATGTACTACTTAGACTGTGGAAAATACCTTAAAATGACATGTCAGTAGAAATCTTGAGAGATATTAGTATATAAAGACAGCTAAGCAAATATCGGATTATAGACTCTTGACCACTGGCTGGGACAGATTTGAAATATAAAACATTTGGCAACTACCAGGTTTCCTTCTTCATAGTAATACTTCACATTTGGTATTTGATGTGAACCACACTATTACTAACATTAGGTGTTTCTCTTGCTCATCAACCAAGTAAAGTTTTCAAAGTAAGCATAAAATATTTTCAAGTCATTATGCGGAAATGTAATCTAATATTATTTTCCAATTTGTTCTGCTTGTCTACTTGGAAGTAACATCACTAGGTTTAGTGGACTTACTTCCGAATAAGTATGCCTCCAGCTGTAGCCTTCATATTAGGCAGGTGTAAGTGTTAAATTCTTTCATTAGATTATATGATACTACATTATTTGTTTTGGACAAATATTCCTCCATGCAGAACTAGTTTGGTTTTATTTTCTAACACACTAGAAAGGGAGAGCTTTATAGATCCCACTACAGCAGTTTGTTTCATGGCATTTTGGATTCAAGTTATCAATTCTGTTGGCTTTCTATAGATCTAGAGCAGCCATATGAAAACTAGTGCCCTCCAGATGTGCCAAACGAATCTTCTCTAACCCAATCAGCATTGCCATTGGGGAAGATAGAAATTGAGGTCTAACACTTCCAAAATATGACAGGTTGCAGAAGGCTGATTGGTAAGATGTTGAATTAAGTTGACGGAAGAGCTGTTCCCACCTCAGTACAAACTTCATAGCACTTCTCCACTGGGACTCTCTTGTTCTCAGTTGCTATGGTTGAGTTTTCCGTACACAACTACAGCGTCTTTCAGAGCAAAACAAACTTTACCTTCAGACCCTCTGGTAGGATGCCAGTGTTTCATGGAGAGGTACAGATGATAACAGGTGTTGCTATTTACTTTTTACATTAGTGTTGACCAAATGCCTATTGATAAGAATGTGAAAACAATCACTGTATTTACACCTATTTACGCAGATCTGTAAATCCTGGAAATTTACAAACTTACCACAGGAAACTGCTCCAATAAAAGGTAGCAGCAGATGAATAAGACACATTCTTTCTGTCATAGTGAGAAGCAATGCAGACCAGAGAAATGTTTCAGACGTGTCAGGCCCAGTCCAGTGCTCAGTTTATGCAGTCTGCTGCAGCCATTTAATATTTGATGGAAATTTCCTGTGCCAGCGATTCTCCGGTTCTGCTGGCATCATATCAGAGATAACACTGGTGCAGTTCCACAGCTAGCATAATTCTATTAGCAGTATGATGGGAATGGAAACAAAGATCGGCAGACCTAGGAGTGTGTTGTGAGATACATCTAAACTCCCTTAGACAAGGCTCCAGGTTCTGACGCTAGGGAAACTTTGTGCAAAAGGGCTACACAGACATCTTCTGGCTTGAAAGAACACATTTAGAACAGCTAAATATGCAGTCTCCAAGATTAAAAGAGCTAGAAATGATAAACATGAAAAGAAAGCTGAGGATGAATGGCTGCCCCCTCAATTGTAGGCCATTTCCGCACTAGACTGTTACAGCCAGCTGGCCCCTCCCGAAACTGCAAACCCCAGGATTCCATAGGATGTTGAAAGTGGAATCATAGCGCTGTAACAGTCTAGTGTGGAAATGGCTATACTGAACTACCCAGGACCACTTCTGTTCTCCTTAACGTAGGAATATTGACCCTTGGCCTCAGCTTCATCTTTTTTCAGTTGCTGCTTCATATTCCTGGGATTTCCTCCCTGAACCTTTGCAGACTGCTCTTTTCCAAGTAGTTTTAAAATCTCAGTTGAACATTTTGTTTTCCAAAGCTTTTGGAGTTGTAGTTTAATATTGTTTTATAATTTTGTATATTTTGATTGTATGTATTTCTCAGTTTCCTTTTTTTTATATTGTATTTTTTTTTTGCATTTTATTTGGACAACTTGTTTAACAATTGCATTATATAATTTTATATTTGAGTTACTAGTTTTTTCCCTGTGTGTGTGTGTACATATTAGATTGTATGCCTTTGACACAACTGTTTGTAAAGCACCATGTACACTTATGGCATTATATAAATAAATCATCATCATCATCATCATCATCACCCCCCTTTCTTCTTCCCATACCATACCAGCCATTATGCATCACGTGGCACTGTTATCAAACCACAGGAACATAAATCTGGAGATACTCATAAATTCCCATTGTTCTTCATAAGTTTATGCCATGTCCACACTAGACTGTTAAAGTGCTATGATTCCACTTTCAACATCCTATGGAATCCTGGGGTTTGCAGTTTTGGGAGGGGTCCCCTGGCCCCTCCCAAAACTG
Source organism: Iguana delicatissima (assembly GCA_948472985.1). Lineage (NCBI taxonomy): Eukaryota > Metazoa > Chordata > Lepidosauria > Squamata > Iguanidae > Iguana > Iguana delicatissima. The sequence goes on along the minus strand of CAOKZL010001042.1, from coordinate 13,750 downwards.
CAAACCCCAGGAGTCTATAGGATGTTGAAAGTGGAATCATAGTGCTATAACAGTCTAGTGCAGAAATGGTCTTAGAAAGATCTACAGAGAGTTGAAGAAGACTGTGACACTCCACTCATCTACACTCCCAGTCTCTAAATCCTAATTTATTTCTACATGTAAGCTTAGGGGAAAAAACAGTAGGCATTGATGAAAGCGTACATGTGTTTCAAAAGATGCAGAAAACGGAAGGATGCAAGAGCCCAGACATTTAACACAAACTCCTTCATAAATGTTCACGTTGGAGACAGCAAGGCAGGTACATATCAAGGTGTTACTTCTCTTCTGTTCTTTCTTCCAAGGCCATTTCCACACTACACTGTTACACTGCTATTATTCCACTTTCAACTTCCTGGGGAATTCTGGGGTTTGTAGTTGACTGAGGCCCAAGAGCTCTCTGGCTGAGAATTCTAAATGCCCCTCCCTAAATGGCAAACCCCAGGATTCCACGGGGTGTTGAAAGTGGAATAACAGCACTGGAACAGCAGAGTGCAGAAATGCCCCAAGTCAGTATGTGATCATGAAGACGGTGTTCGCTACCCCTGCCAACCGAAGAAGCAGGAAGAAAGAATCAGAAACATATCACAGTTAGTTTTAAAAGCATTTAATGACATAGCATATATTTAACAGATAGGGTAAAAGTCTAGAGGTACAGTTCCATACAACCGAAAGCCAGTTTCCAGTACTACCCTGACTACAGGCCCAGTCATTGAGATTTCATTCCTATTAAATGTAATTTTTTTGATTGTGCAGTAAGATGAAAATTGTTCATTACAATAGTTACAGTGACAGAGAAATGCACACTATGTATCAAAGAGCAAAGGTAATGTAGCAAAATTATAACACAGTGCAGCAGCTGACAAGCAAGTTAACCATTGGAGTAACATTACTTTTTTCCCAGTAAATGCTTCAGTTCCACTTTTACACTTACTCAATGAATTTTAAAGGGTTTTTTTTTATTATACATCTAGTCTTATTATACTTTTTACTAGAATTATCTGAAACAATATAATGTATTTCAGCAAAAAAAAAAATCAAAATTACAGATTATTTAAAACCGTTATCAGTATGCTAAGTCCTTCTTGTCCATACCAACATTCTTAACTGTCGTTGCTGGATGCAGGGGGGTGAAGCGTCACAAGATCATGTTAATAGTAATAATAATAATAATAGTAATCAGATGCCTGGATACAAATGGTTTTGGTCTGTAAGTTAATGCTGAGCTGCACTCTATTACAGTAAAGAGAATAGGCTACCATTTTGTTACAGGTTAAAGATTCGCAGTGGGGAGAATCGAGTAGTCAAGACTCAGCGCAACCAACTCGGGGACGTGGGAAAAAAGGGTGTACATTTGTCTCTGATGGGCATGTTAAGTTTGTAATCACCGCTGCCTTGCATACCAGTAACACTAACCGTGGGTGGGGTGTGGGGCAAAGGGAGGAATTTTTTTTCCAAGACAGCCTCAAAAAATTGAGGAACAGTTTAAATAGTAAGATCTAATCTACATTAACTTCATTAAAAAGAAAAACAAGGGAGAAAAGGGGGAATAAAGAATAAAAGAAAAGAAAGAAACCTGGTATTCCCTCTCACTCAGAAGCTGCCCAATGCACCTCAGACATTTGTAATCTTTTTTGTGTATTTTTTTTTAAAAAGGCTCTATAAATAAAAAAAAAATTAAATCACACTGAGGAACATTAGGCACGGAGAGTCATGTATTGGTTCTGAGCTTGCATGCTGGAATTCCACTGGAACGGTTGGAGAAGTGCAGCGTGTACAGATTGAAGCAGGGAGTTCACTTCTTTTTCCCAAAAAGGCTGAATCTCTTCTCTTTGTCTTTCTCTTTTTCTTTTTCCCGCTTGCCGGGACTGGACTCACTGGTTATTGTCACGCTGGCTGGCAGGGTCTGGGCACGGCTCGTGGCTGGAGTGCTCTGTGTGCTTGTGGACAATTCGATCTTGTCCGAGGAGATTGCAGAGGTGATGGCCTGAATCCACGTGTTCATTTCCTCCTTGAAACAAAACAGCAGCATCAAGAGACCTTTCTCATCTGTGCCATTTTGAAATGCTAATATAAAGGCCAACTGATTTTCATGAGCTGAAGAAAAACAAGGTTGGACAAGCAGAGCTTGAAGATGTTACTTTTGGGGCTACAACTCCACAAATCCTTCATTCAGCACAGAGAGTGGCCATGCTGGCAGCTGTGGGAAGGATGGCATCTACAGTCCAAAAACTAATGGTTCCTAGCTATAATGGCCAGTTTTCCTAAGAGGGCTAAGAAAGAATCTGCAAGTTGGTCAAAAGAAGCTGTGACAAAATGGGATCTTTGAACATGGGAGGGTGCCTTATACTAGGGGAAACTATTTGTCCTTCCAGGCCACCACATCAGGGGGTGGCCAAGTGCAGCTTGTGGGCTGCATGCAGTGAACCAAAGATCCAATATTTTTTGCCCCAAAATCCCCCTAGGGAGTGTGAGGGACATTTTCATCATATTTTTGGCCTCCTGTGACATTTTAGGCCCAGGGGAGGCCCCTGTAGAAAACAGGAAGTGAACAGGAAGAGACTTCCTCTCACTTCTTGTTGTTATAAAAGGCCATTCTCCTGAGGCTAAAACAGCCCCTTCTTGTGAGCCTAAAATGGCCTTGTATGCTGAGAATATGGTGAAAATGCTACCAAAACTACCCCTGGAAGGCACAGGGGGACATTTGGGATTCAATTTTTAATTTTGTTGGTGGGGTGATGCAGTGGGGAGGGGAGATGCCACTCTCCAAAGTCTCTTGGGGGGCTAATGAAGCCCTCTAGATTTCCAACAGTTGTCTAATCATGATTTACATTGACTAGTAGTAGCTCTGCTGGACTTTCAAATAGGAGGCCTTTCCCATCATCTATCAATGAAACTTTTGGCTCAAGATTGCAGAGACTGAACCTGGCATCTTCTCTGTGCAAAGCATGTGATCAGCCACTTCAGTTGTGATTGTTTCTCTTGATTGCTTCTTGATCTTAGTGTCAAGATCTCCTCTGATCAACATAAAGAATATGGAAATATTTGAAATGCTCAATTGGTCCTGGAATTTTTTTTTCTTATCTTTCCACAAAAGATAGCTGACAGCTAAAGAAAGAAAGGCCCCAGACCACAGGTCTTGGGCATGAAATCCTGAAATTGTTGTTGTGTGCTTTCATCATTTCGCTAAGGTGACACCAAGACAAATATATCATGGGGTTTTCTTGGCAGGAATTTTTCAAGGGGGCTTTGCCTTTGCCTCCCATAAGGCTGAGAGAGTATATCTTGCCTAAGAGCCCCCCAGTGGGTTTCCATAGCCAAGAGGGGATCTGAACTCAAATATCTCAAGAGTCCTAGTCCAACATTCAAGCTATTACACCAAACTGCCACTAAAAATCCTGAATAGCCAGCTTTAAAAACCCTAAAGATAAATTACAGCAATGATGTCATGGCCTAGAGTGGAACTGGGAGAGGAGTCCAGATTATATTTCTCACTACTTCCATTAGCTGAAAGTAAAATTCACCCATTAGATCAAACGTTTGTCTTCCACCAAAGTATGCGCCTACCACAACTGCACTAACTGCCTAGCAAGATGGCAGTGTTTTAAGTGGACTGTTTTTTAATGCTTTTAAAATTTTTATATTGTATTATGGATTTTTTTTTTGCTATTTTACTTTAATGTACAGTTGGCCCTCCATATCTGTAGATTCTTTACCCACAGATTCAACCAACTATGACTTGAAAATATTTAAAAAAAAAATAAACCAAAAAATCTATTCTGATTTTGTCATTTCATATTAAGGCACCATTTTACTATACCACTGTAGATAATGGGAACTGAGCATCCATGCATTTGGTATGCACGGGAGGTCCTGGGTCCAAATTTTAGTGGGTACCAACAACCCACTGTACTCTGCTTTGTGCCCCATGTGGGAGAAAAGTTAGATGTCAATAAATTAAATAAATACATGTACAAAAAACAAAGGCTTTGCCAAAATAGAAAAAAAAATCTATTCCTTAATCAACAATGCAAATTTGACATATCAAATTTGACAACAGGACAGTTGTAACAGTAACATCACTTTAGAATAACGAATGAACAGAAGAAGGGACAGGGACTTACATCGTCTTTGGCTTGGAAGAGGTACTCATTGCCATCAGTTAACCTGTAATTGAGTACGAAAAATTAGAATACAAACGCAAAAGCTGCTCTTTTCACCTAAAACCAAGCAACACGTATTGCCATTTTCGTTCTGCTGTCCATTCAAGGTTCATTGTTAGAGTATGCATCACCCACTATACTTCATCATCAATTTTAGAGGTATCTCAGATATCCCAGCTCATAGTTGTGTGCTATACCAAGGAGATAAGAACAGTTAGTGAGATTCTGGATAAGACAGACATGTCAACCTGTCAAAGAGTCTTCAGTCCCTGTGAGAGTTCTCATCCCCAACAGAGAATGAGACATCCAGGGCTTTTTTTTGGCAGGGGGGCAGGGGGAGAGGAAGGTATTTGCTGCAAATTGCATCAATAAAAGTCTGCTAGTAAAACTTTCCCTTTATGAAACCAAGCAACAACAAAGAAAGCACAAAAGATCGGTCTGAATGATCACAAAGATCATGGGGCCTCACCTCAGGAGGTGGATTGGTGGATTGAGGGGCAATAAATATATACCTTAAATAAATAACAGAGGTAAATAAATACAACTGCTGTTCAATCTGTCTTCTGGCCCTTGCCTTCCTTTGCTTTCATTTGGATTGCTCTATGCTATTCATAGCGAAGTCAACCCTCCACATTTGTGGGTTTAACTTTCATGGATTTGATTATTTGCGAGTTTCTCCAACCCTTCCTCCCCACTCTCATCAAGTGCTTCTCTTCTAGGGGAACCTTCCCTTTCAGCAGCTCCAATCAGACTGTGAAGCCCTTTAAAATCCCGCCTCTGGTCCTCCTCTTCCTCCATCAGCCACTGCCTGGCCAGCTTAGGATGGCCTGCTCCCTGATTTCTCAGCACCACGAGCTCTCTCCCAATGTCCCCCCAAACCCAAGGAAAAAGATGGGAGAGAGAGAGAGGAAGTACAGAGGCATCATGCCAACCTCCCCTTTTCCTTCCTTATTCCTTGACCCTGGACCCTGGATGCCCATTCTCCCCACCATACCTCAGCTATCTTCCAAAAGACAGACAGACAGACAGACAGACAGACAGACAGACAGACAGACAGACAGACAGACAGACAGACAGAGAGATGCATTTTGATATTTGCAGTTTTTCCACTTTTGCTAGGGTCCTGTGCCCCTAACCTTAGCAAATGTGGAGGGCTGACTGTGTATTATTTGTTGTGCTGATTTTTTTGAACACTTAGGCATAAACTGTTTTAGGGATATAAATGTTCAAAGTAATAAAAAATAAATACAATAAATTCCAGGCACTAATTTACGCCTTGCATGTGTTGTGATTCTGGCTTAGGACAGAGAAGGAACACAAGGGGGCACTATGTGCAGAGTTTAGTTTCTTCAATATCAGCTTTGATTTTCTTTTGAAGCCTATGTGATCTTATAATGATAAACATCAAATTTCATATGCAGTGCTCGGTGAATACTCCAGAACCTGGCACTTCCTCCTGATTACTCAAACCAGAATAAAACATACAAAATAGTAGATTTGCAAAATTGCAGATTCAGTGATGCAAACAAAAAGAAAACCATGCCAAGTTGATCAATTTGCAGTTAATGCAGGCCAGCCACACTACTGAACATGCTGAGGTGCAAGACAATGATTTTACACAGGATTCGTTTGCATTAATGTTCCTTATGACATCCATTTAAAATATGGGATGTGGCTATCAGAGGATTTTGAAAATTTCCACCAGGCTTCAGAAATATCTAGGATTCCAGTGTTGCTGTTTTTAACTGCATGGTTTAAAACAAGTTGTACAGTCAGCCCTCCAAATTTGTGGGTTTCACTTTTGCAGATTTGATTATTCATGGATTATTTTCTGTCACCTCTGCTGCCTCCCTATGCCATTTTTAATAGGGACTGCAAGCCTTGTGAGACTAAGGAACTGAATGAGGCTTGTAAATACCTATTAAAAATGGTGTGGGGCAGCAGTGGAGGTGGTAGGAAGCCCCACCAGCCACCCACTTCTGCCTTGTGAAGGAACTCTGATGCCTCAAAGGAATCCACAGTGGGTTGAATATGGTGATCATATCTTTTTGTGTGTTAAATATGGTTTGGGAGGGCCTGGAGTTATTCACAGATTTTCCACTTCCTCGGGGGTCCTGTGCCCCTAACCCTAGCAAATGTGGAGGGAGGACTGTACTTATTTTGGCTTGGCTATACTGTAAGCTGCTTTCAGATGACTTCTTGTCTTGCAAATGCACTAACAATACTTAGGCTCCAATTCTGGAGGGGAACAAGATGAGACACTGAGGCACATTAGACACTTATGCAAGAACATTAGATACTGAGGCACATTAGATAATTATGCAAGAGCAGCCATGACTCAGAGCAGTCATAGCTGGGTTATAAAGTTTTCCCCATTGCTGAAGGTCTTCAGGGACAGGCTGGACAGCCATCTTTGGGAATGCTCTACCTCTACCATTTACAACCCTATGATTCTATGAATTAGAACGTACTTCTATAAATTGCAGAGCTTACTTCAGAGTCAAATAGTTGCAGGAAGGAAGCACACTTTCCTAGCACAATGCTATGTTGAACTCAGGAAAAAAGATCCTGCCATTGCCAATGTATGAACATAATCAAAACAAGAACCCAACAATGTGAAAAATAACCAATGAATTTGAAGGGTTTTGGCTCCAGTTGATTGAGAGGTAGAATTCTGCAGAGTGGTTAGTGTTCTCCCGTCTTGGTGAGTTGGTGTCTCAACATTTTTCCCTCCACCTTTTTAAAGAAACTTAATACTGGAGGAACTATATAGACATCCCTAATAGCCACAGAGAGCCTTTTTCTCCCAATCCTATTTTAAAACCATCCAATTTGGCAGCTATCATTACCTTGTGCAGTAGCAGATTCCAAAATTTAACTCTCTGCTGTTTGAAGGACTTCCCTGTCCTGTCCTGAATCTCACCTTCTTTAGTGTCAGTGGATGACCTCAGGTTCCAGTATCTTGAGAGGGGGAGACAACTTTCTTCCTGTCCACTTTCTGTACACCACACATACTTTTTATGCATCTCTTTTTATGCATCTCTTTACTTGCTTCCCCAACCTCCTAACTTGCTCATATGGCCACAAGATATAACCAGCAAAAAGATTATTTCCTATTTTTGGAGCCCTCAAACATAACTCAATTCTACTTTTTAACCATTTTTTTTAAAAGACAGGAATTTTTGAGCAGATGAGGAATGCAGAGGGAAGAATGAGGCCCTGAAGGCCCAGCTACTGTTAGCTTCCCAAATGCAAACGTGTGTGTATTCTAGTGTAATGTGTTCTCTATAACACATAGTACTTCTATTGTGAGTGCACTTGGGAGTTTCTTGGCAAACTAATGGATGTACATAAGGCTTTCAAAGGGAAACAGTTTGCAAACTAGGCAGGTATAGTCAACCTAGTCCCCTCTCGATGTTGGGCTCTACAACTTCCAGAAGCCCTGGCTAGCAGGGCTAATATCTATGGGATTACAAGAGCTATAGTCTAAAGCCTTTAAAAGACACCAGGTTGTCTACCTCAGTGCAGGGGAATTAGCAACCTTTAGTTAATGAGGAAAAGAAGAGGTTGCCCTGTAGACTTTTCTCCCACAAGAACAGTGGTTCTCAACCTGTGGGTCCCCAGATGTTTTTGGACTTCAGCTCCCAGAAACCCTGAGCATTGACCATAGTGGCTGGGGCTTCTGGGAGCTGAAGTCCACAAACATCTGGGGACCCACAGGTTGAGAACCACTGCATAAGAAGCAGCATTAGGGTTCTTACCTTAGCTTAAACACATGCTTTTTCTTTTTGTATTCAACTGCCACTTCACACACTGCTTCCTTCAGACTCACAGGGATCTCACTGTGGTAAGGAATGCCTGAGGAAGCAGCCTTTGCATCTTTGTAAAAGCCCATCTCTTGGTTGTTGATAACACAGTAGACATTATGCCAGGATCTTGCAAGGCAAAAGAGACAACATGGTAAATGTCAAGATCATTAGCACAGTTAAGTTTATCTTCCCTGTGTTTTTGTATCACCATCACATTACATAAGGAAACCAACATTCTTTGCTGAAAAATACATTCCTAACAAGGATATACAGATGGCACAGTTACATATATAAGACTGGTCTGAATCCTATTGGTTAGTTGCAACTAGGGTAGATCCAGTGAATCACTGCTTGAATGGTGAATCAATGCATATATAAATTCCATTAATTCAGTGGGTCTGGTGTCGCTGGGACTGGCAGTAAGATTTGTCACTGCCTGCCCAATATAGCAATTCTTGCAATTCCCCGCTATGAGGGCATTAGATAAGCCTATGACAGGAACACGACTTGAAAGTAAGCACACTTGATGTTCTCGTGTGCCTCAAACCTATGAATTTGAAACATCATTTATCTAGTCATTCCATTTCTATCTTGCCTTTTTGATCCACAATGATTTCTCTCAAATAAAAGTAATAAACCGTAATTAAAACTGCAACTCTAATAAAATCCTTTACATTTTCAAGATTGAAATACCAACAAATGAAGGGGGAGCCAAGAAACTGTGGAACATCAGAGTTCAACAGTCAGTCAACAGAAGACTTTGAGAAAAGGATAATGACTTTATCAGCTTGCTGGGAAACAAGAGAGCAGAATGAATGGAGAACTTGGGACAGTGAATTACAGACTGAGAAGGGTACAGCTCAATAAGCCAAATCTCAGTAGCCCATTTGATGACCTAAGAGTTAATATGTCTTGCATTATCTTTCCCAACGGCTAATCCAAGTATCTGAAGGCTGTTTGAGCTGGGCAAAGATCATCCCTATGTAGGCCGATGGTCAAGTCTTCTTATCCTCATCAGATGTCTTGGCAACCACCAAACTATTTACACCACACTCTGTTCATGCTGGTTTATGTCTTAGTTCCATGTTTGGATGCCTAACATCTATGGCTCTTAATTTCTGACTGAAACACATTTCTGTGCTCAGCAGAAGGTGATAAGATGGTAAAAAACCAAGCCCCATGAGGAGCAGCTTAGAATGCGGAATATATTTAGCTTGGAGAAGAAAAGATTGAGAAGTGAGATGGTAGCAACTATTTGAAGGGATGTCATGTAGAAGACAAAACAAGCTTGTTCTCTGCTGTACCAGAAATTAGGACACAAAGCAATGGATCCTATCAGGAAGAAAAGACTTCCTGACAGTAAGAGCTGTTCAAAAGTGGAACGGATTGCATCTGTCCATTTTTAAACAGAAGTTTGATATCAATTTCTCAGGAGTCCTTTAGCACAGCAAGGATTCAACTAGAGGGCCCTTGAGGTCTCTTTCAGATCTATCATTCTGTGAAAGCACAATCCAATCTCAGGCCAGGATGGTATCTAGTTGGGGGTGGGGAGGGGCACCAGCAATATTGAGAGAACCTTTCCATTCCTAACTGCATCTGGCATTGACAAAGCCTGGGGCCAAACAGAAACCTGCAAACCTTCTCAATGATCCTCTGTTGCCTTGATGCAGAGATCCTGTATTCAAATACAACATAGTTAACCATTATGTTGATGGCTTAGACTATTGGTCTATTTAGTCCAGTATTACATATTTGGACTGGTAGTGACCAATCCCAATCTGAGACACAATTAACCTGGAAGGATTGGAGACTGAATAGGAGACTTTGGATATGCAAAGCATGCGCACAACACCACGCGCTCTCTCCACAAAGTAGCAGGGCTCAGTTAAGAGCTTGGGAAAGTTGCATTTTGGACTACAGCTCCCAGAAGTCCCCAGCCAGCACTTTCACTGGCCATGGTGCATGAAGAATTGGCTGAATTGTAATCCGAAAAAAGGGAACTTTTCCAAGCTTGGGTCAGTGTTTTACCAGCTGGAGAAAACGCTACTGAATCTATATACTCTGAATCAAAGAATGGCAAGAATGTGAATCTAAATTTCATTTTCAGACTCAACATGCATAGGTAGAGGGTAATTATAGTTTGCGAGTCTTTTGTTTACAGGACCGAAAACGATGAAAAACGAATCCGTTGTGACATCATCTGCTCAGAGTTCAGACGCAATACCTGTTTGAGGCCTTCTTGCTGTGTGACTCCCATTCATGCTTACGATGCAAAAAGCCCTCCATCTGAGCTGGAGGCGTTTCTTGTGTTTTGGCTGGGAGGGTGGCAGCAGTCTGAGCCTGGAGGCCAGGCTTGGCTTTGCGATCTGCTGTCGGTGAAGGAACTGGACTTGTCTCTTTGGAACTTGTCCTCTGGTCTGCTGCTCCGTTGACCATTTCATTAGCTTCTCTTGTTTCTCCCATCTAAGACACAAAAGTAGATAAAAAATATAACTGCTGTCCAGTGACAAGATGTCACAAAGCTTTTTCTCTCTCTTTTTTAAATTGAACATCTGAAATGTTTTCATTTGCAAAATCTCCCACCTCTGTGTACAGAAGCCCAGCTGGTCCAATAAAACTATTCTCACACCCCGTGGGAGAAACAGAGGGCCAAAGGAATTAGAAAGTTATCAACAGATTAGTACCCAAATTGACAGAAGTGAAGTAACAGGGGAAGGAGGGAGATAACCCTTCTGTGAGAATTTTACCGTCCTTGGCTTTGCTAGCAAATCTGTAATGTGCTGCGATCCAGCAAATGCAAACTGTACATGCAATAAGAACTTCTCCATTAGTGGCTACAGAGAATGGCAGATCTTTTTCCATTCTGCAGTTGATAATGAAAAAGAACAGGGCACATGTGGATCCCTGAACAGTGGTCCCATTTTTTTTAACTGCTCAAACATTGCAACAGTAAGAATCTCACTTTTCTGCTTTGGAAAGAAGAGAAAGGGGGGAAATCCAGTGGATTCACATCAACCACCTATTCTACATCTATACAATTACTGCAGCTGAGTCTGTGCAGTAATCCTAAAGATGCACTAAAACTGTAAAAGAATACAATCAGCAGCATTCAGCTTGATTTGGCAGAGAACTCTTGACTAGCTTCTCCAGATGTCCTTCCCCTCCATACCATTACCACCTACCCCGTTCCCAAAGTGACAACATAATCAGAAGACAACATGCAGAAATTGGGAAGAGGACAGCATGCATTTTCATCACGGCCACCACCCTCGTTAAAGAATTTGGATTTTTCAAAGACAGGCAGGTTGAAGGAGAAGAGTAAGGTGGAACAAGGTAGATCAAAAGTTAAAATGTTAATTTATTTCAAAGTCTCTTTATTATTTGACTTTGGAATTGGTTGGATTGGATGGGATGTTAAAGGAGCTAGGAAAAACACTACAACCACTCAACATCACACGTCTATTTACCCCCAAACAAAGACAGAATCAAGGCTTTGGCCATCACTTGCTTTGTCGGTCCCGTTGCCCGTTGTAGCGTAACTGAGATGCCTAGTGGGGCCCAGCTCTGACTGGTCACATTCTTGATGTCTTCAGCAGCCATTTCACTCCCCCAAATCATTTACAACCGGAATCCTGAAAGCTTTAAACTTTGGCAACAGTGGCTTGGTCCCAGTTGGGATAAGTAACGTTTATCAAGGATTGGGGGGCTTTCAATTCGGTGCCACAGAGAAGCCATTGGTAGCAGCCCACGAAGGGTTACGCAACTGGAGTGTAGGGGTGAGTATTAGCAAGTTACTAAAGCCTAGTGCTGCTCAGTGCTCGAGTAGTAGATTACAAAACAGTCTGTGCCGTTTTTACATTAAGGACAAGCAAAAATTTGCGAAAGGCATAATAATTAAAATACTTTTTTGTTACCTGCTCTGGCCAGGGCTGACACAATTCAGAAGCAGCAGAAATATTATGTGGCAAGCCATACGTTTGGCAGTTTTACTAGAATGGTTTCAGCTGATCCTTGCAAATGGTGGTTATTGCCCTTCCTGGAAACTCTACTGATGTTGGCCAACCACTGATGACAAAAGGATGTCACAAGATGTGGTCTTCTCACCTATGCTCTGGATCACCTTCCTGAGAAAGGCTCAGTTGACCTCTCTGAATCCAGCCTTCAGCAGTATTATTAAAACTGTTGTTTAGATAAGCTGTTTATATTCTCTGAGCCCAAGTTTTATATATGTTATTGCTATTTTATAATACATTAGGATCTTGTTTTTAAAAAAGGGAACTTGTTTATTTTCTCTGTGAGAGCCACTTTATATACCTATTTATATAAATATCCTCTCCCTAGTACCAACACAGCCCTTGAAAGAAATGCATTCAGAATTCTTCCAGTCCAGAAAGAAGTGTGCCAGTCCTGTACGTGTATGTCATTTATATGATTTGTCATCATTTATTCTAGTCCTAGAATTTGGGAACTTTATCCATCTTTTCTGAAAGTCTGCCTTAAATATGTGCAAACAGTCTAATATTAAATAATTCTGCATGAGTTCAAAGATGCCAGATCACCGTCAGCTTTGCTCAGCCAGGTAACTTTAAGCTGCAGTCCCAGATATTTATATATTTTAATCATGTACCTGCAAGTGGAATGGTGTTTAATTGTTGTTGGTTTTTTTAGCCTTCATAAACTTTAGCTTTCATAAAATAAGTTTTTAAGATAAACGTTCATCTTAAAAATTTTGTAAGCCACGTTGGGTCCCAGCGCATGAGAAAGGTGAGGTATAAGTTAAAATAAACAAATAAATAATCTGGAAATAAGCCCCACTGAATTCAGTAGGCTTGCCTCCATGTAGATGTGTACAGGTCTAACTTTTAAGCCAACTTGGAACCTACTATTGCATTTCGTCTTACATGTTTCTTTCTCTCCAATCCACTAAACATACAAAAAGAACATGAGCCAAGTTGTCGCTTCCAATGAGGACTTTTAGTTCTTGAGCTCAACCAGGTACCAGTCATCAAGTTTAGCTTTCAGTATTCACTCTCCCCATGAAAGAGCTTAATATTCCAGCCAGAACTCAGAAAAGTTACTTTTTGAAACTACACTTTCCAGAATTCCTCAACCAACATGGCCACTGTGTCATGTAGACTTCCCAAAATGTAATGTTTCAGTTTCTAACTTTAGCTGACAAATCTAATTTCAGTTAATCAAAACAATGTGGGTAGATTAAGAATATTTCTTAACTGGCAGTTATTCTTTTCTAGGAATGTTTATGGGAAGAAATTATGAGAATGTGTTCAAAAATTAGGAAAAATGTCCCAAGAATTAGTAAAAGAGTAACTACACTAGGGGGGTGCATGGAACTAGGAAAAATGGGCTTCCTTGATGGTTTTGAAGAAAAAACCAGGCAGATGTTAAATCAATGATCCTTGAGGCACTGGGCAGTGGCTTCCACTTTTGGGTCTCCAGATGCCATGGCCTGCATTTCCAGAATCCCTGAATATGGACCATGCTGGCTGGGCTCTCCTGGGAGTCAACTCCAACAGCACTGCAGGCCCCAAAGTTGAGGTACCGCTGGTAAAGCGGCTGTGTTAGGGGTGGGAATGTAAAGGAAAAGATCCCCAAGACTCCCCTCATTAAGAGTCTATCAAGTGGGAAAATAAAGGAAATGTGGATCTGTATGCGCTCCTGAGATCTTTTGATACAGGGCAGGAAAGAAATAGTTTTAAAAATAATACATATTTTAATAAAATT